>ML681994.1:53813720-54068780 GCA_007922195.1 Podocnemis expansa | reverse complement strand
GTCGGGCAATGGCGTAGTCTGTTGTGAAGGTATGTACCGACGACCACGTAGCGGCCCTGCAGATCTCTTGGATCGGGACCTTAGTGAGGAAGGCCGTGGAAGACGCCTGAGCTCTGGTAGGGTGGGCTCTCACAGTCTCTGGGAGAGGTGTGTTTGACCTTCCGTAGCAGTCTTTGATGCAGTTCACAATCCATTTGGAGATGCATTGGGAGGATACCGGAGAACCTCTCGTGTTCCGCAACCGCCATGAACAGTTTGCGGAAGAATCGGGTGCGCTCAATGTAGGTTAGGAGCACTCTCCTCACATCCAGGGTGTGCCATCGTTTCTGGTTTTCTGCCACCTGCGGGTCTGGATAGAAGACCAGCAGGCAGATTTCTTGATTCGTGTGGGAGGGGGTGGTGACCTTGGGCAAGAACGAGGGATGGTGATGCAGGACCACCTTGTCGGGAAAGAAAACTGTATATGGGGGTTCAGAGGATAGGGCTCGTAGCTCTGAGACCCTTCTGGCCGATGTAACGGCCACCAGAAAAGCTGCCTTCCAGGATGGCACTAGCAGGGTGGCTGAGTCTAAGGGCTCGTACAGCGGTTCTGTCAGAACCCGTAGCACCACGTTCAGGTCTGACTGGGGGGTGGGGTTACGGATGTGGGGGGAAAGTTTTTTCCACTCCTTTCATGAATCTATGGCAGATGGGGTATGAGAAGAGTGGGACCCCATCTGTTGTTTGGTGAAAGGCCAAGATTGCTGCCAAATACACTTGCAATGAAGACAGAGATAGGCCTTTCTCCCTTAGGTCAAGAAGGTAATCTAAGGTTGCCTGCACTGGTGCGGAAATAGGATCTATGTTTTTATCACGGCACCAAGTGGAAAAGTGATTCCATTTTGCCATGTAGGTGGACCTGGTGGAGGGTTTTTTTGCTACCAACCAGGACCTTTTTAACCTTATCCGAGCAGTGTCTCTCTTGCTCCCTGAGCCAGAGAGCATCCAGGCTGTCAGATGCAGGAGGCCCGGGTTGGGGTGCCGAAGGCGTCCTGAGTCCTGTGTCAGAAGGTCCGCCCACTGTGGGAGGTGGACCGGGGTCCTCACTGACATTTCTTGAAGGAGAGGGAACCAGTGTCGCCTGGGGCAGTCCGAGGCCATCAGGATGATGAGTGCCTCGTCTGTGAGGACCTTCAGAAGCACCCTGTGAATCAGGGGAATTGGCGGGAAGGCATACATTAGGACTCCCGACCAGTTGAGCAGAAAAGCATTGCTGAGAGACCCCTTCTTCCTACCTCAGAGGGAGCAGAACTAAGGGCATTTGTGGTTCTGCGCCTTGGCAAAGAGGTCGATCTGAGGGGTTCCCCACCTGGTTGTAAGCAGGAAGGAAACCTCATTGTGGAGGGACCACTCGTGATTCACCAGCGGCTTTCTGCTGAGTGAATCCGCTATGCCATTGTCCACCCCAGGGAGATTGGCAGCAGTTGGCATGAAGTGATGGTCTATCACTAGTTGCCAAAGCTTGGTCGCTTCCTCGCATAGGGCCAAGGAACGGACTCCTCCTCAACGGTTTGTATAGAACACGGCTGCTGTGTTGTCTGAGAGGATTTGGACAACTCTGCCCTGGATCTGGTCCAGGAAGCTCATGCAGGCCAGCCTGATGGCCCTGAACTCCTTCACATTTATGTGGAGGAGACTGTCCTCGGGGCTCCAGGCACCTTGCGTGGAGAGGCCCCCGGACAGGTGGGTGCCCCATCCCAGGTTGGAGACATCCGATATGCAGGTTTGGACTCTCTGAATGGAATTCCCCCCATCACGAAGTCAGGGCCCCTCCAGATATGGAGGGACTCCAGGGCATGCTGGGGTACCAAGATTACCTTGTCAAGACAGTTCCTTTCTGATCGGAGGCTTGTGGTGAACCAGAACTGGAACGGTCACATCCGCAGGCAGGCTGTTCAGATTACTGATGTGGCCGCTGCCATGTGACCCCGGAGCTGCATGCATCTGTGTGCTGTGGTCAGCCCAGGCGCCTGGAGCTCCTTGATGATAGTGCAGATGGACCGAAATCTTGACAGGGGCAAGGATGTGATGCCTTGCCGAGCGTCCAAGCGTGCCCCAATGAACTCTATGTCCTGGGTGGGGCAAAGCTTGGACTTTTCCAAGTTTATGCGGAAGCCCAGGAACTCACACAGGTTCATTCCTTTACGAGCAGCATCCTCGACTGCTCCACCTTAGGCGTGTGTGCGCCAGCCACACCTAGGATCGGGTAACTTTCAAAGCAGTGACCTGCAGAGCGGGGGAGGGGCACTTAGAGTCCCTGTCAGGTTTCGCGCCACTGTGATGCACGCGCCTGCACTCCCCCGCCCTCACCACTCTGCCACTCAGTTCTCCTTCTACCACCCACCATTTAGGATGGGTCTCGCCACGGCTCCTCCCGCTGTCATCTTCAACCTGAAAGAAGAACATTGATTAAAAGAACATAAGACTCAAGGAAAAAGAAACAACTAACAGCAGAAACAAAAACTAAAAAATAATAAAAATAAACCGAGAACACGGCAGCGCGATGCCGAACCCCTCAGGGTTTAAGTGCTGCCTCTCTTGTAAAGATGCAATGCCTATTTCAGACGGCCACCAGACATGTATAAAATGTCTTGGAGAGACACATGTCTCTCAAAAGTGCCAATATTGTTGCAATCTGACAAAGAGATCCCTAAAAGACCGTGAGAGGAAGCTTAAGCTGCTGTTACTGGAGGGTTCTTTACATCCCTCTTCAGACCCCGGTGCCTCTCCTCTTTCTGAGGGGAGTGCTGAAGTGTAGGTCTATCAACTCATCTCCTATGCCTGAAAAGAGAGCCAGAGAGGCTAATACTGATGAGGATACCCTGAGGCTGGCTAGTTCCTCGGGTGCCTCAAATGCATCGGCACCGAGCCGCTCCAAGAAACCTGACACGGAGCGCGACTCCACGCCGAAAGCCGCGATCGAGGCGGCACCACTGACAGTCACCTCGGCAGTGGCTGTGCTGCCTATCCCGGCACCGCTGGCTTTTCCTGCACCAGTATCTGCCGCGTCGGTCACAGCACCGGTCCAAACATCGAACCTCGCACCGATGGCGGCTCCCTACTTCCTGCATCTGCCTCAGATCCAGATTTTAAACCCATCACAGCAGACGGTGCAGACAATGAATGACTCTGCACCAGCTGCAAACTGCCAAGATCCTTTACACACTGAGCCCCAGCCCCTCAGCTCAGGGGCTAAGAAACATAAGAGGAAATCAAAGCATTTAGAAACAGCAGAGGATCTTCAGGTTCATTCCTTGCCAGTTTCTCCACTGTTTCAGTCTGACTCCTTTGACAGCTGCCTGTCTCCAGCATCCCACTGTCAGGAACCACTGGGTCTACCGAGCAATTGGTTCTTTCTTCTCCAGAGCCTAGCAACATTCAGACCCTTCAGGCTCCCACTGCTAACATGGCTTTTACATACCCTTGGCCATACCCATGGTTGTCAGCCACCACCGCAGGCAGTCCCACCTAATTCTGTAGGGTGACCAGGGTTCCATTCTTTTTATTGCCCTACCAGCAACCCTATACAGGGGGGCAAATACTACACAACCAATACAGAATATCAACCAGCAACAGAATGTACTTACCTCCGCTGAGACCATCAAGAATCCATCGGACGCCCTTGATGACACCTCACATCTAAAGAGCAATGATCTCAAATGCTTTTGCGATTTATTTACTCAAGCGGCTGATATCATGGGAATTTCCCTCCATGATAGTCCTACAAATAAACATAAGTTATATAGAATACTTCAGACATCTGGATCAAAAAAACTAGCTTTACTTATGGATGATGGAATAATTGAACCGACGAACATCATATGGGCAACTCCATCTTCTTCCGATCCATCTAACAAAAAGGCAGATAAAAAATATTTTGTCCTCCCCAAGGGCAATGAGTTTCTATTTACACACCCACAGCCCAACTTTCTCGTATTGGAGGCTGCCAGTCAAAGAAATAAGACCTTGTATAACAAAAACAACCCTGGCGCCAGGGATGACAAGAAGCTCAACGTCCTTGGAAAGAAAGTGTACACGCCAACCGCCCTTCAACTCAGAATCTCCAACTATACGGCATTACTATCCAACTATGATCACAAGACTTATTCAAAGCTAGCTGAATTCCTGCAATATGTCCCACAGAATCATCAAGAGCAATTTACCAACCTCATCTCAGAAGGTCAGCTTATCGCCAGGACAGCGCTCCAGGCAGCTTTGGATTCTGCTGACGTGGCAGCCAGGTCTATGGGCACAGCTATTGTTATGAGAAGGGCCTCGTGATTACATGCTGAGGACTTACCTAAGCAAATGCAGTCTACCATTGAGGATCTTCCTTTTGATAAAGATAATCTCTTTGCAGAAAAGACTAACGAGGTCATGCACGGCCTTAAAGATTCCCTGGCTACACTCAGAACCTTGGGTATTCATACGCTGTACTACAACCAGAAACAATGTAGACCTCGTAATATCACCTTCAGATATCCACAGGGCCAATATAACAGGAGAGCCGATGTTTCCCGCAACAGACCACGCCAACCAGGCCGTAGACGACAAAACAACCGGTCTTCCCAAAATTTACAGTCAGCCAACATGAAACAACACTTTTGATGGGCAGGTCGAGGGTCTGCCATTTCATCTTCTCACAGTGAAGCACCAGCCATCAGTACAACCCCTGGTTTTCCAATACAGACTCCGCCTTTTCTTCCAATAATGGGCTGCTATAACATCAGACGAGTGGGTATTGGAAATTATCCAGAAGGGCTACACCATTCCATTCATAACTTACCCTTCTTCCCGACACCCTTCCCTGTCCCTCTTCAGGGAGCCCCATCATGTACAACTTTTGTCAGAGGAGATACAAAATCTCCTTCAAATTGGGGCAATAGAGATCGTCCCGAACTAACACAGGGGCAAGGGGTTTTATTCCAATTACTTCCTCACCCAAAAGAAATCAGGAGGTTGGAGACCAATCTTGGACCTATGGCGATTTGAATGAACACATGCAAACAAAAAGATTCAAGATGGTCACAATGCAAACCACAATTTCATCGCTGCACCATGGAGAATGGATGGCTTCCCTCAAACTAACAGACGCATATTTCCATGTAACCATACATCCAGCTCACTGACGATTCCTAAGGTTCTCGTTACTGGACATGCACTACCAAAACACCGTCCTCCCTTTTGGGCTTTGTATGGCACCACGTGTTTTTTCAAAGGTCATGGTACCTGTAATAGCCTTCCTTCGCAGGAAGGGTGTCTGCATCTTTCCATATTTAGACGACTTTCTAATAATGGCCACCACAAGAGCAGAGGCCCTTTGCACACTCAACAAAACCATCAACTTATTCGTCGAACTCGGTCTCAGGATAAATTACAAAAAGTCCTCACTACAGCCCCAACAACAAATACACTTCATAGGGGCTTGAATCCATTCACTCTCAGAGAGAGCTTTTCTGCCTATCGACAGGTTCACGAACCTCAAAAACCTTATACTCAACATTTCAGACGGCGACGCTGATATCCATTCAGTCTTGTATGCACATCCTTGGCCATATGGCGGCTACTACCTACCTGATCAGGTATGCCAGACTCCGCATGAGACCGTTCCAATTATGGTTTCTCAAAAGGGCCAGACGCCGTCTCTCGTCTCCCCGGCGGCTTTTATCCATTCCTCGCACGATCAAGGACTCTCTCATCTGGTGGACATGCGAGAGCACCATGTTGCAGGGCGTCCCATTCACTGCAACAGAACCCGAAATTACTATCACAACCGATGCATCCCTCTTGGGATGGGGTGCGCATCTTCACAACAATACCGCACGCAGCACCTGGTCCACACACAAGAGAACTTTTCACATAAATCTGCTTGACCTAAGAGCAGTCAGATATGCCTGTCAGCACTTCCTCTCATTAATCACAGGAAAACATGTCAGGATTCAAACGGACAATACGACTGCTATGTATTACATAAACTGACAAGGCGGAACCAGATCACACAGATTTTGCCTGGAAGCTCTGATGTTGTGGCACTGGTGTCTCCCAAATGACATTCACCTCTCAGCAGTGCACTTACCAGGCAAGAACAACACAATAGCAGATGCCCTCAGCAGAATCACGGTTCAACACCATGAATGGGAGATCCACGATGGGGTACTACAAACCATATTTTAACAATGGGGGACACCTATTATGGACCTATTCGCCATGCAGAAGAACCGCAAGTGCAACAGTTATTGTCCCAGAGACAGCATCGGGCTCAATTCCAGCGGCGACGCCTTCTCCCTCAAATGGGACAAGGGTCTCCTCTATGCCTTTCCTCCAATCCCACTTATCCCTCGCATCCTACACAAGATCCAACGGGACAGGGCTTCTGTGATAATGATAGCCCCTGCTTGGCCGCGACAACCCTGGTATTCCCTACTTATGAGAATGTCCAGGGTTCCACCAATAACTCTGCCCTTACTGCTGACGCTCCTCTTGCAGAACCAGAGCCTTACCTTGAATACTTACCTCAGCAGACTACACCCAATGGCGTGGAACCTGGATGATTCAACAAATTAGAAGAACAGTGCTCGCATGATGTAAAGTTGGTGCTCCTCAACAGCAGGAGGACAACAACTAGAACAACTTACCTTTACAAGTGGCGTTGCTTCTCCTCATGGTGCGCTCAATGCAATCTTCCTCCGCAGTCCACCAGCATTCCGTCTACCTTAGAGTACCTTTTTCACCTAAAAAAATCAAATGTATCAGTTAATACTATTAAGGTTCACCTAGCAGCCATCTGTACTTTCCATGAACCTGTAGGGACTTCCTCGGTTTTTTACATTATATAGTCAAGAGATTCATAACAGGATTGCAAAAATCTTTATCCGCCAATCACGTTACCCCCAACTCCGTGGGACCTTACTACTATACTCAGGGCCTTAATGAAACCACCATTTGAACCCGTGGTGACATGCTCCTTGTTACATCTATCGATTGAAGGTCACCTTTCTAGTCGCTATCACCTCCAGCAGACGGGTGGGGGAGATGGCAGCGCTTATGGCGCACCCTCCTTATACCATCTTCTACAAGGACAAGGTCTAACTAAGGCCACATCCGAAATTTCTTCCAAAGGTTAACTCCCGATTCCACATCAATCAAACAATTCATCTTCCGGTCTTGTCTCCTAAGCTGCACACGTCTAACCAACAGGCAGCCCTACATGCATTGGATGTCAGAAGAGCATTGGCCTTCTACCTCGATAGAACAAGGAAATTTAGGAAAACACCTCGTTTTTTTGTATCTACCATGGAGCGATCCCAGGGCCAGCCCATATCCAAGCAAAGACTATCACGCTGGATGATATCGTGTATCAAGCTTGCTTATGACGCATGCATGATGCCATCACCTGACACGATACGAGCTCACTCTACCAGATCTATAGGATCCTCAGTCGCTTTCCTCATGAGGGTCCCATTAATTTATATCTGCAGAGCGGCTACATGGTCTTCAACTGATACTTTTGCCAGACACTATGCTCTCAATCAATTTTCTGGCATGGATGTGGCTGTAGGACTGGCTGTCTTAAGCACCACCTCTTTCTCACGTCTCGAAGTTCCCACCTCCTAGACATAACTGCTAAATACTCACCTAAGGTGGAGCAGTCGAGGATGCTGCTCATAGAGGAAATGGAGGTTACTCACCTTTGTGCAGTAGCCGAAGTTCCTCGAGACGCGCGTCCTCGACATGCTCTACCACCTGCCCTCCTCCCCTCTACTCCACAGACTCGTTAAGATTACCTTTCAGTCTCTGTGGTAGAGGAGAACTGAGCGGTGGAGCGGTGAGGGCGGGGGAGTGCAGGCGCACGCGTTACAGTGGCGTGAAACCTGACAGTGACTCTAAGCGCCCCTCCCCCGCTCCGCAGGTCACTGCTTTGAAAGTTACCCGATCCTAGGTGCAGCTGGCACACGCACACCTAAGGTGGAGCATGTTGAGGACGCACATCTCGAGGAACTTCAGCTACTGCACGAAGGTGAGTAACCTCCATTTACGACATCAACATGGTCTTGTACTTGTCAACTTGACTTGCCCACTAATGAGCCAGTCATCCAGGTAGGGGTAGATTCTTACACCCCTCCTGCATATGAATGGTGCAACACACTTTGTGAACACCCTGGGGGCTAGCGATAACCCGAAGGGGAGTGCGGTAAACTGGTAATGGCATCATGCCACTACAAACCTGAGGAACTGCCTATGGTGGGGCCGGATGGCTGTGTGGAAGTAAGCATCCTTTAGGTCGAGGGCCGCGAGCCACAATCCTGGGGACAGGGATGGGATGATCTGCGGTAGGGAGATCATGCAGACTTTTATTTTCTTTATGTTTTTATTGAGAGCTCTGAGATCTAGGATGGGCTGTAGGTCCCCGTTTGGGTTTGGGGACCAGGAAGTAGCGGGAATAGAACCCTTTGCCACGTTCCCCCCTTGGGAACCTTTTCGATGGCTCTGAGGGAGAGTAACTTTTGGCATTCAGCCTCAAGCTTTGGAGGGGACGGTTTCCTGTCCTGGGGGGTTGAGAGGAACTGGATGTGGTATCCTCTTGCTACTGTGTCGAGGACTCACTGGTCCGAAGTGACCCGGGTCCACCACGGAGCGAAGTGGCGGAGGCGGTGGGGGGAGAAGAGGGGCTGTGGAGCGCTGCCCTCCGAGGGACTGTCAAAAACGCTGTTTGTGGCCCGATGAACGGTCCGACCCCTGTCCGCGCCACCCCAACTGGGAGGCGCCCAGCTTTACCCCCTTTACCTGACCAGCCTTTATCCTTTTCCAGGTTCCCGAGGTGGCGCTGGGGAAACTGTAGAGATCTTGGAAACTGGGTCTGCAGCTGCAGCTGTTGTTTCAGTTGCTGTAGCTGCTGTTGTAGCTGGTGCGACTTCGAGGAACGGCTAACAGGTTGTGGAGTGTAGATCCCGAGGCACCTCAAAGTGGCCCTCGAGTCCTTCATACCATGCAGCTTCGCGTCTGTGGAAGATGCAAAGAGGTCAGGTCCTTCGAAGGGAAGGTCCTGAATAATTTGTTGCATCTGCTTGGAGAGACCGGAGTTCTGGAGCCAGGCCAGTTGGCTCATCACGATGCCATTGTGCGTGCCGCTGTGTCCACTGCATCCCAGGTTGCCGCAAGCACGTCCCTGGATGCTCTCTCTCCCTCATCTAGCATTGCTTCGAAGTCTCTCAGGCGATCCTCGGGGATGACTGATTGGAGATTTCGTAGAGCTTCCTACAGGTTGAAGATGTAGCGTGTCATCAAAGCTGAATGGTTTGAGATGCATAGCTGGAGGGCGGCTGAGGAGTAAACTTTCCTGCCGAGCAGGTCAAGCCTCCTTGCCTCCTTGTTCTTGGGTGTGGTGTTAGGTTGGCCTTGTCTCTCCCTTTGGTTGACTGTGTCAACCACTAAGGACCTCGGAGCCGGGTGATGAAACAGGAAGGGAGAACTTTCTGGGGAGACGGAATATTTCTTGTCCGCTACCTTGGACACTGGCAGGATCGAGGAAGGCATTTGTCAGCATTCCTGGACAATGAGGAACACCCCGGCGTGCAAGGAGATTCCAACCTTAGCCAGCGGGGCTCAACCACACGCATCAAAGAGGGAGTCATCCTCCACCTGGATCACCCCTAGCTTGAGCTTCAGGTTCGCCGCCATGCAGCACAGAAGGTCCTGTTCGCCGCGAGGATCTCCTTCGCAGTCGATGGACATGTCAATTAATCTCTCATCAGGCGACGAAGATGACGGGGACCTTGATCTGCTTCATTGTGTAGAATCGGGGTCCGGCTCGTCGTCGGAGAAATCCAAGGACTCCAGCGCAGGTGAACGTATGTACCAGGAGGAGGAGGTGTCTGCTGTCGCATTCAGCCACTCAAGAGTCCGTTTGTTGTGTGGGGACCTCTACGGCAGCATAGACGTTATGAGGGGGCCAGGTGTTTCCCCCGATAGGTGACTTTGCTGCAAGCTCGGTGACATGGAGCTTTTGCGGGCTTGCTTTCTCAGGCACTCCTCCTGGGGGGAAGAAAGGGATCTTTCAAGGACGACCTGGATGACACCCCCCCCCAGTAGTCGCCAGTCCGGTACCAAGAATTCCTCGGAGAAGAGGCGAGACGGAATCGTAGAACTTGGGCCCGGTACCAGCTTTGACGGTGCCGGGTTGGAGAGAGGTGAGGAGGCCCGGGACAGAACTGGCATTGGTGCAGCTGTTGACAGTGCCGAATCTGACGGAAGTGGGGTTATTGGCGACAGTGCCGGGCTTGCCGGTGGTGCTGGACTTGTGGGCGGTGCTGTGTCCAGTGGCGCCGAGGGAAGCGGTGCCGTTGCGCCTGGTTGCCTCGTGTTCTGCACCGAAACCAGATTTAACCGCCCTTGGCAAGCCGGTGCCTGAACCGGGGCCCTACTCGGGGCAGCTGGAAGGCTACCAGGAGACTGGTGAGGTCGGTGCCTAGAAGGTACAATGGAGGGCAGAGATCTTGGGCCTGGTACCTGGCATCAGCGAGAATCTTGAGCCTGGGCCGATCGAGGGTCCGGCAGAGTGCTGGTGGCTCAGCCGCTTTCGAGTGGAGCGACTCCGGTCCCCGAAATGAGGCGGAGGTGATGCTCGCTTTCCAGCTGAGTCCTCTGCTTGAAGGATCGGCAGATGGGGCAATTTGTTGTGAAGTGGGACTCACCCAAGCAAGCAAGGCACTTCTCATGTGGCTCGTCCATCAGGAAACCCTTGCAGCATCCTATGCACCACTTGAATCCTGGCATTTCAAATTTCACGCGAAAAGACATGCCCTTGCGTTTCACAAGATAATGCTGATCTGAACCAGCGGAAGAAGGAACTGGGAGGGTCAGGGTCACGGTCACGGTCACCTATATGGCTGCGGCATGGAGGGGGCGTTGGCCGTGCGCGCTGACCTGACAGGCTAACGCTAAAAACTTTCTGAGCTACCATGCGCTGTTGCACGTAGACGCCTGTAACTGAATGATGTGAGCAGCACTCGAAGGAGAACAGTGGTTTTCAGCCTTTTGCAGGTCGCAACACGCTTGGTGGTGTATTACAATGCTAGGGGACACACCAGGCCACCCACTCTAGGTTGAATACAGTCATCTCCCTGACTCTTGTGACATATTTACTACTGTGTGGCAACAGTAGTGTGTCCTGACACGTGGTTGAGAACCACTGCCTCAGAATATGTTGCTCTTAACTGCTTATGCTGAACAATCTGTTCCACATCATATTTAGCTGTGACATTGTCTTACACCAACCAAACTCTGTAGCCTAGACCAGGCCTGAGTAGCTTTTCCAAATCTGGTGAAGAACTCTGTGTAGTTAGAAAGCTTTTATTTCACTAAAAGAATTTGGTCCACTAAAACATATTGCCTCCCCCACCTAGTCTCTCTAAAGTTACCATTTATTGTCTTGGCAATAGTTCTTCCTTGATCAAAATTTTGTATGTTTTATACTTGATTTAATTCTGGCGTCTTCATTCTATCCAGTAGATTTGTATGGGATAAAATACAGTTTTTAATTTCAGGAAACAAATGCTTAGAGCAAACAAAACATCTGATAAGACATTCTTGAATAAAGTATTTTATAAAGGCAGGAATAGAAACATTGCACTTTTGTTACAGTGTCTGCTCGTACAACATATGCAGATACGTGAAATGACAGTGATAGGTTTTTAATCATAAGGCAGTCGTAGGAAGTAAATATAAAGGTGGTAGGGAGGGAGGAGAGTTAAAGTTCTGTTTTAATGTCTCCTTAACCTAGTTTTAGAATTAAATTTCATCTCTTTAACAATAAAGGCAGAAGAGTGAAATGAGAGGGCTTGAAACCTTTTACTCTTTTTAGCAGAATGTTAACATCTACCACCAATTTAATTTTGATCTATATGGAACTTTGCTATTAGAAAAACCACCTTTTTATCTGTTTGCCTGCAGAGCAGCTAATTATTATCCATTCCCTTAAAAATAGCAAATATGGAAATCCATCTTGTCAAGAATAAAATTAGATTATTTAGAAAAGCGGGGTTGTTTCAGTTCAAGATTATAGCATGTATCTAAATTAGTAAATAACAAAATAAAGGTGATCGTAATTTTCATATTTTGACATATGGTGTTTTTTAAGGCTTTTTACCAGTTAAGAACAGGAAACCTTTGTATTTCATAGTAATATGTCTTGGGCTGATAGCCTGTGCCGCAGCCCTCTTGGAATGTCCATCAGTGAAAGATTTGCACCTTCCTCCACACTGAACTGCTTTATTTCTTTACTGCTTTAAGTGATGTATGTTATTCTTCATAAGGCTATGGTACTTCAGCTTTATGAAGCTTAGGGACAGAATCAAATCTGTGAGAATTGGCAGCAGGAGAAAGCTCTCTCCAACAAGTTCCCTCCCATTTTATTTGCCTCCACAGTGACAAGCTCAATCAAGGAGATCTCACTGCTTTAGAACTTTTCTGAGGAAATCTCTAAACTCTATTTGAAATTTCTAACTATTTGGCTCAATAGTTTGGCAGCTCAATTCCCAACCATGCCCCAAAGAATCTTTCTTATAATCAGTTAGGTGGACTCTTGGTTACCTTGCTCACTTACATGGAGTGTAACATGGAACATCACTGTAAAGAAGAGAAAGCTATATATATGCCGATTTCTCTGGTGCGCATATGTGCACATGCATAAGAAAATTCTTTCTTTGTAGAAGAACGCCTGCAGAGGGAGTATTGTTTAGCCAAGTTTAGGAAGCCTGCAGCTGTCCTAAACAATAGTTTATGTATCCCTCCTTAGTTTCTTGAGTAAAATGTAACAGAGTGATGGGGCAAAAATATTGAGCTGTTCTGCTGCTTCTGTGGGCTGACATGCACTAAATATATTGGGCTGTCTCTTCCAGCTGACTCTGTGGGTCAGCACACTTCAGTGTTCATGATATTAATCCCAGCTTCTGCTGCAAGCTGCCATGTCTTCCCTCTCAACCCCTCCTGCCCCCAGCAGTTGGCTATCAAGTAATAAGAAGATCATCAGTCCAGATGTGGAAGAACAAGCAAAGAACCCAACATTCATTTTTCTGGTTCCACTGTGCATCCATTTTATGAGTCCAGAAGATTCTTCCATGTACGCCTGATAGTCATATTTACCTTAGTTACTGATATCTTTGCCAGTGACCAGGAGTTCAACCTCTCCACTTTCCATTGAAAATCTGCTGTGCAAGCCTCAGAGACCAAGCAGGCATCACCTCAGTCTCACCCCTTGGGTATGAAAGCTCTGAGGTGCCATCATACCAACCCAAGAAAATATTTTGAAATGCTATGTGACACCAAGTGTCTTTATGTGCTTTAAAACAAGCAAGGAGTCCTGTGGCACTTAAAGACAGACAAATTTATTTACTGCATGAGCTTTTCTAGAAGAAAACCCCACTGTATCAGATGCTTTGAAGATGGGGGAACTCACAGAATGGGAGGAAATAAATGCAGGGAAATTTAAGTCATGGGAGCAGGTCACACTGTAACAGCAAATCAAAGCAGTTGTTAAGATCTGAACACTGGGGAACATCATATAGAGGGAGATGAGGATAAATCACCTGTTGTAATGAGAAAAAAAAACACCAAGTCCCTATTAAGCCGTGAAGCAAGGCACTTAAATCTTCAAATAAATTCAAGCTCTGCAGCTTCTCTTCGAAGCCTTGATCTTGTATTCATCTGTCTGAGTACCACAATTAGTAAATTTGATTGATTTATGTGCTTTCACAAACACGGACAGTGTTGCAAAATGGGTTCTCCCTGGAAAACCTTGCGGGTTACAAATCTGTTTCATGCAAGTATATGGAGCTTTTGACTTTGAAATCAGGCACTCAAGCAAATGAGTTTCCAAGTCATAATGCTACAATGGAAAACTGTGGAAAGCTGAAGCTACTCATAATTTGAAATGCCTGCTTAAATTTTGGCTCTTTCCAGAAGCTATGGAAAGATATACATGTAATATGGCGAGTTGAAATTCTTTATGAAGTATACGAGAGAAGAGACTGAAAGATGTGACTGGAAGGAGTACAGGGTCCTGAGGTAAAATCAGCAGCTCTGCTCTGTCGACTGATGGAAGGGAAGAGAAGGGTAACATGCTGAAAGAATACACATAGCTACTGTGGGTTTTTTTAGAGTACATATCAAAATTATACTGCTTTATTTTTGGTAAATTCTGCTGCATTTACTGAATATTCTAATAAGAGGATAGAACTAACATTTAAAAACGTAAGGTCTGGTGTGGCTTTAAAAACAAAAGAAGTCCTGTGTCACCTTTAAGACTAACAAATTTCTTTGGGCATAAGCTTTGGTAGCCTGCAACCCACTTTGTCACATGCAACCCACTTCATCAGATGTGTCTTTAAAAGACTTTGTAGACTCTATGCCCAAAAATGTAAAACCAAGTTTAAAGAATCTTTATTAATATGTTTGGATTAGCAACAGTCAGCCATTAAAATATTAAATATATTTCATGCCAATTGTTTTTTGAGAGACTAGGCATGCAGGTGGCCTTAGAGAACCTGCATGGGCTACATGCTTAATTTTGAGAGGCATTTATGGTAAAAGTACTTATTGTAGAGGTAACTTGCTATTTAAATCTTTGCAGGCCATGCTTCCTGCTCAAGAATTAACATTTGTTCCCCTTTTAGATGCCACTGCTTGCCTTGATTAATGTAACTTACCCATTCTTCATACTTTCTGCATCTCTTCCCTCACAATTTATCCAAAATGCTGCTTCTGAAGCCTGATAAACTGTTTCCTCTGCTTGAACCATGTTGCTCACTACTTGGATCCCATCACTGCCTTTTAGTGCAGAAAATTCATGCTCCTGGTTTTAGTCTTCACCTAAACCTCCACTATGGATCTCCCTATCAGAGCTATAACACTCTGTTTCAGCTCCTGGGACACATTCTGATCCGGATGTACCCCTTGCAATTAGTGGTGCCTGGGGCCAGCAGCGCAAATTGCGCCCTTCAAAAGAGCAGCTCAATTGAGCCGCTCTGGCATGCCTGCGGCAAAGCCACATTTGCTCTGCTGTAGTTAGGGTCCTGTTCCCTATGGTGCTTCCTTTATTTGCCTCACTACTCCCTTCATTTATTTTTCCCTTTTTTTGGTTTTCTGCTACCCCTATACTTGGGACAATCTGCCAAATGCTTCTTTGTTACCCAATCTCTTCTTAAAATCTACCTCTTCAAGAAAGTCGTCATATGTCAGCGTTTGTCTACATCAGAATGGTGGGTTTTTCCCCCCCTTTATAACCTAAGGTGTGAGTTGAAACTGGTATTATTATAGTGGTATAATCTTCTATGTGGATACTCCTCTTCTGGTTTGAGAGATTTTTCATTTTAATTTATTGCTTGAGAAGGGGTTTAAATCAGTGGTTCCCAACCTTTTTGGCTCGAAGGCCACAGCTATAACTCTTACAGCTCCAAAGGGCCACCAACAGGCCAGCCCCCCTTGCAGTCGTCTTCCTTGCAGACAGGCGTGTCGCTGCTGCTGGGCCAGAGGGGCTGCAGCTCCCCCACATCTCTGGCCCAGCCCTGGTGGTGGCAGGAGCCGAATCCAGGCCAGTGTCACCTACTGTCAGCAACTAGGGCTGGATCCGCTCCAAGCCACCTGCTGCCAGACATCAACAACAGCCACAGGGGCTGGATCTGGGCCGGGCTGCTGGTGGGAGGAGGCCAATCCAGCTCCCTGATCAGGCTGTGGGGCCAGATCAGGGCTGCACAGCACGGGAAGGGGCCTGGGCCCCAACCTTTTTTCCAGACAGCAGTGCCCCTGCTTGCAGATCTCCCCATCTCCCTGGCTGCAGCAGGAAAAACTTGTGCAATTTTATAGCCTTGTGCACTTTGCTATGGTCTCTAACAAATGGCTCTCTTCTGCTGTCAGGGGGATAGAAGACCAGTGCTCCCCTCTCACTGGCTCCAGCAAGGACCCCCAATGCCTAGGAACCTAGGCAGAGCATTTTGTTTTGCTCCTAGCTGAAGCCAGTGGCAGGAAGCACTGATATTCCATCCTCTTGGCTGCAGTAAGAAACCTGCTGCACCTGTCTTCTAGCCCTCAGAAAAGTGTTCCATCTGGGTCCTTATGTAGTGGTTCACTTTTTGCAGCCAGCATGAGAGGAGCCATGGGCAACTTTGAAAGCTCCCCAGAGCTGCAAGTTGGGAGTCACTGCTTTAAACTAATTTGAAAAGAGCAGTGCTTTAGATGATAGATAATAGTGTCCATACAAAGATATGATCTGTTTAACTACATTTGTTTGCCTTGACAAAACTTTTCTACATAGGGAACACTGTAATCTGCTCACCAGCATTCTCTACTAGCCGACCTTTAACTGGGGAGAAATGAAGAGAGAAAAAAAAAATTCTGAGATCATAAAAATATCCAGGTATCTTGAATTAGCTGGCAAGTTGTTCTAGCATGTGTATAGTTCTTTATTTCTTTCAGTTATCCACCTGAACCATGGTCTCCTGCTACTGTTCCCTAATGCATCAGCTACACAGAGAGAATGTTTCATACTACATATGAATTATCAGGTTGTAGTTGAAGAGGACCATGAATTTTGAAAACTAAAAATTTTAATCTTGCTTCTCCATATAACCAAACCTCAAAAGCAAACACTGAGGTTTCTATTTGGCCTCTTCTTTCAGCAAGATGTAGTTAAACTGGCAAGAATTCAGAGGAAACTAATGCAGCAATTAATGGTTGGAAGGGATTGTTCCATGAAGAAAGAATAAATAGTTTATACAGGAATGGATTGGCTAAAGCAGTAGTTCCCAACCTTTTCATTTATGCAGGCCGTTATATTGTCATTTTAAGCTTTTGTGGACCACCATGTAAGCAAGCTGTTTTAAACATGTTTAACATAGCCAGAAATGCCGCTTCACCTTAGATATTGGACAAACGGGACACTCTCTGACCAAAAGAATAATGTGCACAAATCTGACAATAGAAATCGCAACATTCAAAAACCAATAGTTGAGCACTTCAATCTTCCTAATCACTCTGATTTGTTAATAGCTGTGCTCAAGCAAATGCATACCACATCAAGACTTCAGAGAGAAACTGCAGAATTGGAATTGATATGCAAATTTGACTGAAAGCAGAATTAAATTGTGACTGTGGATTCTTTTCCCATTACAAGTGATTTGACCTCACCCATCCCTATGTGCTGTTTCCCAATGTTTGAATCTTAACAACTGCTTTGATTTGCTTTTACAGTGTGACCTGATCCAATGATTTAAACTTCCCTGCATTTTTTCCCCTCTCATTTTGTAAGTTTCCCTCGTTTTCAAAGTGTCTGACAAAGTGGGATTTTCGCCCACGAAAGCTCATGCGATAAATGCATTTGTTAGTGTTTAAGTGCCACAGGACTCCTTGCTTGTTTTGCTGATCTAGACCAGTGGTTCTCAGCCATTGTGTAGGGGCACATTACTGTGTCATCACATAGTGGTAAGTGTGTTGCAAAGAGTCAGGGAGGTGGCTGCATTTGGCTTGCAGGGAATGGGCTGGCGTGTCCTATACCATCGTAATATGCTGCCAAGTTTGTTGCAACCCAGAAAAGGTTGAGAGCCATAGAACTAGACTAACACAGCTACGACTTTGGAAATTAACATAGCCTATGGCTCATGGGAGTCAAACTCATATCTAAAGAAGCTTTAAAAATAAAGCTATTTCTAATAATTTATTATGCTAACTCAAAAACGTATTGTACTTGTCACAGTACATTTACCTGCAGTAATTACTGTCCACCCTCCCCAGTGGATCACCTGTAGTACCCTCATGGGCCACCAGTGATCCATGGACCAAAGGTTGGGAACACCTGGGCCAAAAGGTGGTATCAGATGGGCTGGTTGTATGAAAGTCAAAGTTTCTTGAAGGTGAGAACAAGAAGAAAGAGTATAATTCTTGAGAGTGGCGCAAAGGAGTGGAACAGAGAAAAATCTCATTAAATTAAGCAAAGGAAAATTTAGAAAAAAATGTTAGAAAAAACCTTTTTAACAGAAAGATGTATTTGATTATGGAGAAGTCAAACACAATAAATTGTGGAAGGACAGTTAAAACAAGACAAAGGACTGAAAAACAAAATATATGGAATAATAGTGCTCTGCTAGAAAGGAGGGATGAATACATGACCTAACTGAGTCTTTTCTGTAGGCACAGAGGGAAACCAATGTGGCTTAGAGCCAGCTCAAAATCCTCTTGTTGTTGTTGTCACCTGACTAATGTAGAGGATGGACCAGTCCAGCAGCCTACAATGGTGTAATCAAATCACAGAAGAGAATTGATTGTATTCTATAAATAGCGTCTGCGCATATTGCTGCAGTTCGCAAAACAAATTTGGCATTCAAATAAGGCTAATTTAGATTTCCTGCTCCATATATGGGATTTATTTTAATTATTTCTATTTTTATCCAAATTAATTTTATTATTTGTACTGTGATTGCATCTAAAAGCTGCATTCAGAATCTAGGTTTCAACTGTGCAAAGTGCTTTACAAACGCAGGTCTCCAACTTGCAAACATTTAATTCCCCAGTCTGTGGACAGGACTGAGGAAATAAATGGGGACTCTGTGTGAGATCCCTGGGCATATAAATGTGAGTAGCAGTAGAGTAAGTACTGTGTCCAGTTCTGGTGTCCAAATTTTAAGAAAGGATGCTGAAAAGTAAAGGGTGCAGAAAAGGACCACAGAAATGATTTGAGGACTGGGCTTCACAGTGAGATACTTTTCTTGTAGTCTTTTTTAATATGAATTTTTAAGTCTTGACTCATAAGTATTTGTGGTGCCATTTCCTGCTTTTTATATTTAGTCTTAGCCTTAGATAATTGTTTCAAGTATATACTTTTTAATGTAACTCTTGCCTTTTACTATTGCATAGGTTACCCACATCATCTCTATTTTTAAATTTGCTTTTAATTCTTTCAGGGTGGATTACAGATTAATAATGGAAACTTTGTTATTGCTGAAGATGCTTGAATTGCTGTTGAAGTTATCAGAATGCAAATTATGTCACAAGAGTAGATTATTAGTCCGTAATCAAGGTGCTGTGCCACTGAGGAAGCCATGTTCTTTGAAGACAGTCTGTAGTATATTGGTTATATTGTACTGAGGTAGGATAGAATAAATGAGTGCTGTCTTCTTTGGACTTAATAGAAGCAGTGTGTATTTGCATAAAATTTTTAAAAAATGGAAAAGTGAAAATTAGGTTTAATTTACAGGGACTTCTGCATTGTTATTGAATAGTTTGTCCATTTCTCTGTTCAAATCTTAATAATTTAGAAATGAGAAGTATGGTCATCTCTTTTACCACTTGAGGATATGCCAAAACATATTTACCTTGTTTGATGTATATTCCTAGTGATACAGTTAAGGGAGCCTCTAGCTATAAATGATACATTTTGAATGGAAAAAAGAAACTTGAGAGATTTTTATGAAAGATGTCATATATTCTTTGGGCTCAGCTCTATATAAATCCTGATCTTTATTAGTCCTCAAGTAATTTAATCTTAAAATTAATTTTTTATTGCTAATTGTCTGTGCTTCTATACCAGTCCTTTAGGCTTCCCTCTTTTTACTGCAATTTTAATGAATACAAGCGCATATGTGCATTGTAAAGGTGATTGCCCTTGTGTGGATTAAATGCGTGTTTCGTAAATGGCCATTGGTTGGGAATAGTTGCCAAACAAGGATATAGATCTTTCTGTGTTGTTTGTTAATATCATTTTTGGTTTTGAGAAAAATGCTGTGTTTTTGATATCAGAAGAGGTGAGCTTTCTGGAGTGGGTGTTTGTAATTTTATAATTTACTCTGTTGGCACCTTGAGACTTTCCATTTATTTTTATGGTAGTCTTCAGAGATACAGTATTTGCTTTCAGCTAAGTCTGTTCTCTTCCTTCCCCAAAATATTTTCTCTGAGTGTCTTGTTTTATGTACAACATTTACTTTGATTAGTAATATTTGAAGATTATGTAGGAAAGACCTATTCAGGTTTTTAGCCTAAATAAATTGAAAATACTGTGCAACAGAACAAAAATGCTGTTCAAGTTTCAAATTTAAAATCAACCCCTGTGATTAATAGTTCAGGAATTAAAAAGAGAAACTTTTCTGAGTTTGAGAGAACAACCATTTCAGTTGCCAGCTTGGGCTGACTTTAAATGGACCAGCTGTCTATATTAGGAGGAGAGGGTTGCTAAGGTTACAGTGGCTGTTAGAAGAAGAATGCAACTGAGAGGGCAAGTTCTTGATGTGTGAGCTGAGCGAAGGAATTTGGTGTGATCATGCGTCAGCCCCCCTAATCACACGTTCAAAAAGTGCTGCGTGGGCGGGATGTAGAAACTACAGTTCTCTGTGCCGGCAACTTGCGTGTGGTTACAATAATTTTTGTTTTTCTAGGAGTCAAATTTATTACAAGATTTTTTAAAAATGAAAATGCCATACTTTTGTTTTGGGGAGGGGCAGAAAGAAAAGTGTCTAAATTCAGTATTACTTGAACCATTAGTCTGAATGTATTTAATTTATGAAACAATCTTGTACTTCATCTTTTCCTCTGACAACAAGTATACTTTTATACCTTCAGGGTTTTAGAGTTTATGCACCTTTCATAATCAGGCCACAGCACCAATCAAAACAATTGCCCAGTGCCTTTAGTTAACTTTCCTTCACTGTAGTTTTGGGTCTGTTTTAGTTTGATATAGAAACACAGCTTTTTCCCCTCAAGTACTTGTTCTCTTTTGTTATGACTGATGTCAAATAGATGAATGTGCAGGATTATGCTCAGTGACCCCCACTTGGTTTTCTTAACTGTTACAATGCCACCACTGTTTTCTGAAACAGACAAATTGGGAGGCTAGTTGCTTTTAGGGCTTCATGTGCCAGAGAATGCAAGGCAAGGACTCTACAGGACATCTTGAAGAAACAGTTAATTTGAAGAAAGGCTGCATGTGTAGGGATGTATGGAAAAGAATACTGTGACCCTTCTTAATCTTCTTTAAAGCGTTTTCTGCCTTTTTTAAAACTGCCAATGCCCCCTTTAACTACTCTTTCCATGGAAGAATTTTCCTTCTCTGACACCTCACTTTTTTCCTCTGTTCTGTTTCAAAGCGTCTAGTGAATTTTCCATCTTGGCTACTACACACAAGTTGTGTTTTTCCCTAGATAACTCTAAAGTTAAGAAGGTCATCCCTGTGGGTCAGCTCCAAGATGCTTGTCTGCACAGCCAGCAATTACTTGTTTGAAGCAAAAAATCAGTTTTGATACAGAAGAGATGTTGCATAGAATGCCTTATCTGTAACCTTGTAGCAGCAAGACACACTTTCATGAGCATAAATTGAATTGCAGTTTGCTATCCACAAGGGTTTTGCAGAGCTTTCAGTTTGTTCAGTGTGTGACAGCACACATTTTCAGCATTTTACACCAGCCCTGCTTCCATTATGCTGCCCTAAAGTGACTATAAATTGATAGTGTTGGTTTTTCAGACTCTTATACCAAAAGCTGTTCTAATGTAAAGGATTTGGCATCATTATAGGGAAGAGGTAGCCAGAAAAAAGACAAAGTCAAAAACAGAGCTACTTGAGCCCAAATAGGCTGCCAAGCGTATTAGATAAAATAGGATTTGCCACATCCAAGCAACCAGTGGCCCCTTTTTTCCTTTCCACTGTAGTCTGTCATTGGTCCCTATTAAGTCATTCAAATATAATCTAAAGAGAATCTTGTGCTAACATGTAAGATAGTCACGAATAAGTTTTAAGGGCTGATTGCATTGTCATCTAATGTTCCTTATCTTGTGGACGGAATAAGATATAGTTCTTAAGGATGGTTCCTTTGTTTTACTCAGTGGCATTTTTATATAGTGTATTTTCCATCTGTTTCTATCAATCTGCTGGCACTAAACCAGTGTCCAAAGAGCTTTCAATTTCTATCTGATCCCAAATCTGTTCTCTGTGTAGGCACCCAGAGAAGTTAGAGTTCACTGTACTAGTTTCTTGCCCAGAGAAATGTTATATGGGAATCCACTCCAATCCGCTGCATTGAATAGCAGGAATATGATACAGTGTAGACATACAATACAGTTCCTTGTTTTTGTGCATCTTCTTTGAGGTCAGTATTTCAATGACAACCCTGTATTTCACTGAATATCACAATTGAACAATGATTTTGATGGGAATCAGGAAAATTACAAGATTTATTTTTAATTACATAGAAGCCTGGTTGTATTTTCTCCAAACACAACAGGGTGTGCACTTTTTTCATTGGGCTATTTTTGGTCAAGGTGTCCTTAGAGCACATGGACTCTGGATCTGCTGTACTAAACTGTGTGTCATAAAATCAGTTGTTTCCAAGAACAGGCAATGTTATTAACTACCATCTTAACAGTCAGACAAATAAAAAGCAGATAAGGCAATTAAAAAAACAAACAAACAAACAAACAAAAAACAGGAATGAGAGGACATTTAACAGATAGGGGCCTAACTGTGACTGTTGTTTTTTGAAGGCAGGAAGAGACAACTTACACTCTTTGCAGGCAGATGAAAAATATTTGAGACTGTGGATTAAGTACTGAAGTCAATTCCGGAGTGTAGTGGGTTCCAGGCTCTAGGACCTGCCTCAGTAAAGTCACATTTGTTCACCAACTTGAGGTGCAAAGATGGTTCACTAAAAGGCATTTGTTGTATAACAGCAGATACCTGTCAAAATGTGGTCTTGACCATTAATGAAGTTTGGGCCTACAGCATTAAGTTTGAAAATTTGACATTGTCAGTTTATAGTCCGTCAGTTTAAGGCAATTTAAAGACAGGAGGACTAGTGTAAAGTGCTGAAAATGTGTGCTGTTGCATACTGAACAAACTGTAACCTCTGGAGAAGCACTATGGCCAGGGAATTGCAATTGCATTTATGGTGATGAGATCATGGGTTGCTGACACAAGGTTACCCTGATATAAAGAAAGATGTAGCTTGTGAAAATTGTACAGCTGTGAATTTACTATTTAAGTATTTTGCAGTGGAAAAGAATTCAGTGTTAAGGGTTAGAAAAAGGGATGCAATTAAGTACTTCTAGTCATTAAGGTTAATTCCTATGTCAGTTTTCAATTAAAAAGGAGAGTCATGTCAAAAGTGAAGGGAAGTCGATTATATTTATAATTAATCTGTAGATAATTTTTTAAAAAATCCTCTTGTGTAATAGATTTGGCCTAAATAAAGCTTAAATTTGTTGACTTCTTCCTCCAATACAGTGATTTAGTGGTAATTTAATTATATATAACAGGGGTTGGCAACCTTTGCCAACCCCTATGCCATCCCCTCCTTCCTGTCCCTCAGCCCATGACAGCAGCCCTCTTTGCTGAAAAGAAAAAGTGGTGCCATCTGAAAATTCAGCAGCAAGCCACTTTGGCTGGTTTCTTTCAGTGGCGTCTGAGGTAGTGGTCCCAAGGTATGCTGTGGAAAGAAGCCAACCAGAGCAGCTTTTGGTGGTATGCCTGAGGACCCCAGCAACACCCCCTCCATCCCAGCCACCATGGAAGGAAGCTGCCCAGCAATTTTTGTGGTGCCACAGAGGGCATCACATGCCACTCCACATGGGCTTGTGTGCCACTCTTTGCATGTCTGCCGAGGGTTGCTGACCCCTGCTGTATATGCTTCTATTAGAGTTGTGACATTCCCTGTACTTGAAATCAAAGCTAGTTTAGTATTAGCAAACTGTTTTTGGAAGCATAAGAGATTCTTATTATGGAGTGACAACTGTGGGGATTTCACTCTCAGAAGCTACTTAAGTATGGTAGAAGTGTATTCCCTGTCATCTTGCATATGTCAGTACTGTTATCTGATATCTTGTGAAGGCTCTTAGCGGATAGACAGGCTGTCTGTCCTAGATAGACAGTAATGTCGGTGGTTGAATGCCACTGTGAATTGAGGATACTTTCTGTGGGCTGGATGAATCACTACTCAAAAATAAGCATCCTGAAGGTCAAAAGCAGCAAACCAATTCTGTGCTCCTACAGAGTTCTCAGTCCCTTCCATGTCATTCTTCACAGTGGGGTGTTCACCATCTCCATGGCAACTAGAGCTAGAATGACATCTTTGCTCTAAGACTGAGCTTAGGACTGGCTCTGGGGATTGAATACCCAACAGTTATCTGCTGCCAAGAAGCAGAGATAGTAAATTTTAGGCTCCCTTTGAATCAGAGCATCTGCAGGATTGTTAAAAGATTATCAACTCAGTGTCTCTCTTTCTTCATTGGCTTTGGGGGTTTTCCTCAAAACTGCTACACTTTATACATAAAAATAAAATTAGGTTGGCTTTCTGAAGATTTGGAGGACAGTACCTCTTCTCTCCTCCTCCTCCCTCCTGAAATGGCAGATACCAGGCTACAAGAACTCACTGCCAGCTGGCATGTGGGCAGACTCCAAGCTGAGACAGCTGAGTGCCCTTTCATGAGAACCAGACCAGAATCAGTGTAGTTAAACTGGAGGTGAGGGGATTTTTCCTCCAAAACACTTCCCCCATCCCATCAAGACATCGGATCCCCTGTTCTTTGCAGCTTGTTTTAAAGCTGGGGGTTTTCACCGGAGCTTCCTGAATTTTGGAATAAGGCACCATTCCACTCCTTAACAACCATCCAGCTGCACAAGAGTCTCTTGTTCTTTGGGTTCCCAAGTTTGGGAAGAACTCTCTCCACTCAATCAGAGAAGGTTCGTGGTGAGCCTCATTTAAAAGTGAATTGCATCCAGAGAATAGGTGTTTGAGATGATCGGGGAAGGGTATTCAGTGGAACTCGCCTACTGACCCAAGGAAGGTTTAGCCTTTACTCACAGTAAATTTAAAATACATGTACACTATCCAAAGAAACCTTTGTAACATCAGAAAATGAAGAGTCAGTAGTCCAACTCCTACACATTAAAACAATAAGAACCAGCTCTGTTGAGATACCAGTATTTTGAAAGAGGCAAAAGATTCTTTGTGGTACAAATTTTAGATCTCTGGTTTCACAGCAAGTTCATAAAGAGAAGTGATGTTCCAGACTGAAATCCATCATTACAGCATTTTCTTCTCAGGTCTTCAGAATATGAAGAGAACTACTGCAGATATGATTGAGGTGAGTCACCCAGAGATGCTGTAGTTTCTGCTACAACAGAGTACTTCCTTTTTTTGAACTCATAAGATCTATTTGGATATTCACAAATACCACATCATCTCTTCCTTCAAGTGAAAGAAATATATGTAAACAGGTTTGAAGAGTCAGTTACAGCCCTGACAGAACTCCAGCATGTAAGTTATTGTACAGGACAATTTTTATTTGAGGCGGCTGGAAGGAAAGAAAAGAAAAGTGTGTCTTATTTGTCGAACACTAGCACACCTCTACTAAGGAAGAATATGACTCAGCTCCTGAATCAGTTGGTGTATGTATACCGGGCACAATTCTTGCTTTACTTCCAGCCAAACTCAATCTGTGGCCAATTCCTTAAGGAGCTCGAATGGCTGTACCCATAGGTATGCTAGTCACTACCTTCTTGGGAAATCAGTTTGGTACTGGCAAAGCTAACAGGACCCCCAGTTGAACCACTGGCACTGTGCTCTCAGATTTGCCTGTCTTGGCAGTTGGCCTTCTTGGTGACTCTTACTTCTGCTAGAAGGGTCTCAGAGATCAGAGTTCTGACCTCTTAGACATCATATACTGCCTTCTACAAAGACAAGGTTACAGCCATGAGCATACCCATCCTTCCTGCCAAAGATGGTCTCACAATTTCTTAGTAATCAGGACATTTTCTCCCGGTCTTCTATCCAAAGCCACATGCTAACAGGGAGGAACAGAGGCTCCACTCACTTAATGTATGTTTTGTGCTAGCCTTTGAGATAGACAAGACTTAAACCCTTTCGGAGGTCCACCTGGCTAGCCCAGTCTTGTCCCAAAGAATCTCTTCATGGGTTACTTCCTATATATACATATGCTACAACCTTGTGAAGGCTCCTTGGTCAGCTACTCATTCTACAAGAGCTCAGGCATCAGCAGCAGCATTTGTGTTACAAGTTCTAATTCAGGAAATGGTTAAAGCACTGACTTGGTTATCAGTCCACAGACTTGCATCACAATAGTTGTTACCAGCAAGCTAAAGCACATGCCTGCATTGGAATGGATGTGAGCAATGCATTTTAACCAATCATTTCAAAAGGTCAGGTTATTTCTTATACCTGGCAAGATGATCTGAATGAGAACTCTTTGTAGCTTGAGAGGAGTTGGTGCAATAAAAGATACTACCTCATCCACCTTGTCTCTCTGATCATTGAACCAGTGTGGCTGCAACAACACTGCAAGAAGCATTCTCTTAGCTTGCTGGAGGAAATTAACTAATGATACCTGTATCTCACTTGATGTTTATATGTTGTTGCTACAAGGGACACACATCAGGAGAAAGTCAGACAAAGAAAGGATGCTGTTTCGCAAGACAGCCTGACTCTGCTGATTCAGGCCAACCCTTTCATCTTCCCCCCCAAAAAGTGTCAGTTCCTTCTGGCAATTTGCAGTAAGACGTGCATAAGAATCTCTTGTCGTTGCCGCATAATAGATTCCCAATGACCACTAATCTTGTTAGTCCTCTGGCAATCAGGGCCATCCTTAGGGTAGGGTGACCGGGGCAGCTGCCCGGGGGCCCCATGGGGCTGCACCGCGCCCCCCCCCCATGCCAGGGACTGGGCGAGCCAGCCAGAAAGGTGGTGTGGTTCAGCGTTGCCAGTTCGCCCCACCCCCACCCCAGCCACATGTGCTGCTCTTGGCTCTATGCTGAAGCAGCGGGGAGGGGGCAGGAGGCAGCACGGAGCTGGTATCGCTACCCCCCCTCGCTGCGCTGCTTCCTGCCCCCTCCCCACTGCCCCAGCAGAGAGCCGAGAGCAGATCGCTTGGCGGGGGTGGGGTGGGGAGACCAGCAGTGCTGAACCGGGCCACCCCTTTGCCCGCTCACGCAGTCTCTGGCATGGGACAGCTGGCGCAAGGCCTGTCCCTACCCTGGGCCAGCCGGCCCTGCCCCCCAGTGCTGAGGGGGGCTGAGTGAGGGCCCCGCAGCGGGCGATTTGCCCGGGGCCCTGCACCCGCCCAGGGACGGCCCTGCTGGCAATACAGTTTTTTGACATGATCTTGACCTGTGTAGTACTAGTTCTATTGGACAAACAGGATGATCCCTGCGCAAAAGAATAAATGAACTCAAAATTGACATCAGAAAGCCCAAAACAGAAAAAACAGTTGCTGAACACTTCCATCATTCTGATCGCTCTTTAAATGATTTGTTAATGACCATGCTCAGGGATGTCAGTGGGACATCAAGACTTCAAAGAGAAACAGTTGAAGTGGAATTAATATGCAAACTAGACTGTGTGAAAGCGGGACTAAATCATGACTATGGCTTCTTTTCCCATTACAACAGGTACTTTAACTTCACCTTTCCCAGGGTTTGAACTGTAACAACTGCTCTGGTTTGCTGTTACTGTATGGCCTGATCCCATGTTTTATACTCCCTTGCATTTATTTTCTTTCCGTTCTGTAAGTTCCCTATCTTCAAAGCATCTGACGAAGTGGGGTTTTCTCCCACAAAAGCTCATGCGAAAAATAAATCTGTTAGTCTTTAAGTGCCAGAGGACTCTGTTTTGTTTTTTCCTAAGAAAACTACCTTTCAGTCTCATACGTGGGTACTATTTCACTGAAAGTATCTTGCTTATTCACCTTTCTTGCCCAAGAGAGTTTCTGTTTTTAGTAGTAGTGCGAGTCGGGTTCATCAAATGCCTTTCTCTTAAATGTGGTAGTTCTATGAATTACTCAGCCCTCTGAGGGTTGCCACAATCTTCTTTATGTAATAGGAAGTTTTATGCTGTCCTAAAACATTCTGAGGAAGTAGAAATGCATGTTAGATGTAAACAGAACTTACAGATAAAGGTGCTCATAGCAGAGGCATTCATAACTTTAGGTGCAACTCCTTTTATTACTATGCACTCTGAAAAAAACAATGATGGGGGAGGGGGAGGTTGGGGAGGGGGAAATCTTAAAAGAAAATACAGAAGGCTACTACCGAGTGCTCAAATACTGTAGAGCTGACATCCTCATCCATGCTTGCAGCATTTGATAGAAGGGTGTTAAGGTATCCTGTTCTGCAAGTTCCTTTTCATTTAAAGAGGAGCAAATGGAATCCTTCATCCCTAGGGTTAATCTTCTGCCTCCCACTGTGAAGACTTTGACATGGAGAGGACTGAAAGGGAAAATTCTCTTATCCTTGAATTTTCATTCTAGGAACCTCCATGTTGTAGTATGATTCTTCCTCAGAGAATTGCTTGCCCTGGATTTTCAAATGCTTCTCATTTTAAAAGTCAAGTTATGCTTCTACCAGAAAGAATCTTGAAGCAGAAAAATATTTAGTCATCTACTTTGTGATGCTATTACGGTAGTATGTTTATTTTAACCTGAAAAGTGAACAAATCAGACACTTAATAAAAATGTGATCTAAAGGGCTTTAAACTCTGTAGCTAGAAGAACAATTTTGTAAAATAAGTTTGAAAATTATTTGAGGGGTTGCTGTATTTCAGTTTAAGTAGAGGGTAACTGTCCAGCGGACAGCAACTTCTTCCCAGGTTCAATCCACATTGCAAACATAATGTGGGTTTTCCACATCAAAATCTCAGACTTACCCTAAAGCTGTCAAATGAAATTAATTTCCAAATTTTTGTGTAATGAGTTGGGCCTAAGGTTAAACCATGGAATGTTAGGGGATAAACAGAAACTCAACTTACTGATGGTGAATCCTTTAACATTTCTGGTATCTTTATTAAAATGTTTTTAGGTTCCTAACTGCATGAAGTCCTTTTCTTGTTTTGGTAGCAGATAGTTGTGAAAACCCAGTGAAGCATTTCTGAAGTCTTTGAACATAATTTCAGCTGCTGCAGGTGTAATTTCTTAATTGTAAAGCCTTGTCTATACTAGTACTTATGCTGCTGAAACTTTTGTTGCTGAAGGGTATAAAAAACCACACCACCCTGAGTGACACAGATTTTGCACACGTAAGTGCTTGTGCAAACAGTGCGATTTTGGAAGGAGGTGCTCTCCCACCTGAATAGTTACTGCTGCTCGTTTAGATGATTTTATTATGTTGGCAGGAGAGCTCTCTCCATGACCTAACGCTGTTACTCAAGTGCTTATGCTGGCAAAACTTGCATCACTTGGGGGCATCTGTGTCGCCCCCCCCCCCCCCCCCAATCCCTGAATGACAAAAGTTTTTGCTAGCACCAGTACTAGTATAGACAAGACATTCAGCGAGTGTTCACAAGCTTTTCGTATTGCATATTAGAATCATAGAATCATAGGGTTGGAAGGGACCCCACAAGGTCATCTAGTCCAACCCCCTGCCAAAAAAAGCAGGACCACTCCCATTAGATCATCCCAGTCAGTGTTTTGTCCAGCTGGGACTTGAACACCTCCAGAGATGGAGATTCCACCACCTCCCTAGGCAACTTATTCCAATGCTTCACCACTCGCCTAGTAAGGAAGTTTTTCCTAATATCCAGCCTGGACCGCCCCAGCTGTAACTTGAAACCATTGCTTCTCGTTCTGCCCTCTGTTACTACCGAGAACAGTCGAGCTCCCTCCTCCTTGGAGCAACCCTTCAAGTAGTTGAAGGTTGCTATCAAATCCCCCCTCAGTCTTCTCTTCTGCAGGCTAAATAAGCCTAGTTCCTTCAGTCTTTCTTCATAGGGCTTGTGCTCCAGCCCTTTGATCATTTTGGTTGCCCTCCTCTGGACTCTCTCTAATTTGTCCATGTCCTTTTTGTAGTGGGGAGCCCAAAACTGGACACAGTATTCCAGATGTGGCCTCACTAGTGCAGAATAGAGGGGAATGATCACATCCCTCGATCTGCTGGTAACACTTCTTCTGATGCAGCCCAGTATGCCATTGGCCTTTTTGGCAGCAAGAGCACACTGCTGACTCATATCCAGCTTCCCATCCACCATGACTCCCAGGTCCTTTTCTCCAGTGCTGCTATTTAGCTGATCACTCCCCAGCCTGTAGCAGTACATGGGGTTTTTTCGTCCCAAGTGCAGGATTTTACACTTATCCTTGTTGAACCTCATGAGATTCCTCTTGGCCCACTGCTCCAGTTTGTCTAGGTCTCCCTGAATCCTGTCTCTGCCCTCCAGGGTGTCTACCGTTCCCCCCAGTTTGGTATCATCTGCAAACTTACTAAGTGTGCAATCTATCCCATCATCCAGATCATTAATGAAAACATTGAACAGAACTGGCCCGAGGACCGACCCCTGGGGCACACCACTCGTTACTGCCTGCCAACTTGACATGGAGCCATTGATTCCTACACGCTGAAACCGTTGTTCTAGCCAGTTTTCTATCCACCTTACAGTCCATGCATCTAACCCATACTTCCTTAATTTGCCAATGAGAATGCTGTGGGAAACCGTATCAAAAGCCTTGCTAAAGTCAAGGTATATGACATCAACGGCTCTTCCCGCATCCACAAATCCAGTCATCTCATCATAGAAGGCGATGAGGTTGGTCAGGCATGATTTACCCTTGGTGAATCCATGCTGACTGTTCCTGATCACTCTATTTTCCTCCAAGTGTTTCAGGATGGATTCTTTGAGAAGCTGCTCCATGATTTTTCCAGGGATTGAGGTGAGGCTGACAGGTCTGTAATTCCCTGGATCGTCCTTTTTGCCTTTCTTGAAGATAGGTACTATATTTGCTTTTTTCCAGTCCTCTGGCACCTCCCCCGTTCGCCACGAGTTTTCAAAGATAATGGCCAACGGTACTGCTATCTCATCAGCCAGCTCCCTCAGCACCCTCGGATGCAGTTCATCCGGCCCCATGGACTTGTGCACATCTAGTTTCTTTAAGCAGTCCCTAACCTGACCTACTGTCACCAAGGGCCTCTCTCCTTCTCCCCAGTCCCCCGTACCTAGTGTAGTGGGCTGGGAGCTGACCTTGCTTGTGAAAACTGAAGTAAAAAAAGCATTGAGCACTTCAGCTTTTTCCTCATCCTCTGTCACGAGGATGCCTGCCCCATTCAGTAAGGGACCTACACCATCCCTGATCCTCTTCTTGTTATTGATATACTTGTAGAACCCCTTCCTGTTATCCTTCACATCCCTTGCTAGTCGCAACTCCATTTGTCCTTTGGCCTTTCTGATTTTATCCCTGCAGTCCCGAGCAATGTCTTTATATGCCTCCTTAGTCATCTGTCCTAGCTTCCACTTCCTGTAAGCGTCCTTTTTATGCTTCAGCTCAGTGCAGAGCTCTCTGTTAAGCCACAGTGGGCGCCTTCCACATTTGCTGTGCTTTCTCCTTATCGGAATTGTATCTTCCTGTGCCCTTAGCAGGGTTTCTTTAAAATGCACCCAACTCTCTTGGACACCTTTCCCCTTCAGATCAGCCTCCCAAGGGATCCTGCCCATCAGTTCCCTGAGGGAGACAAAATCTGCTTTTCTGAAGTCCAGGGTCTGCGTTTTGCTTCTTTCCTTCTTTCCTTTAATCATCAACTTGAACTCAATCATTTCATGGTCACTGCTACCCAGGCTGCCATTGACCTCTACTTCCCTGATAAATTCTTCTCTATTTGTGAGCAGCAGATCGAGAGGCGCAAGGCCCCTCGTCGGTTGCTCCAGCATTTGTACCAGGAAGTTGTCCTCAACACTCTCCAGAAACTTCCTGGATTGCCTGTGCACTGCTGTATTGGCCTTCCAGCAGATGTCAGGGTAATTGAAGTCCCCCATGAGAACCAGGGCCTGTGCTCTAGAAACTTCTGTTAGTTGTACACAGAATGCCTCATCCACTTCCTCCTTCTGATCTGGTGGTCTGTAGCAGACACCTACCACAACATCCCCCTTGTTGCTCTCCCCTCTAAACTTAACCCACAGACTTTCAACTGGCTTGTTTCCACTTTCATAATGGAGCTCTGAGCAGTCATAGAGCTCCTTTACATATAGTGCTACTCCTCCCCCTTTCCTTCCCTGCCTGTCCTTCCTGAACAGTCTATACCCATCTATTGCAGAGCTCCAGTCATGCAAACTATTCCACCACGTCTCTGTTATCCCAATCATGTCATAGTTCTTTGTCTGCGCCAGTACTACCGATTCCTCCTGCTTGTTTCCCAGGCTCCTTGCATTTGTGTATAGGCACCTAAGATACCCAGCTGATTGCCCTACTTTCCCATTTTGATTTTCAATTCTATTGTATCTACCTCCCTGGATTTTCTTTTGGTGTTGACCTCCCCCACCTGCCTCAGGCATTAGGGCTTCATTAGAGCATCTAAGAAAGTTATTTGATTCCCCCCGCATGTTCCAACTATCCTCTCTTCTATCCCTGTAGTTACAGTCCCGGCACCCCTCAAGTTCCATCCCATCCCCCTGGTCTCCCACATAGTCACTTACCTGTGGGCTTTGGTCTCCTTCCCCCTTCAGACCTAGTTTAAAGCCCTTAAATATTTGCTTTTAACCCTGGTATAAAAGAATTTAAATTAACTGTTGACTGGCCAGCTTGGAGTTTAGACAGGCCATGACTTTCACTTTACTAACTGTTTTAATATGACACATTTTGAGAAACAATATTTAGAAATGGGCAGAATAAAAACTGTTTTAGAGGATTTAATCCTTGTTCTGTTACATTGTATTTTCTTGGATTTTAGTAGCCTGGTATCAGTTATAATAGAAAAACTCTAATATAAATTTCCAGAAGGGTAACCATGTTAGTCTGTTGTACAGTAAAAACAACAAAAGTCCTGTGGCACCTTAAAGACTAACAGATTTATTTGGGCATAAGTTTTTGTGGGCTCCAACCCATTTTGTCACATACATGAAGGGGAAACTGCAGTTGAGAGGTATACATATACATCAGGATGGAGGGGGCAAGTGTTAGCAAAGACAATTCAGAGGGCAGATGGGGCCTATTCACACCAGCTGATTAAAGGGAGAGAATGTGTGAACAGGGACAACTACTTTTTGTAATCTGCTAACCATTCCAAGTCCCTATTCAAACCCAATCTGATTGTGTCAAACTTGCAAATCAGCTGCAGCTCTGCAGTTTCACTCTGAAGTCTATTTTTTAAGTATTTTTGTTCAAGTATGACAACTTTCAAGTCTGCTACCGAGTGTCCATGGAGACTGAAGTGTTCTACTACTGGTTTATGGATGTTGCCATTTTTGGTGTTTGCTTCATGTCCATTTATCCTGTTGCACAAGGACAGTCTGGTTTGGCCAGTGTACATGGCAGAGGGGCATTGCTGGCACATGATGGCCTATGCCACATTAGTGGATGTGCAGGTGAATGAACCCCTGATGGTGTGGCTGATGTGGTTGCAACCTGTGATGGTATCACTGGAGTCAGTGTGCGGGCAGAGTGATCTCAAAAATTGTCTGTTCAGTACCTCAAATTAACTGTTAAAGTAATGCATATAGTGATAGAATAGTTCGTTGTCATCATTCTCTTCACCCCTCTTTGGCAACAAATTTGATGTCCTTCTAGAGTTCCTAAATTTAAAAAACAGCAGACAGACTCTGCTCTCCCGCCCACCCCCACATATATAGCCTCAATGTAAGCCTGAATTAATAAATCTCAGGACCAATTGTTCGTTGTTGTAACTTCATTGTTTATAATTGTCTGTCCTGGTTGTACTGCTGTTTGGCACTTGATAAGTAACGTACAAAAACAATACAATTTGATTAGTCTTTATCTTCTCTACCTTTTAAAAAGTCAAATTTATGTAATGTTAGAAATAGAATATAAGGTAAGCATTAAAAGCACAGGACAGTTCTGTGTTCTAGTTTCAAGGCTCAGAGTTAACCTTTACTTGAAGAAAACTATAAACAAAGTGCAAAGAGAGATTCTGTATGTTTGCATATATATATGTACCTGCTAGCACTTTAATTTTGAGGTTAAAAAGCAGCTGGAATCTTCTGAACTTTTGCATTTAGAATGCTCTAGGTGAAAATGATAGTGTAAGTATATTTAGCTTAGCTATGGTCAACATTATCAGATAGATGTTTGAGCACTAAAAATTTGCCTCCAGGAACTCTGTACAAAAAAGCTGTATCTTCCTTGATATAAAAGAATGTGCTAGAGATAGAAAAGATACCTCACAATGTATTTTGGCTGAAATATTTTATGAACATATTTTGCAATGCAAGAACTTAAAATTGTTATTGGTTATGGTTGCATGACTACTCATTGCTCAGTCACTTAGGAGCCATGAACAAATGGACCTGACAATGTTATAGCAATTGTGTTTGAAAAGCCATCCTTTTCTTAATCAGCTCCCAACAGGAGAGCTTGCAAAGGGATGAAGGTTAGAGAAAGAAGGATCTCTTTCTTGTCCCTCCCACACTAATCACTGAAGGTTTTTAACTTTCCTCTTAGATGATTGCACACTTTTTATCTTTTCACATACAACCTCCCCTCCATCCCAATATTGTTAGGTTGCAAAGTCAAGCAATCAAAAATTTTGAAATGCCAGATTTAAGGTTGCCCGTTCAACTTTAACTCTGCCTCCTTGTGTAGCCATTTTGTGCAGTGAATTAAATGGGGGTCCTGTGGAAAAAATGTGATTTAATACAAATTGTATAATAATGCATGATTGCAAGTGAGCACGGTGAAATGATATCAAGATTGGAAGATGAGTCCTGGGAGTCAGATGCAGTGAAGCTCATATAGTCTAGCAAAGGAGATTGAGGGGGAGTTTACAAATAATTAAATTACAGTAAAACCTGGATGAGCAAATTTCAGATTTCACGTAAGGCAGTTGTCCCTGCAAGAGCAAATTTGGCTTGAAAATTTAATGCAATTACATAAATCATTTGAACGTCTTCACCTTTCATTCTGTCTAACTTTGGTAACCTCTGCTCAAAAAAAAAAAAAAAAAAATAGCAGAAATAGAAATGTTCCAGAAGTTGGCAATCAGAATGATTACAATTGAGGAGAGACTTTTGTATGAAAAGTAATTAAAAAGAAGGCTTCTATAATTTAGAGATTAGATTAACTAATAAAGGGCATGTAAAAGCAACAAAGACGACTCTGTAGAGAAGATGAATCAAATGCGTTAATTTCCTCCTCTTGTAATACAAGAACAAAAGATGATACACTGAAATGAAAAGACAGAAAAGTGTAAACTGGGAAGGAAATACCTTTTGTGCTATACATAATTAAGCTGTTTTTAAATTAGATGTATAAAAACGTCAGTATGTAATTTGGGGCAGTATATTTGATCTTGATTATAGCACTGGACATTAGGAGTAATTCCACTGAAATCAAGTCAATTATAGTCAACTGACTTCAGTGAAAGTATTTCCATTAGTGTGACAGAGTTAAATCCAGCCTTGTTGCCTTGTCTGTTACAGAAAAAAAATCAGTATTTTTTTCATATTTTCCTAACGCAAATGCTGCTGCAGTAACACAAGTTTTGAAGGGCTTGTGTTTTGATGACTTGGTATTAAAAGGTCATTGTACTTTCTACACTATTGACTTAGAACTGGTGTGTGATGGTCTCTTAACGACCTAACATAATTCAGTGCCATTGCAGCTCTGTGGTGCTGCCAGTAGTGGAGGTTGTAATCTCAGAAAGAATGTGGCTGTCTTTCCATCTGTGTTATTGCGATGTTTCCTTCCTGCAATCTGGACTGGTGTCCAGCTGTGCCAAACCAGTACTCCACTCCAGGGCCCCAACTTACCCACCTTGCTGCGTGAACCCCCAGTCTTGAGTCAGCTTACACACAGCCTCCTGTCTGTAATCAGGCTCTCAACCACTGGAAGGGTGCTTTCACCAGCTCCTCATGGGATGGTCTTCCAGCAAACACCCCCTAGTCCTAGATGCAATCCTGGGAACTGCCATCTTGCAATGTTCAGTGTGCCCTCACTGGGCCTTGCAGGCTTCTTTCCGCTTGTTCTTCAGTTTAGCACAGAAATTCATATGGATCAGCATTGCTTTCTCTGAAGCCCTACACACTCTCGCTCAACATGCACTGTTTCAGATCAAACAAGCATAAGTTTATTGGTTGCAGTAAAGTGAGCGTAAGTGAGTATAAGTCAAATCAATATAAAATCAGATAATTAATCAATCAAGGAGAAAACCATGATCAGGAAAAGGTCCAATTTTAAACTAAGATTATTGTTTCAGTCATGTTCAGCTTGCTCATGGGCTTGACCATCAGTGGGTTTTAGCCAGCATCTTCTTTTCCTTCTGAGAGTAGGTTTCCAATTCCTAAAGTTGCTTGGAAGATGGAATCTGTGGGATGAACCCTATCAGTTTCCAAAGGGATAGCTGTGTTAGTCTAGTCCAGCAAAAAAACAACAAGGAGTCATGTGGCACTTTGAGACTAACATTTGTTTTTCGCATGTGCTTTCATGGGAGAAAATCCTACTTCCTCAGATGCTTCGAAGATGGGTGAACTTACAGAAAGGAATGTTCACCCATCCTCAAAGCATCTGAGGAAGTGGGATTTTCTCCCACAAAAGCTCATGCGAAAAATAAATCTGTTAGTCTCAATGAACCCTAACCCCTTTAAAGTGTCTTTTTCACTTCTCCAACCCCTTCAACTCCACCCTGGAGTGAGGTGATTCTTCATGTCACAATCTTTCCCTCAGTGACCCAAGGTGCTTCAGCCGCATTGTTCTTTTATGCATGCTGCTTCTGCCTCTAACCTGAGCCATGTGACATACGTTTGAGAATGTGATCAGGCAGAGTTTTATATCTGTACACATGCATGACAGGGCTCAATAAAATTGGCTCCCAGCTAGGGTGCCCACTGTTGTATTTTTGGTCACCAGAGCACACTCCTCTGCCACATTTCCACAGTGAAGCTATGAGCCAGATGGTAAATCCCAGTTACCATGGTGACTTGGTGCCCGGGGTTTGTCAAGCCCTGCTGTATGATGTTGCAGGAAACATGCTACCATATCAGTAATGTAGAGTGTGCCATGAGCATTCCAAAAACACATTAGGTGACATATTTTACATTATACACAGTTGCTTTGTAAGTGTGAACAGGGAAGATACACAGATCACATTACAAGGATGTGAAGCATGCCACAGTTCGGTTCATTAGGAACTATTGTAAGTTAGCTAATGTGGTAACACAAGGTAAAGTACTAGTGAAGACAAAGCAGTTTGTAGTTTTCATGTGTGGTAGCAGGTTGAAATAAATCTGCTGGGGAGCCTAGGGTTTACATTGACCTGGTAATATGTTTCTACTAGTATTTTACCTCATGTTAGTTACTGTGTATTTCTGGACTTATGGTAACAAGAAAAAATTTTCTTGGTGTTTCCAAGACCCCATTACTACTTCCACCAGTGATGCGGCAAGACGGGAGATTGGCATTGAAATTGCCTGTATAGACATAGTCTAAGATTAAGTCTGGAAATGAGGCTGGGAGAATGTCTTCATGTATTTGGGATTTGCTTAAATCTTTCAGCCCTTCAAAATATTAAAGCAAACCCACAGAGTAAATACAACATGAGTCCTGGGGCACCTTAAAGACTAACAAATTTCTTTGGGCATAAGCTTTCGTGGGCTCTAAACCACTTTGCCAGATGCATCTGACAAAGTGGTTTGGAGCCCACAAAAGCTTATCCCCAAAGAAATCTGTTAGTCTTTAAGGTGCCACAGGATTCCTGTTGTTTTTTCTGTACACCGACTAACTCAGCTACCTCTCTGGAAATTGTCACAAAGTAAATAGGTAATTTAGCTGGCATTAAACTAACACCCTTTCTACCCTGCACCCTCAAGCTGTGATTTAAAAAAAAAAAAAGCAGCAACTTATTGGAAAAGCTTGTTACTCCTTGCAGGGCTTTTCTTTTTGGCCTTTCTTTAAAAGTGAAAAAGGACAGTGTAGGGATCACAAAACTTGACGTGTTGTGAACCCTTTAAAATTGCTTTTAAAGGTAGAACATATCTAACATATTTCATCTCTTTAGGTAGCTAAAATGGACCAAATTTCAGAGGGTGGCTCTGGTAATCTAGTTCAGCACAGGGCCAACTTAAGGTTTTTTGGTGTCCTAGGTGCCTGTGATTTTTGTCGCCCCCCCCCCCCCCCCGGGTGGTGGGCCCTCCCTCCCACTCCTCCTAGCCCCAACCACCACTACCACCCCCAAGCCTGGCCAAGTGTGGCTCTGAAGGGTCTGGGTCTATGGTGATGGAAATTCAGGGAAGACTTTCTTTTTCTCCTGTCCCTGTGCCCCAAGAGGGGAAAAAAGCCTAATGGAAAATCTTTTAAAAAGTTAATTAGTCTGGTTCTTGACAGCTTTCAATGAGAGCTCCTTCCAGGCTTTAGAATCCCTACTATGACTGTGTCCAAGAGCAGCTGTCTACTCTGGTACACCAGGGTAAGTCATACCAATACAAGCCCTGTTTTTTTTTTTTTAAGTTGACACCACAATGAACTTTTTGGCAATCACAGGGATTTGCTGTCAAAACCATGGAAAGGTGCAAGTTAAGCAGCAGTAGTGGGTAAATACTTAGCTGCTACTTGGCCAGGTGTGTGCGGGTGGGGTTCAATTTTGCATTTTAAATTGAATATGAGGGAAGAACTGGAGCTCTTATTTGAACAGTGTATGGCTGCTCTTCACATCCTCCAGTAATGTGTAGGTTCTTAAGCAGAGAGAGGGACATAGGACCACAGTGTTTGAAATGTAAACACAAAATTTTAAAACTATCAGTCAAGCAGCTTGGTTATATATTAAGTTGAACCCTCTAACCCTGCAATATATGTATTCTGTGTTAATTACTAAGCATCCCAATTACCATATGAGAGATTCAGTATAGGTGAAGAAGAGCGATGCACAGTTCTGGCAATATGAGAGGCACCCAAGATGATCATCTCCCACATAAATATCCACAGAAAAAGACTGCAAGGGAGGAACACTCTTAAGACTTGATCTGCACTAAGCATTTTCCATGAAACTACACTAATATAGTTAAAGCAGCAGAATCGTCCTAGTGTGGATGCAGTTATATCAGGAATAAAGTTCTTATGTCTGTATAGCAGCTTATTCCATTTCCCAAATAGCAAGAAGCTGGACTGATATAAGCCATTCCACACTGATATAATAACATGCATACCAGTGTTTTATGTTAATAGTTTAAAAAAAAATAATAAAATCCATCCCTCACCAATATAGCTTTATGGGTAAATCATCTAAATATATACCATGCCCTAAGACTCTCCTGAAGAATTTTCCTTAGATAGATGCAGAGTGTGAAAAGGAGTAGACTAGTGATTTTCAGCCTGTGATCTGTGGACCCCTGGTAGTCCATGTGTCTAAGGTGCTCTGTGAAAGATAACTATAAAAATAAAACAAACAAACAAGGAGTCCTGTGGCACCTAAAGACTAACAAATATATTTATTGCATGAGCTTTCGTTGGAGAAAATCCCACTTCATCAGACATTTCGAAGTGGGATTTTCTCCCATGAAAGCTCATGCAATAAATATATTTGTTAGTCTTTAAGTGCCACAGAACTCCTTGTTTGTTTTTTACTAACTAGACTAGTATAGCTGCCCCTTTAGATCTTATGAAAATTAAAGTTTCAGGTCCCAGACAAGGCATTCCATTTTTCTGATCAATCAAAAGTATGTGAATACCCCCACCTGCAGGTCCAAACCTCTAAGCGTTGTCATTACCATAGACGCCCAGTTTAGTGCCCTTTCTCCGGGTATATCAAATTCCATATCAAGCACCTGCGATATTTATGGTTGAATTCCATTCAGTCAGTTTTCAATCTGAGATTCTGTCATTCGGGTCTGTGAATCACAGCTTGAATTTCCAAAGGGGTCCACAGCTCCCTTTGACATTTTGTAGGGGTCTGCAAATGAAAAAAGGTTAAAATACTGGAATAGACAAACACAGTGATAGACCCCATTTAAAAATTTCAGTTGATTTCCCCCCCCCCCCCCCGAAGATCTGACCTCCAGACCCCATAGATCCAACTAAACTTTTGGAAAGGTTGTGGATCTATTGAGGAATAGGGCCATTCTGACTGATGTATCCAGCACAGCTACAGTTTTTTCCATGCTGACTGCTGCTTCAGAAACTCGCTTTAAAAGTGGGCTCTATAGCAGGCATGGCCAAACTGCAGCTCAGGAGCCGCATGTGGCTCTTGAATGAAAAAGTGTGGTGTATGGAAGAACTTGGCTTATACATCGGTCAGAGAGAGGAAAGCAGCCCCAGCCTAGGAGTTTTAAATCTCCTGTGCTGAGCATGCTCAGAGCATGCTCAGGGGGAGCCCCAGCCTGTGCCTAGCTGCCAGAGCAGCCATATTGGGTTCTCAGCCTGGGCAGGGCTGAAAGCAAGGGGAGCGAGCCCTATCCTGTGCTTAGCTGCTGGAACAGCCAGGTAAGGGGGCACTGGGTGGAAATCAGCCTGGGGGAGCCAGCCTCAGTACCTGGCAGTTAGAGAGGGGGTTGGAATGGCAGGGAGAAGCAGTGGCAATGGTCGAGGACGGTGGGGAGAAGCAGTGGCAATGGTCAGGGATAGTAGGGAGAAGTGTGGTATGTTTAGATTTTTTTGTAGGCCCTAATGTGGTTTGTTCGTTGTTAAAATAAAATTGTGTTTTACAAGTCCTAAACATGATGTTGAATAATAAGAAATGAAAACATGAAGAAGAAAATAGATCGTTTACTGTATAGGCCTAGTTTTCATGGTAACCTAAGTAATTAGTAGAATTTGACATTAGTAGGATCAATATTTGCCCTCTTTTTACAATAAAATGAAAGTGTGCAATGAATGTTAAGCTAAGTAATTTTGGATTAGATAAGTGTATGATTATATGCCTCAGTGCGGCTCTCAAAGGTTTAATAATCAGCTTGTGTGGCTCTTGAGTTCCATAGGTTTGGTCACACCTGCCTATAGTATGGAGGTGGCTCTGCTCTGTCATTAATACAGCCCCATGCTGTATTGACTTTTGATCAAATTCCCTTCTGGGGATCCAGACCACACAAGAACCCGCTGTCTTGCTTCAACTTTGCATGGTATAAGTTGTATTCATATTTTGTAACAAATGCCTGTTAACTTTAATGAAAGTTGGAAAGACAAATATCAGATTTGTCTGCACAAGCTTTAAATGTTCAGTTGTCAGTAGCTTTGGAATTTGAACTGTTTGGTCATTTGGTGTAATTGTAAAGTAGAAAAGGGAATATTAAAAATCTTAAACCACTAAAAAAATTATGAAGTTGTCACTTTGTCCTTGTTTAACCTGTCCCTTTTGTGCGTGGATGTTGTAGAAGACAAGTGGCATCAAATTCCTGTCCCTTCACATTCTCTTTCAGCATGAAGAGAAGATCAGCACATAGTCTTGAGAAAAGAACAGCTGCATGTGTGGGAGGCTGCTGGAGAGCTAAAGTCTTCAAATATGTTGAGGCTGTTATAAAGATGACAGTGATCAGTTTTTTTCCATGTCTACTGAGGGCAGGTCAAGAAGTAAAGGAGCAAAGGAGATTTATGGTAGACATTAGGGGGAAAGGGTAATTAAAGTTCCAAACTAAGCTTCCAAATGAGGTTGTGGAGTCCCTGTGATTTGAGGTTTTTAAGAACTAGTTGGACAAACAATTGAGTGGTCTGCCACATTCAAGGGGGCTGGACTGGATGAGGTCTCAGGGTCACTTCCAGCCCAATATTTGTACGCTTCTATGGTTCTGTGATAGATGATGTGTTTCTTTATTATATATACTTAAATAATCCTTCTTCTTTTGTGAACTGCAATGCAAAAGGAAGAAGAAGCCCTTTTGCTTTGTGGATTTAAGATTATTGTTGTGGTTTTAGCGTTTTGCAGTTTAGTACTACTATTGATGAAAATGAAATAATGTGTGTCTTAACAATCTCAGTTATGATTCAATCAACTTCAGTCACATTTTAGTCTGAAAAAATGTTTACCTACTGTAGTTAACACCTAAGATTATTTTAACTAAAAAATTTGATAAGACATTGTCTACTTTTTTCAGTTTGCCTTTGACAGCACTTTTTAGACAGTCAGTTTCAGTGTTTCCCCTGCAAAGTTGGTCAGTTTTTCCTGTTTCTATGGCTCTTTGAACAGGGCAAGAGGGTAGGGGAGGGGGAGAGGAAGGAAAATATGATTGCGAAACCACAAATTGGCAGGGCAACTTTGGAGCAGGCAAAATACTTGAAACCACTTTAAACTCAAGATTTGTTTGTTTGTTTGTTTGTTTGTTTGTTTGTTTGTTTGTTTGTTTTAAAAAAAAGACTGACTGAATTTCATGTTGACCATGTAATGCTTAAGGCATATCAACTTTATTTTGCCTATGGGTAAGTAGGTGTGCATTTGTTTTTTAAGACAGAAATTGGTGCGCTTTTGATGAAACATTAGATGTGAAAGGAATGTGTTCAGTAGAACCTCAGAATAAGTAACACCTCTGGAATGGAGGTTGTTCCTAATTCTGAAATGTTCTGAACAGTGAACAAAATGTTACTGTTGTTTTTTTCAAAAGATTACAACTGAACATTGACTTCATACAGCTTTGAAACTTTACTGTGCAGTTTTGTTTTCTTTTTTTTCCTGTAGTTTACATTTAACACAATACTATACTTACTGTATTTTGCTTTTTTTTGTCTCTGCTGCTGCCTGATTGCATTACTTTGGGTTCCAAATAAGGTGTGTGGTTGTTGATTCAGTTTATAGCTCTGGTGTCTGTAACTCTATCAGTGTTGTATTGTGACTTTACTTCAGAAGTTACTTTTAATAGTAATTGGCAGATCCATTAGTTTAACTTTCTCCTGTAGGACTAAACCTGTGCGTGTACATCTAAATATAAGCATTTGAGCAATAATTATACTACATCCTTGCACAACTGAAATTTTATTGAAGTTCCTCAAAACTTGTGTAGTTTTGTATGTAATTCTAGTGTCTTAAATCTGATCACTTACTTTTTAATAATGAAAAACAGGCAGTGTTAACATTTAACTGCTTTAGAATATGAACTGAAGCTAATTTACTTTTTAATCTGTCTAATTTAAAGATAGGACCCATTCATACTATCCCTAATTGTTAACTTGTACTACCATAGTGCTAAGAGCCTTCCCATTGACCAGGATTCTGACAAAAGACAGTCCTTCCCCCTAAGAGCTTGGAATCTAAGTCAGTCTACAGATGTGTGAACGTGGAGTATGAGGGAACAATGAGGCAGCACTGATCTGCATGGTAGCCAGTGGCACTGGCAGACCATTAGCCTTAAGTGTTGACAAATTTTTGTAAGCATCACAGCAAAGGAGAGTTTTAGGGAGGGAGCTGAAGTTTGTTAATGCGTAGCTTGCAGATATGCTTACAGGGTACCTACCAAGTATTAGGGCCAGCTTGGGGGAAAGCACAAAGGTGCTTGTTAGAAAACAATTGGGTAATAGAAGCTGGTGTGATGGGAAGGTGGAAGTCAGCCTTTCTATAGCTAGAGAGATGATGGTTCATGAAAGGCCTTGTAAGTGAAGACAAACAGCTTATGTTGTGATGGAGAAGGAGAAGCAAATGGAGGTATGCAAAGAGGGTTGACCTGTTAAGAATACATATTGATACTATCCTACATGTTCTGAAGGACGAAGAGTAAGGGATGCATATGCAACTCTGTGCGGTCTCTCTGTCATGTCCATTAGCCCTTGCTGTATCCCACAAGTCTAATATTTCCATTCTCTTAAGTAGATGGGGTCTAGATAGAGAATGGGCACAGTCCCTCAGTGCACCAATATTAGCAGATTACTAATGCCTATAGGCCCCATCTGACCTTCTAATTGACTTTGCTAACATTTGCCTTCCTCCATCCTGGGGGGTGGGGGTGGGGGTGGGTGTGGGTGTGGGTGTGAGAGATAATCTCAACAGTAGTTTCCCCTTTGTGCTTCTGATGAAGTGGGTTGGAACCCACGAAAGCTTGTGCCTGAAGAAATCTGTTAGTCTTTAAGGTCCAACAAGACTCTCATTGTTTTTTATTAATTTAATAGCAAGTTTCTAAACGAAAGTATGTTTAAAGACACGTTAAACTTTTTTCTCCTCACTTTGTTTTTAGTTCAAGTGGTTGCTAATGTGAAAAGACATGATATTTTGAAGTATGACGGAAGTCCTGATGCTGCAGCAGAGGCTAGGAATGTTAATGGCCAAATCGAGGTGAGTGAGTTTAGTTAAGTTTCATGAGTTCTCAGGCTTTCATGCTGTGGCATCTTCATCTCAATTTTACTAAACTTTCAAGTGCTCTGAAGTAGCTTTAAGTACTCTGTTACTTAAAACTTTAATATGAGGATGTTAAAAAGGCAAAATAATAAACTCCTGTGACTAGTGGATTATATTTCCCTTCTCCCTTTTTGTCAGTGGCGTCGCTGCCATAGGATACCATGGGGGTTGGGGGAAGGAACATGCCCTGAATGTGCACAGTGATGCCCCGAGTCCTGCAGAGTAGCCGGAGCTGGCAGGGAAATTTTAAATTTCCCACCCTCTTCCACTCCCAGGCGTGTAGCCTAGGGTGGAGCAGGATGAGAAATGAAAATAGCTGGGCTCTACACACTGCCATCTCTGGAGCCTCTGGTCCACATTCCACAGCAGATAAGTACAGCGGCGTGGCTCGGGGCTCAGTCTGGTAGCGCAGGTTGGTCCCAGTGCAGCCTCAGCTTGGTCCCAGCCTGGTGGTATGTCTTGGGCCTGGCCTGCCCTGGGGGCAGCATGGCCCAGTGCCTGGCAGTCTCTCTTTGGCCTGTGGTCTAGCTTCTGGGACCCTGGCAGAGCGGCTGGAGCAGGCTGGAGGAGGGTGGTTTGCTCTAAGGGGCCCAGTTTCCTGTATGCCCTCAGTGTTTTTTTGGGGCAACAATGCCCCTGCTTTTTGTGTATCTATTTATTTCCTCTTCTGGTTGAAATTTTAAGTACCAAATCTCTTCACTTTATCTGCATCTCCCATTACTCTTAATATAGATGTTCTCAACCTATTTACCATTGTGAGCTGCTTATGTAGCTCCACGAGGCCTCTGGGGTTGCTCCTACTTCCAGTCTGGGGCTGAGGCAGCTCTTGCTCAGGAGCCTCCAGTGAGTGTCCTTTCTTCTCAATGGTTAGCCCTGAATGAGCTGAGTTGCTCCCTTTTGTACTAGGGCATAAAAGCTTTGTTTAGTAGTAGTTGCAAATGAAAATGCCTTTTATGGTTATATCTACCAGTAAAAATCAAACTTTGGTAGGAAACTAACAAGCAAAAATGAAAAAAAAAAATTAATTATCTAAATCAAGGCTTCTTGCATGCTGATTTGAACCATGGTTAAAATTGTTGATGTAAATCTCTTTGCTTTGGATTAGTCCACCTTGGGTGGCATTGTGTTCCCTTCCCCCAAATAAATGACCACTTTATTTTTTGACACTAGACATTACATGGTCTTCTAAAGAAGCCATGGGTAGCTGTTGTAGCTGTCCAGATAAAGAGACTGTATCTGACAACCATCGAAACAAGTTTAAGGTAAGCAATTGATTTTATGCGTTGCAAGCTATTTTCTCATTGCATTTCAAAATACAGCCCAGATATATGAACTGGAGTGAAAAAAGTGCTTGTAAGTTTATGAAAATCAAGCCATCAGAGATTTACCAGTTTCTATGACTATGAATTCTTCTTTATTCCTAGGAAGTCCTTTATTAGGTCCAGTAAAAATAACAATTTAAACAGATCTGGGTTTTTATTTAGTGATGGGTATTAATGGACTTCTGGTCTTCTGTAAAGTGCATAGCTGTGTGTCTTAGACAATTCTGGAGTGACCTATCTCCATTTAAACAAAAGATCAGTATTAATCTAGCAACTTTAAAGAGAAAGTGCTTTACTTGAAGTGATGTTTCCATGTGCTTGCCACATGCAAATAATTCTTAAGAGTTTTAGGCCTACAAACACTCTTATGAACGTGCTTCACCTTAAGCATAAATAGTCCCATTGACGTCAATGGCCTGTCTTTGCCCAATTAAGTAACCTCTGTTTTTCTAATACCTCCATATTAGTTAAGACTATGTGGTTCTTGGCTTTGTTGTATGTATCTAAGATGAGCTTTTTCAGGCTGAGAGTTTGGCTTTGGATGACTGCTCAAAACTCCTGTGATCTTGTTCCATCCCAAATTGAGTGCAGTGGCTTCTCCTTGTGCAGCTGCACAAGATTGATATCTTATTTGATTTTCTATCCCAGTCAGTCTCACCAAGATGCCAAGAGAATGATGAGTGGCAATGATTTTCATTATAAAGAGAGACTCTTGCAGACGACTCAAGAGGATGCTATTATCTTAAATATCACAGTCATGTCTGGATATTTTTACATAGTGTGGTTACATATAGCACCTAATAACTAAACAAAATGTTGATCTTTCAGTAGCAATTTCTCTCTTTGCTGTGTACCGTTAATTCCTGAGTTGTTTGTGTGAACCTTTTACATAACGGGGAAAAGACAACAAAAGAATTCTATTTGCAAAACCACAGAAAATGTCAGGAGCCTCAGTGGCAGGTGAAACTTTTTTTTTTAATTGACTAGATTTCAGTTTAACCATGTTCTTTTTAAGAAAAAAAAATAATTCTAACTAGTCTTCCTTTGAGTAAGGAACAGTTGAAACAAAAAGTACTGAAAATAGGAGCTTTTACAGTGTGAATAGATGTAGAGTTGTCCAAGTTGCATCAGGGATAAAGAGGAAGGTGCAGTAAAAGTTTTCGTGCCATTATTCCTTATTAAAAAAGACAACCCAGCCTCTTCTAGTTTTATTGGACTTAACCTTTCTGCTTCAAACTTCTGTAGTGTTGAGATAACACATGATTTGCACCCTTTCAGCCACACTGTTTGAAACATGCTTAAAAAAAAAAAAAAAAACCACGGGGGGGGGCGACACAAATACTCTTATCTAGAGAACTAGCACTTGTTCTTACACAAAAATGGCTTGTTTTTAAAAATTAATCCTGTTAATGTTTTGTATCTGACTAGAAGATATAAGCTCTTTTCAAAATTGTGTTTAGTAGGTCAGATGCTAAATGTTAATGAAAAGTCCAATAAGCTTATATAATGGTATATAACTCTTATTTTAAAGGTCATTAATGTGGATGATGATGGTAATGAATTGGGTTCTGGCATAATGGAACTTACAGACACCGAACTAATTTTATACACCCGCAAACGGGATTCTGTAAAATGGCACTACCTCTGTCTCCGTCGCTATGGCTACGATTCAAATCTCTTTTCTTTTGAAAGTGGTCGAAGATGTCAAACTGGACAAGGTAAGTCACAGATATAGATAAGAAACCTATTTCACAAGTCTATAAATGAAATACAGCTCTCAATTTTGACTTCCTGAGAGCAAAAGTGTAAGTAAGGTAGGCTTTTGCTCCTTGACTGTAAATCACAGAAAAACCTTAAGCAGACTTTTGGGGGAACTGTTGTTGTGGTAAATGGACCAGCATTTTAAATAACCGGGCCTGATTACTTTAGAGCAGATTATTTGCACTATATGAAAGAAAATCTGGGAGACATTTAGTTTCCAAAATCACCAAACACTTAGAGTATTTCATACTTCTTTGCAGTGACATCACTAATCAGTTTAGGAGCTGACTTAATGGCTTTTGTAGAAGGTTGCATTCAACTCTTCTGGATTCAGGTGTTGACTGGCCTGATGCTGCTGCTTTTGGAGAAGAAGAAATGTAAAATGAAACATTTCTGAAAACTAACAAAAATTACTTGCACTGAATTCATCACTAAGCCTGTTATGAGACCAACAAAAAAATAGTATACGAAACCTAAGTACTTTCATAGTCAACTGTCTGCCTTATTTTTAAAAATAATATTTAAAACAATCACTTCTCTTTTCTATCCTTCTACCCCTTCCCCCCCCCCAAAAGGCACCAATATCTTTTATAAAAGCCAAAATATCAGTGAAATCTTACTTTTTGCTAAATTCTGTTGAAGCGCTTAGTTACAGCACATTTGGGAAGAATGAGTGAAAGGTGGCTCCTGCCACTCTTCCATTGCCATAATCCTCAGATGAGGATGGCTCCCAGTGAAAAGGCCTAACAACTGCTCTAAGTTACAAAAACTGCATCAATTCCTATGCGACAGCTGCACTAGCCAAGGACCATGTGTTCCATGCCACCCTCTGCTTCTCTGCACTTGTTGCACCACCTTCGTATAGGGGCATGGTGGCTACCCTATCTCTGATAGTCAGGGATTCCTCTGTATCAAGGGAAATCTGTGACTCCCCTTTTATTTCAGCTTCCTCCAGCACAGCACAGTGCAGTCTGGGGCTAGAGATCTGACTTGAAGTGTTTGATTAACTTTACCTTTTAAAAAGTAACCACTCTTTAAAGCAGGTTTGACCAGTTGGAATTGCCCATTTCTACTATTTTGTTAGTTTAAGTTGCATTCCTGATTGCCTTTAACATTGTACACTTGCTATTTTTTGTATTACGAAGCTCGTAAAAAAACAGTTAGGGGCCCTAATTACTCACAGTAATACTACTGCTAATAGTATTTGCATATTTAAACTCCAGAGTAAAGAGAAGAACAGCCATTTCTAAATAAATATTCTTTTGCCATATTTTGGGTACAAATATTGTAACGGTGAGAACATAAAATGAATGTGACCATAAAAAAAGGAAAGCTGACTTTACTGGTCTGCATTGTCAAGTTGAGAGAAATGCAGTAAGTTAAAAGCATAAGGAAATGTTTGTATTTTTAAATTCCTTTGTATTTATTTATCTAAACTTCTCTAAGAATGAAAGTAACTAAAGTTGTTTACAATATATAATTTTCAAGGTACCAATCTAACACAAAGAACTGAAGGGATTTGAAAAGTGAGGACTTGATTTATATAAAACTTTTTTGTTCTTATTATATGATTTAAAATAACTTCAAAAATGGTCTCCAGCTTCTTCTATTTTAGTCTACCAGGGTCAAATTGCACTTTTCAGCACAATGGCTGCCACCAGAAGTTGGTGGATGCAAATAGTAATCAAAAACTTTATTTGAATTAAATATCATTATACTCCATAGTGAATTCTCCCTGCTTTTGAGTTTTCAGATTTCTAGGATGAGACAAATAGGAGACAATCTTTTTAAAATAAATACAATGTGATCAATGATTTATCATACTTAAGAGTTCCCCTTCTTGTTCCAGTTTTTTTCTTTTTAAAAAATGTTAATATGTAAGTTAGATATTAATGAAATTCAACCAGAAATGTTGCTCTGTAGTTTTCTCAAGATACATGATTGAAAGTTCAATATTAAATTTTAGTTTATTTTCCAATAAACAATAATAAAATAAATTACACTTCTGACCCTTGCTCTTCAGCTTCCTTGTGAGCAACAGCCTTTTCTTTCCTCTTTATTTCTTGCTCTCCTTACATCATAATAGTTGCAGTGAATATCAGGAAAGGGGGGCAGGTGGGTGGAAGACAGAGAAATCAGCAAAGTGTGCTCTGTGCTGTCCACTGCAGTTTTAGCATTGTATGTGAAACCTACTATCCCATGCTTGCTGGTCTTAACTATGAAACTTCATTTCCAGCTGGTGCAATGAGTGAGTGAGTTTTTTTTTCTTTCTTCCAGATATGACATCAGTTTAAATGAGGCAATAGATGGTGTTTTTGTAAAGTGTAATTTCCAGGTGTTCCCCAGTTCCCTAAAATGTAAGGCTTGGTTTACACTGCAGACTCTGTCAATATAACTGCATCCTCAGGGATGTGGAGTATGAACACCCCCTGAGTGATGTGGTTATACCAACCGAACTCCTGCTATAGACAGCACTATGTCAACAAGAGGGCTTCTCTCAATGCAGCTACTACCTTTCAGTGAAATGGAATACCTATACTGAAAGGAGACGTTCTCCTGTCTGTGTTTGTATGCAGTGTCTTCACTAAGCGCTACAGTGCTGCACTGCTGTATTGGTAGACAAACCCTCAGATGTCATAATAAAAGACAGTAAATAATTTGGAAACTTTGAAGCCCACTTCAGAATTTCACTGACCACATAATGTTTTATGTATTGATAAACTGTGAATAGTAATATGTGATATGAACAAATCTCATGGCATTCTACTTAACTTGCGGGGGATGGGGAGCTGACTTTTCCTAGTTTGACTTAACTAAAGAAAATTTGGCTTTTAATATGAAAATATCTAAGAAATTGCTGCAGTAAAAAGATCTTGATTTTGATCTACCTTCTTCCTGTCTGTGTAATTTAAGGGTACCTTATGTTCAGAAGAACTAACAATTTGGGAACTGAATGTATATTATTCTGCCTTTTTAACAGGAGAAACACCAATTGATTTTTTTCAAGAGTACAGAGTTATTTTCTGAACAAGCAAAATGTTGAATTAAAAAAATCTTGAGGTTTCACAGAAATATTTTAGACTTCGAGTACTGTATATCTTGTAAGCTTCTACCATTTGGAGTATTTTTTTTTTTATAATTAACATACAAATATAGTCAATATGCTAGATCTCTCTGTATTCTGTGGCATTCAAAAACTGATCAAAAGCTTAACTCTCACTTCTTGCTATCTACGTGATACATAAACACAATTGCATTTTCAAAAACATAGTACGATATAGGTATATTAAAGATACGTTTTTAGATGTAATCCAGTCTTCTTAAACAAAACCACATACACACTCTGTTCTTTTAACAAAAATATGTCAACTTTAAATTAATGCTGTCAATGGAAAGAATAATCCAAAGCTGCGACTTCACTGGTTCTCTCTTTGCTTGGGATGGTAAGTTGGGCTCCCTCTACTGTTCAAAGACAAAGTGGCACAATACTTGGGCAATATACACAGTATTGCTGCCAACTTTGTATTTTGTGTCTATCCCTAAGGTAGAAAGAAATTTGGTTTGTTGCTGTTTGTTTCACACAATCTGTCTTCTAGCCCTTCATTTTAACCTTCTTTAAGAACCTGACTTTTACCCTGTGTCCAAACCCTTCTTCGCTATTTGCAGGTATTTTAATTTTTTTATGGTAACTCAGTATAAACCTGATAAGCGTATAAACTTACAGCACCAAAGTTCTATTCTTTATCCAGGTTTACTTATCAGATTATTTATTTTAAAATGTTGCTGTTTCATCAAGATTCCCCCCCCCCCCCTTATTTAGCAGCCAGAAATTTAACAGATTTTTCTAATTGGGTCTGTTTTCTTTTCCAGTCTGTCCTTTGGTGTGTTGGAAGCTTATTCATTTATCAGGTCTTCATTTAAAAAGTTCTCACTGTATATTTTTATTTTTGGTTGGTGCACAGAAAATGTAATAGCTCAGTTTCTTTAACAGGTGTTCGTTAATTGGACTCCCATTGAGTTACTTAAAAATCATATACCTCGTTTTGGAAGCATTTCTTGTTTTCACTGAGAGGGATGTAAAACAATTTGTTGTGTGTTTATAGGAATCTTTGCCTTTAAGTGTGCTCGTGCAGAAGAACTTTTTAATATGCTACAAGAAATCATGCAAAACAATAGCATAAATGTAGTAGAAGAACCAGTAGTAGAAAGGAATCATCATCAAACTGAATTGGAAGTTCCAAGGACCCCACGAACACCTACCAGTAAGCATGATTCTGCTGTCTAAGTATAAATTGTGTGTGGTATACTTTGTTTTAAATTTGATTCAGCTCTTCAGTTTGTAGCATGCAAGTAATCTAGTTCATTGGTTCCCAGTCTGTGGTCCATGATAGAGGGGGGAAAAGTAACAATATAATCCTGTGTACTTCTTATGTATTCATATTTGATGTTACATTGTTATTCCTAATGTCATTTGCTTCACAAGTGTCCTTGTGTAATAGCTCCATCTTTAATATCCCTTTGATATATGGTTGACTCCCATCAGCTAGAAACTATGTTAAAAAGGTTTAAAACAGCTTGCATATGTGTGGTCCACAAAAGCTTTTGATGATAATATACTGGTCCACATAAAAGAAGAGGTTGGGAACCACTGATCTAGTTTAAAGAATGAATAGAGATTTAACATTATTGCCAGCTAAAGTGTTCACCATATGTATTTTTTTTTCTTTGAATATGGTCACAGAATTCTCACTATTGGATCTCTGTGCTCGGGTACAGGATTGGCCACAACTCCTGAAGCAGAAGAATTTCAATAGACTATATTGGGACCTAACATAAGGGTACAAAATAACCACTTCAGCATGTTCACAGGTTCATTGCTTTGAGACGTTGTCTAAAGATTTCCTGATTGCAACCACACAAAATATATATGTAATATATATAATAAAAAAAAAAATTCCCCTCTCACCCCATGGGTGGTATGTGCCTTCCTCAACCTCGGGTCCTCTACCAGAGGCCTGGGAGTTCGAGGGTTCTGCGCAGTATCTTAGCTGTTCCTAGCACTGCACTCTTCTGGACAGAGAGCTCTGTTGTTGTTCCTGGGATCTGTTGGAGCCACTCTCCCAGCTTAGGAGTCACAGCCCCGAGTGCTCCTACCACCACTGGGACCACTTTGGCCTTTACTTTCCACATCCGCTCTAGTTCCTCTTTCAGGCCCTGGTACTTCTCCAGCTTCTCATACTCCTTCTTCCTGATGTTGCTATCACTCGGCACTGCTACATCTATCACCACCGCTGTCTTCTGGTCCTTGTCTATTACCACGATGTCTGGTTGATTGGCCAGTACCTGCCTGTCCGTCTGGATCTGGAAGTCCCACAGAATCGTAGCCCTGTTATCCTCCATGACCTTCTGTGGGATCTCCCATCTGGTCTTGGGAGGGTCTAGCCCATACACTGTGCAGATGTTCCTGTACACAATGCCAGCTACTTGGTTGTGCCGTTCAGTGTATGCTGTTCCTGCCTGCATCTTACATCCTGCCACTATGTGTTGGACTGTCTCTGAGGCCTCTCTGCACAGTCTGCACCTTGGGTCCTGTCTAGTGTGGTAGACCCCTGCTTCAATGGATCTGGTGCTCAGTGCCTGTTCTTGTGCTGCTATGATCAGTGCTGTCTTTTAGTCCAGCCCTTTCCAGCCACTGGTAGGATTTCCCAATGTCAGCCACCTCAGCTATCTGTTGATGGTACATCCCATGCAGGGTCTTGTCTTGCCATGGCACTTCTTCTGCTTGATCTTCCTCCCATGTCTGCTGCTGCCTCAGGCATTCTCTCAGCAGCTCATCTTTGGGTGCCATCTTACTGATGTACTCCTGGATGCTCTGGGTTTCATCCAGCACAGTGGCTTTGACACTCACCAAACCCGCCCGCCTTCTTTCCGGCTGGTGTACAGTCTCTGGGTGTTGGACTTGGGGTGGAAACCTCTGTACATTGTGAGGAGCTTCCAGGTCTTCACATCGGCAGCCTCCATGTCCTCCTTTGGCCAACTCACTGTACCGGCAGGGTATCTGATGACTGGCAGGCATACCTGTTGATGGTGTGGATCTTGTTCTTCCCATTGAGCTGGCTCTTCAGGACCTGTCTTATCCTTCGGTGGTACTTGGATGTTGCTGTCTTCCTTGCCTCCTCATCGTGGTTCCCATGTGACTGTGGGATGCCAAGGTACTTGTAGCTGGTCTGTATGTCTGCTATGTGGCCTGCTGGTAGTTCCACCCCATGAGTCTTGACTACCTTCCCTCTCTTTACTACCATCCGGCCACACTTCTCCAGTCCGAATGACATCCCAATATCCTCACTGTAGATCCGTGTCAGGTGGATTAGCGAGTTGATGTCTCGTTCATTCCTAGCATACAGCTTGATGTCATCCATGTAGAGGTGGCAGCTAATGGTAGTTCCACTCTTGAACTTGTATCCATATCCAGTCCTTGTGATTATCTGGCTGAGGGGGTTCAAGCCAATGCAGAACAGCAGCAGGGATGGTGCATCACCTTGGTATATGCCGCACTTGATGGCCACTTGTGCAAGCTGTCTTGAGTTGACTTCCAGTGTTGTCTTCCACAGTCCCATTGAGTTCTTGAGGAAGGTCCTTAGTGTCCTGTTGACTTTGTATAGCACCAGACATTCACAGATCCATGTGTGCGGCATTGAGTCGTAGGCTTTCCTGTAGTCAATCCAGGCTGTGCTCAGATTGGTCTGTCTAGACCTTGAATCTTGGGCGACTGCTCTATCTATGAGCAACTGGTGTTTTAAACCTCTGATGTTGTTCCCAATGCCCTTCTGAGCTGTGCTCAGGTACTGGCCCATGTGGTCCTGTAGCTTGGCGGCTATGATGCCTGATAGGACTTTCCATGTTGTGGGGAGGCAGGCTATTGGCCGGTAGTTGGATGGTGCTGTTCCCTTGTGGAGGTCTTTCATGATCAGCACTGTCCTTCCTTGTGTTAGCCAGTCTGGGTGGGAGCCTGCTGCTAGCAGCTGGTTCATCTGTGCTGCTAGGCGTTCATGCACTGCTGTTAGTTTCTTTAGCCAGTAGGTGTGGATCATGCCCGGTCCAGGTGCTGTCCAGCTCTTCATGTTCTTGACCTGTTGTTGGATGTCTGCTAGTATGATGGTGACTGGTTCCTGTTCTGGGAGATTGCTGTGGTCTCTTCTCAGGTTCTGCAGCCACTTTGCACTGGTGTTATGAGTCTTCTCTTTCTCCCAGATGTTCTTCCAGTACTGTTCAGTTGCTGCTGGTGGTGGCTCTGCTGTTATTGTGTTGTTGCACTGCAGTTGGGAGTACACCTTGGATGGTTCTTTGGAGAACAGGGCATTTATCTTTTTGGCCTCTGCTGCTCTAGTGTATCTCCTTAGCCTGGTAGCCAGTGCTGTGAGCCTTTGTTTAGCAGTCTCTAGGGCTTCAGATGGAGTCAGGCCCTTGTATTTTTTCAGTAGCCGAGTCTTATCCTTAATCTCTACACCCTTCTGTAGTTCCACCAGCTGACTAACTTCTCTCCGAGTTGCCTTGATCTTATCCTCCAGCCTCATTTTCCAGGGGGCGTATGTACTGCTGTTCTTCTTGATCATGTAGCCAAGCATCTCCAGGATTACAGAGGCTGTACCATGTACGAGTTTATTGGTTTGAGTTATGGTGGTACTAGGAATTGTCATTAGAGCTCTATTGGCATCTTCTAGCATACTATATGGTGGTACTTCTCCAACGAGCCTTGGTAATCAGTCTCGAGGGTTGACTGTAGCTAGTTTATCCATGATCTTGTGCCTCATATCAGCTGCTGTGCTCTGTAAGGGAGGGGGTGGTAGTGAAGTTCCAGCTTCAGGTGTTGGCTGCACATTGAGTTGTTCTTCTGGGGCTTCTTCTTGAGTCTGGGACGTAATGTGCAGTTGGTCTATCTCCAGTTGTGAGAGCAGCTTCCTCTTTACTATGTTGAAGCGTTGGGTAACTAGCTGTTCCTCAGTTAGTGTGGATGTAGGTCTTTTGTCCATCCATAGTTCCCTCATATGTTTCATATATTCCCTCTCATAGGTCTACTGTTGTAGTAGCATTCCATCAACTCCAGGTTCTCTTCTCTCATCCATGTATGGTTTGTTCCAGTAGCCCATTTATCATCAGATTGTCCTGGTTCCCCAACATCTGGCGCGGACCTTGTTAATCCGGGTGACGTCCCAGCCGGCATGACTCTCCTAGTTCGTGTCACTCTCATATTCGAGGTAGGCAAGTGAGGAATTAGGGGGTCTTTTGCCCAAGGACCCCTACTGGAAAGGTAGGTAAGTAGTAACCAGGATTTGAACCCCAGTCTCCCATATCAAGGGCAGCGCACCCAACCACTATGCTATCCAGTGTCACTGTCCAAAATGGTCATGCTTTGTATGTGTCAGTGACTCCTGAGGAGCTGAATGAAAGTAGCACAACTTTTTTCCTGCAGAATAGATCTCTTTTTTTCCTGTCAACGAAACAAGAAATTACTGACCTTCTCTTTATAGGAAAGGCTATTCTAAGCCTTTCCACCACTCTGTAGCAACAAAGGTCTTGACAAAGTTTGAATCTTGTTCAAGTAGCGTGTCTCTCTAGTGTGCATGCACCTGGAGAGTTTCAGTAACAGTACTCATTGGGCCTATGCATGGGCTATAGACTGCCTCATGACCTCTACTCAGGATATGCAGAGCTGCTTAGGTGAAATATCCTCTTTTCCTTCTCAGCTGCTCTTTGGCCTGAGACTGAACACTAAGTGTGCCTGATTCACTTTAGGTGAAATTTAGCTTAGTTTGTTCTTCTGTTATTTTGTCTTAAGTTTAATCTAGTTCTTAGTACTTAAACAGAACCCGCAAAATCCATTTTCCCCTCTTTTTTCCTTTCCCTGCTTGAGGAATTATTTTGGAGTTCAGCACCTTGGGGGTACATGGCGATTCTGAGGTTTCAAGCACTCTCTCTAAGCCTGGGGGAATTCTGTGCCAAAAAATTAAACATGGCACAAAATATTTTAAAAATATGCACATTTTATTTATCAGAATAACACAATATAATCACACTAGTTACCAAGCAGGTCTGTTACGGGCAGCAAAAAAGGTTCACCCAGGAGTTGAGAGTTGAACACTTTTGACAACTTAGTGCTTGTTTCTCTGTTATAAAGACACTGGATGAGGCAGTGATAAGCATTTTATTTTGAGACATCACATCCCTTAAGCTACTCACTCATCAAGAGTGAGACTCCAACGGTGATGTTATCTTTAAAGAAGAGCAAATTACTTCTACATCTTTGAAGATATCTTGCATGATTCTCACTCACCCATGCATTTCTTTTCAAATGTGAGGGCTCTGCTTTTGAAGGAATGTGCTCTGCTTAGTGATTATTGTATATTTTGTGTATGTATATAAAAAAATAACATTGTCTGCTGGAGATGTTTGTGTATATACAGTCACCCTTTTTCTGCAGACTTAATGACATGTTGGTACTGGTCAGTGTTCCAACCTGTCACAAAAAAAAAAGGCAGTTAGTTCTATCTTCTGTGCTGCACGGTTAGAAATTTCTTCACTAGTGGGGAGGGTGTGTGTGAGGCCTGCCAAAACTCTGTCTTTGGGCATTGTGGCCAATCAGAGGCAGAAGGCTTGAGATCTAATACTGAGAATATTGAAATGATGATGCTTTTTTAAGTAGAACTACAGGCAAGTAAGTTTTTTTTGTTTTTGTTTTTGTTTTTGTTTTTCCATGAGGAGACAGCTTCATGTTATTGTTGGCATTATTGATGAAAAGAAGTTTGATACTTTCTGTGAGAAAGTTGTGGTTTATCCTTCCATGTAGATTGAAAAATGTGAACTACTTGTTTCATTGTTGTCTATATAGTCACTTCAGATGATAACCTCGAACTTTTAACTATGAATTTGGAAAATGATGGAATGAAGTTCTGGCAAGGAGACAGCCTTGTGAATAGTGAAATCAAAGAAATATCTCTTGTGACAGTCATATTAACCGGAAAATTGCATTAAAATCTAACAATGCATGGAGAACAACTGAAATAGTCCAGAAAAGCCATTGGCTTAGCCATATTTCTGGCGAAATACTTGTAATCAATTAAACTAACTTTTTTCACCTTGTATATTTAGCTTTCACTCTTTTACTTTAGTCAACTGTTCCTATCATTCTATACCATAAATGTAGTGGCAAATAATGCAATGCATTTGGAAAAACAAATTAATATTCCAGGGCATTTGTATCTATTCTGCATTTCTGTAGACTGTTTTCTCGTTATGCATGCAAACAATATTGTTTAAGAAAATACATGTTGATGTCAATTCCACCTTCTTACTAGTGGTCGCTTTCTGTACCTTCTTGAGGAAGTAAAACACTTTCAGCATGATTTGTCAGTTAAATATTAAGGGAATTCCAATCTAGAGAGAGATTTTGTTTGTTTTTGGTTTTTTAGGCTCAGTTGAGCATTTGCGATTTTGTTAAATATGTTTATCTTAAGTGCCTACAAAGATACAAGAAAGCATCTGAATGATACATAAGAGGTCACTTTGAATATCTTTTTAATGCATCTTTTTTAAAATTGAATTAGCTCCTGGGTTTGGTGCACAAAGTTTACCTAATGGGTATCCCAGATATCCCTCCTTTGGAGATGCTTCATCACATCCTTCCAGCAGACATCCCTCTGTAGGAAGTGCACGACTTCCTTCAGTAGGTGAAGAGTCCACCCATCCGTTGCTTGTAGCAGAGGAACAAGTAAGCATAGTCATTATTAACACCTATTTTGGGTTCACTGTTAATTTTACTGCAGTTGTACTGATCCTGTAAATCTTGTATTTGAACTTATTCTCCTTCATTCTGTTTTTGTAGTAGAAAAACATTTTCCTGATCTTTGCTGTGCATAACTGCACAGTATGTTATATTGCTGTAGAACGCTTGTGTGTGGTACCATATTGGGATGATGGTGTGTGTATATAGTGTATAGCTGGCAAGCAAAGAACTTTTCATTTTCTTAACTACTTAATTATTTTAAAATAAAAAAAAAAAAAGTATTGTGCTAATGCCAATAGTCCTAATCAGAAACGTAAAATCCTTTTGTGGTAAGTGCTGTGTGAACACATACTATGACAGTTCCTGCCCCATGACAATCTTAGTATGGATAGGAAACGGTAATGAATGGAAAAGAAGTTAACGTACCGGCAGAATGATTTGTGATATAATAAGCACAAGAAAAGAGGTGTGTAAAAGTCAGATGGGGAGTCAGAATGGAAAAATCACCGGAGGATGGGAGGTTGGCAGAGAAGAGGCAGAGCCAAAGTCAGAGGGGAAGGTCGGTGGAGATGATTGATGAGCACTAAATCACACCTTCATGGAGGAAAGCAGAAAAAACAATTGGTTGAAATGTTCAAAGAAGAATGAACTTGAGGGAGGGAGGAAAGGGTTGGAAGCAACTGGAGTAGGAGAGAAGCCAGCTGCTTTATCGTGGCTTTTTGAGTATGCCTCTGGGTAAGTAATGTGGGAGAAATTACATCTTTGTTTTTGATTCTCAGCAATGCTTCTTTGGTTGAAGCAAATAAATGGAAATTAAGACATGCATTTCTGTTGATGCAGGCACCCCAGAAAAGTAATAAATGCCACCCTACTAGTGTGCTGCGCACACACTCAGCACGCACATCCTGCCAGAGATCTGGTACAGTGTAGAGCACAGGAGGACATTGTTCTCAGTCTGTATTTTTGCCTTCCAAATCTCCAGGTCCAGCAGTGGTATTAATAGATGATAAAATTCCATCTTTCCATTCCTTGTTAGGTGAAGCAGTGGGAGCTTTGAAGGGATAAAGTATGAGAGTAGTGATAGTCTCTTAACTCTTTGCCCAAAGCATATTAGATACCAGCACCCTGTTCTAAATTTTTAATTCTGTATATGTAACATTTAACCCCTTGGTCTGATATCTTCACTCTTCATTCCTGAAACAGTTTTATAATTTGGCAGTTAGTTAATGCTGTTATGTTTTTTGGTGGCGAGTGCTGCCTCTTTACTATGGGACAGATTCTTTGGTATGATCCAGTACTTTTCTACCACTCATTTGGGACAAAGGGGTGGATTCAGATTGTAAGTGGCCAGCAGAGAGATTTCCTTCACGCATAGAAACACTGCTCCTGTAAAATTAGCAAAAGCAGCTCCTGCGCTGCATTCCCCTGGCATGGCTGTACTGGGGGGTGGGAGGGAGGGGGTGGAATGTGGAGCTCTGCTATCCTGACTCTCCAAGTATACAAGCAGCTTTAGTCAGAGCAGCTCTGAGCAAGGTTTGGGCTAGCCTGGGCCAGATCAAGGAGCTATCACCTGAGCAGACCTCAGACACAAAGTAGAATTGAGCTGCTTATTAAATTTAATAGTAGAAGAAGGTTCTCATTGTCTAGTCTGGGACATTATTTAAAACAACACTTGAAAAATTAAGACCAATAGCAAACCTTCAGCAAAGGTTCACATTCACCACAACCCAGCAGGTTGGTCTTTGCCCCCAAAACCTTGACCCTCATAAATAGTTTCCTTCTGTCTTTCGACAGCCAGGCCAAAAGATTGCAGGTCTTTGAGTGAAGGGAAGAAATTAAGAGATGAAGAAAAGTGAAACTAATATTTAAACTTGTCATTTATAGGTGCACACGTATGTCAACACTACTGGTGTACAAGAGGAAAGAAAAAACAGATCAAGTGTGCATGCACCGCTGGAATTAAGACTTTCTAATGCTGAAACAAGCAAGGCAACGGAAGACCAGAATTGCACTGATGACAGAGATGCTCAGGTGGTTCTGGAGCCTGAAAGAGTCAAATTTGTTTTAGGACCAACACCTGTTCAAAGACAATTAATGGAAAGAGAGCAACTGGAGCAACTTGGGAGAGAGCAAGTTAGTGGCAGCAGTACAAACAACTCTGAATGGGACACTGGGTATGACAGTGACGAACGTAAAGAAACACCTTCTGGTAATAAACTGTATGAAAATCTAAATAGATTATCAATTCCTAGTGCCTCAGGAGTCAGAAGAGGTCGTCTGACATCAACAAGTACCTCAGATACCCAGAATATTAACAATTCTGCTCAGAGGAGAACTGCATTGTTAAACTATGAAAACTTGCCATCTTTGCCTCCTGTTTGGGAAGCCCGCAAGCTGAGTAGAGATGAAGATGACAGTTTAGGACCAAAGACCCCATCTCTGAATGGCTACCACAATAACCTAGATCCGATGCATAATTACGTAAATACAGAGAATGTAACTGTGCCAGCAAGTGCTCATAAAGTAGAATTTACACGACGCCGGGACTGTACACCAACGGTCTTTAACTTTGATATTAGACGGCCAAGTTTAGAACACAGGCAGCTCAATTATATACAGGTTGACTTGGAAGGTGGCAGTGACTCCGACAACCCTCAAACTCCAAAAACTCCTACCACTCCACTTCCACAAACTCCAACCAGGCGCACAGAGCTGTATGCTGTGATAGACATTGAAAGAACTGCTGCTATGTCAAGCTTGCAGAAAGCACTGCCAAGAGATGATGGTACATCTAGAAAAACTAGACATAATAGTACTGACCTGCCTATGTGAGCCCAGGAAGCATTAAATCATTTGCACCTTTTTGTGAAGTTTATAAAATTGAACATGCAGATACTTCATTTGCATTTCTTAACCCTAATGCCTTTTATAGATTAATAGACTTTTTCTGACTATTTCATGTGCTTGTCTAACTAAAGGGAAATAATGTAGAGCAGGTACTCATTAAATAACATCATTTCATACTATAGTAATAGTAACTGCTGTGTAGAAGCGTTGCCACTTTTCACAGTGCCTCTTTACTTGATTAGAGTTGGATTGACATGCCAGTTCTGGAGTTATCAATATTTGCCTATAGTCATTAATGGCATTTATAACATTTTATAAAGCCTCTTGAGATTTGCATTACTAGTAGGTAACCCTAATCTTGCAAGGTTGGTATTTGTACATTCACTCTCTTCATTCATATGGTCTCCAACAGTATGAGAAATTCATTATTCCGTCGGTCTGACTTACATGATGTATTTTGGCTTATCTCAAGGAATATAATCATCATGCTTCCTTGTACATGTCAGTTCATTTTCTGAGATCATTTGGACAACCTTCAGATTCCTGAAGATTTTCTTTCTTTCTGTAGCATTGAGGGGTTGCATCAAATTCACTTGGTCAGAGCTGTAACTGGATCCAAAATTAACTGTAAGTCAGGAAGGATTTCCAAGTGGTACTTTCAAGCTCCCTGTAAAACAAACAAGGAGTCCTCTGGTACTTTTAAAGACTACCAAATTTATTTAATGCATGAGTTTTTGTGGGCAGAATCATACTTCATCAGATGCACAAAATGTAGAGTACAGTATGAAAGGGTAAGTATAAATACAGAGAAGTGCAAATTCCAAGGTCAATTCAGAATTATTTTAGCAAACCAAGTAAGTTGTTTGGATTCAGAGACTGTAGAATAATAGATAAGAAGGTGGGAAGAAAAGTGTCGCAGGACTCCTTGTTTGTTTTGCTGAACTAGACTAACACAGGGGTAGCTCCCTGTAGTATTTTACAGAATTTAATCTGTTTTCTGAAGGGATTCATAGGTTGGGTGTATCTGTGATTTTAAGGTACTCGTTAATTGCACAATTCTGCTCATCTTTCCATCTTCACGTGTGGGATGTGTTCTCTGGTCTGTTCTGTAAAGTCTGTAGATTACGAACACTTAAGTTTTGGTGTATGTCTTTCATTGTTTGGAGTTTTATATGTGTTGCTCTTATTCATTCTACACATTGGTGGGGGGGTTGTTTTCTTTTGTTTTTTCACAAACACCTCTTGAAGGCCCATTTGGAACTTTCTTACTTAACAGGGTTGCCTTTGTCCAGTGTTTTATTGTTTTACGTTTTTGTGTCTAGTAGAAATATCCCAAAACTGTTAGTGTCCAGCAGACGAGTACAAGTGTAAAGGTTTACTATCCTTCCCCCCACCCCACTTCCTCAGAAGCATCAGCTACAGATTATCATGACAGGCAAGGTACTGCATTTGGTAGTTCAGAGTGGCAAATGTTAAGTTCTGGCTGTTTGGACCCATAGATGATGTACTTGGATTTAGAGAGAATAAGTTACTTACAATGTATAGAAAATGTTTCTGAAGGCAATATCTATGTTTATACATATCTTCCCTTTGCAGCTAGTTAACTCCCTTACACTAATGGCTTAACTGCTGCTGAATGTTATGGTACATCAAGGTAGAATGGATCTGCTAACATGCCAGGTACACCCTTGACAGTCCCTTGTTCTACTCTGAATGTTAATAGAATTGATAACAGCACATCAGGTGCAGTGTGGCACTAGAGGGAAAATACATAAAACTTGAGCCTGTGATTTCAAAGGAACTGACTGCTGTGTGAACTGGTGTGACATACACTCTTTGAGATATGGGTTAAAAAAAAATCATGTAAAAGAGGGTCTGAAAAAATATTTGCTTTCATTTAAAACAAAACACTGTTTCCATTCCTTTAAATTAGTGTGAGGGGAGTTTGTTTCCCTGTTAAATTTTCATTTTGTCTTCAGCCAGACCAGTAGCAGCAGTGCTATCTGAAATATATTTTGTCATGTTCATACCAGTGAGGGACAATGTCAGCCTCATTTGTATATGTTAGGCCCTTCCATCCTGAAGGATTTCCCATGTTCTTTACAAACTTTATAATGCTGAAATGCATCCAGGCGCACAATCAGTACACTTCACAGTAGTGAAAAAATGGGAGTCTTAGTTGGGACAATGATAAAAATATTTCACTGAGATCAAGAAACTTTTCCATAATAATTTCACTATTAGTGTGTGTGTGTGTGTGTGTGTTTGAATTAGGTGCTCAAAAAAGCAACATTTGTGGCATTCACTAGAGCCACATGGTACAGATATATGGTGCTATAAATGTCTCTTGTTCAGCTCTGACATTGGCCCTTTGTCCTTGTTTGCAACACACTGTGCACCTACTAAATCTGGGTCTGTCTTGAAGCATGATTGCCAAGTGTTGCAAACGGGGTGGTGGATTGTCAGTCAGGCTGCGTACTAGAACCAGCCCAACAAACTCTCACTAATTTGTGAACAAAGTCAAGATTTTAGTGGTTAAGAAACTAGAACACTCAACTCACCAACTAGCTATCTAGGTCTCTAGATATGGTCCTGATTGCAATATGAGTGTGTCTCGACCATTACTGGATTTTATCCTCATACTCTCCCCAGTAGGGTAGAGAAGTATTTTCTTCTATTTAAAGATGGGGGCACTGTGGCACAGATAGACTGAAGCTCACATAAAAGTCTGTAGTTGAGCCAGGAATGCAACTCAGCTTTCCTGAGCTCCTGTTTAGGGCACTATCCACTTGATCTTCCTTCCTATCCAAGGCCTATCATGGACCATTCAGAATAATATTGTTGCCAATTCTTGCAATTTTATAAGTGTTAATGTTTTTTTTAAAACCCTAGATCTTGGAGTTATATGAATACAATAGAATTTCACTTTTTCCTTTTTTTTAAGTAACTCTCTATTTCTCATGTTTATTGGGGAGAGAAAGCAAGAAAACGTGATCCCTCAAGGATAAAAGACCAGAAGACATCTAAAAAGAAGCCAAACCTAATTTTATGAGTTTTTGGTTTTTTTCTGTTTAAATCTGATTCATTATTTTTGACTGCTCAGTGTTAACAATACTTTTAATATGACAAACTCAAAATGCATCATGCTGCACCTGAGTGGAAAAGTTTCTCTAACAGAGTATGTTTTAGCACTAAAGGTACGAAGCGTGGGGTTTAGGTTCAGGCTGACACTCCCACCCCAAGAATATTTTCCAAGGATGTCCCTAAACCTCTTTCATTTCCCTAAGCAGGAACTACATTGATTAAGTAGGAAAGAGCTGGAACTTCCCAGTTAATCCATGACATTAGAGTTTTTCAGTTATCCATTGAAGTAGTTGCACTTTAACCTTGGAGACTTGGTTGTAGCTCAGTCTCTTTGGAGTTGTGATGTTAGATTAGATATCTGCAGATCTGGGATTCTGTTTTTAAGCTGAAATTTCTCAGTGGTCTTTTTATGCATATTAATTTTGTACCTGTAGGTGTACAGAGCAAGATGCAACAAATGTGTCAGTTTCTTGGAAAATGCATGATTTAATATGTGAAAATGATCTAATCAGTGCCCACAAAAAGTGGCACAATTTCTTTCAGTTCTACTATTTATCTGTAGTATGCAGCTGGCTCCTGCTCTGCAGGCACTTGATAAATTCCACAATACTACCCCCCCCAGTGTGTAAACCTTGAAGCTATAGGTCCCCCCACCACGTCTTGACTAATAGAAGATACAGTATGTTCATATATTATGCTACTTCTCAAATAACTGCTCTAATGAATTCTCATTTGCAATTTATAAAATATGATGAGACACACTGTCCAAGACTCCATTATTAATGTTGCATTGAAAATACAGTGAAAATGGGAACTTAATCCATTGTTTACACAAGGAATAACAAGTATTTCCTTCCCCCATTTGATACTGCATATTTAAGAGGTCCAGAAATACATTTTGTGAAAGATTTCTCAGTGATTCAATCAAATACATTTAAATGTTGTCAATTCTTATAGTTTTCCCTGACTTTATAATGTTCTTTTGACTTCTCAGTGAAGTTTCTAACATTAAATAAATACAACTTATACATGGACTGATAATGTATTCAGTATATGACCAATGTTGAATTTAACAAGTTGCACAATAAAGCCTTATTCTTGCTCCCATTTAAATTGAAAACAAAGCTATTCTCTTCAACAGTCTGATATCAGAACCCCAAGTACAGACATTCACATTTTGCACCATAAACTAGTCAAATGACCCAGCATAATTTAACTACAAAGCTCTGACAAGGAAAACATTTTACTGCAACATAGAATGCAGTTAGCCTGGACCACAACTAGGATATAAAGAACTCAGGTCAAAACTGTCAAAGGAGGGCCACAGCTACCTACAACCACTGTACAAGTGACTACCCCAACATTGTTCCCTGCAGCGTCATTTTCTCTGGATCAAGGGGCTGTCTCACCCTCCTAGTGTATGATAATCCATCAATTTTTTCACCCAGTTAAGCTGTCATATTCGCCCTCAGCCCAGACAGGCACTGAAAGAAATGGACGGCATCTACACTCAATTTATTCAACTTAAATTAAATAACGCTTTCATGGGCACAACCACCTGAAAGTGTCTTCTAAGTAGGGGAGAGCCAGAGCCAGATTTGTGTGTGTGTGTGTGTGTGTGTGTGTGTGTGTGTGTGTGTGTGTGTAAATCGATTTCAGAGGAGTTATACCAGTTTACACCCACTGAAAATCTGACTCCAGAATATTCACATCAGTATGTGGGGTAGATGTATTTTGCCCAGGATGAGATTGTATCAGCAGATGGCAGATTGCCTTTGCCATTTTTCACTTCCTCAAATAAAAGTGAACAAATTTTCACTAATTCAGTTACTACACTGTGTGTGTGTGTGTGTGTGTGTGTGTGTGTGTGTGTGTGTGTGTGTGTGTGTGTGTGTGCGCGCGTGTGAAAGGTACTGCATACTTTATATACAATGGAATCTATAGTAGAACTCCATTTCTGCACTATACTGTCTTCAGTTATTTATGGGTGCAAATAAAGATGATTTTAAGGAAACATGCTCTATAAAATAATAGTAGACTGACTAGTTTCTTAGAGGAAAATTTTTTTTCTTGTCTCTCATTAGATGAGGCCAAGAAAAGATTTTTTGAGCCTGCTTGTTGGCTGCTAGCAATTGATTTTTCACATTTCAAATAGGTTTTTCCATGAATAATGATTCAGGCATTCAAATTTGACAGAATTTACTTCATAAAGATATTTAATCAAATATTAAACTTCTCTAAGTTGTGTTCATCTTCAATTCATTTACAATTTTAAAAAACAAAAACAACAAACCCCAGGGGAAATTCCAGCACAAAAAACTGCGTTAACATGGAGTTAAGGTTGCTGATGTCCATTCCTAAATAGTACTCATTGAAAAAACAGGAAAACTCAAGGTTCTGTCACAATCTTTAGCTATTGTTACTTCTTCCAGACATTTATAGAAGGTGAATAGGAAATTAAAATTCACATAGCAGACTTAACTCTGATCAATTATATGTTACTGTTTCTTGTAACTGTGCTTTTAAGTATGACTAAGACATTTGTCAGATGTTTTACTAGTCTATTACCCTAATGTTGTTTACTCCAGTTTAACGCAGTGTTTTGTGTGGAAATCTGTAGGTATAAAGGTGGAAATATCTCTGAGATTTGTTACTTTAAAGTTTATGAAACAAGTGTTGGACACTTCTATATTTTTATATATATTTTCAAAGGGCATTTAAAATTTTTCTTGCAATTTTAATAATTATCTAGTGTGATGATACACACTGACAGTTTTGATATCCATTACTTTGGTGTATTTCTATTTAATATAGCAAATATCTTTATATACAAATGATAGTGTAAAAATATAATTTAGAATTAGGTCGTTTGCTCCTTGGGGCAGGGACTAAGTCTTCCTTTGTGTTTTGTAGAGCACCTAGTACAATGGGACTCTAAAGCTGACTGGTGTCTGAGAACTACAGTGATAAAGTTGAGATGATATTGCAGAAGCAGAGCCAAAACTTCACCTTTAGCTGAGAAGCATGAATACAAAAATGCCATGAAACTCACCTGTCCGCTCCCTGATTCTGGGGCTACTGTGTGACTGACTAGTCCCCCAGAATCACAGCTGGTGAATAATTAAGTATGGGGATTTATCAACCAATCACTTCCTCTGTGCTGACAGAATGGGGGAGGGATGGGAGCCTCTGTGTGGATTATCTTTTTATTGGAGTGATTTTTAAGATAGGTACAGTGTCTTTGGGCCAGTTGAAGCCTACAGAAAGATTCATTATCCATTGAGCCGACAAAGTTTTCTGTTGATTTCAGTGTTTGGTTGACCAAGGTGCTATCTGATCAGTTTCTGCTGACAATGGACACAAAATGGCTGCACTACACTAGAAGATCTGGCTGATCGAGTTATTCAGGAATGACCTAAAAATACTGTAAAAAATAACTATATTTAATTACCTAAATAAAAAATTCCTAATTGTGGTAGTCAGACTTAAAATTATGACATAAATGTTGATTTTAGTCACCCATATTATGTATGAAAGAGAAAATTATTCTAAAGAGTGTGAAAGAAACAGCTCAGGATTGCTTGCATTTTTAACGCTTGTGCTAGGAATGGACATCAGCAGCCTTGACTCCACGAGAGAGAGAGAGAGAGAGTGTGTGTGTGTGTGTGTGTGTGTGTGTGTGTGTGTGTGTGTGTGTGTGTGTGTCAGTCATACACGTATATTAAATATACTATATATTTGGTACTAACTTTGTATTTTCCTGGAAGTTTGCCAAATGTTTAACACAGACATTCTCACTTGTAAGGTGTTGGTACTTTAATTACTGAATGTATAGGAAATGCTCCTGGTATGAAACAAGAATAGTGTTTGTATGGTGTCCCACAATATAGTGTGTCCCAACTGTAAACATTGCCTTTTATTTGCATGTAACACTTCATTCTGTTCTTGCGTCACCCAGGGCTATTACGTCTGAACCATTGTCTGCATCTTAACCTAAACTGCAAATTTGCAATTACAGTACAACTGAATACAGCTCTAGCATGAATGCTGACTGGTAGTAATAGGACAGCAGTCACCATTGTACCACAAATGCATTTATTAAATGCAGAAATATATATTTCTATAAAGGCCAAAATCCTGTTCCTTTATTGTCATTGCATTGTATGATATTGTAAGATTATTTTGTTCTAATTTGCAATTATAAAATGTTTTCTCCTACTTAAAAGCATAAATATAACAACTTTGTATAAAGGTAGCTTTCTAGATTTTTATTTCTTTTATAAAAAGTCTAAATAGTGGGAGTACCATTGCCAAATTGTTGATAAAATTTCCATGAACTTTGCCCTGTTCAGTTAACTTTTACAAACATTCCATGTTTCTCTTTGACAAAATTGACACTTTCTGCATAGTACAGTATTTTTAGGCTGTGCTATATCAGCATATTAGAATTTTAATTTAATTTTGGTTTGCATTTTCCTTACTGACAGCTTACAAAATGTTCATTTTACAAACGTATTATGTAATGTCAACAGCATTGTCCCTCATCAGTGCCAACTTCATTTTTTTTAAAATTGTAGCATGGCAATAAAAATGATTTTACATTGTAGGTGTGGTTTTCTTGTTTAAAGACTGGGTTGTGATTTTCATTATGTGGTTTTGAGTGTGTTGTACCTTCAATCCAATGGAAAAAGATACTCATTCTTTTTCACCATTGTCCCTGGCATACCATAGCCACAGATTGGCAGCTAATAGGGTAGTCACTTCATTTTCCCCATCCCACTTAATCACCTCTACTCTCCTCAGTAATACAGGGATATATAATTTCTTAGATTTTTGGAAATCGTCTGAGATAGCCTTGGAAGTGTGTGTGGATTATTTTTAATGTTGTTCAGGACTTGTATCTTTCTAATGTAAAATGTTGCTTTTTAAGTATGGTGCAGACCCTTCATTTCTTGAAAGAAATAATTAGTCCTATAGAAAATGCACGAAGTGGTGTTCAAGACAGATAACATCACTGAGTCAAAAATTATCCCATTACACACACAAAGCTAATATGTCATGACTGAATTCACAGCACCAATAAAAGTATTAAAATAGACTTGTAAAATGACAGTGCCAAGGGAACTATATATTTTAACCTGCACTTGCTCAATATATTAAAATGTAAGGTTTTGTTGTGATTCTCTGCTTGCCATTTCATAAGTTCTGGTGCTTATTGTGGACTTGCAGATTGTGATCTGAAGTAAGCTTCAGGATTTCAACTGTGCAGACTGTCGGCAGCATTCTTGATGAGAACGGTGGCTCTGGAGAAAGAAAAATTATGTATCATTATCCTCACGCAACATTTACTGGTTCAGCAGTAAGCATAGTGTCCACTTATTGTATTGATGAAGCCCCACTGATAGAAATATAGTAATTTACACTCTAATTAAACCATCCATCCATGTGCAGCTAAGAACTTAAGCCTGTGTTTAACTCAGCTCTTGCTTTGATTTCACTGGTGTCATAGAACAATAAAAATAAGGGGGGTGGGGGGAAGGACTCCACAGATCATCTAGTTCATCCTGCCTATCCTGATGGACAGTTGAGCATACCTAGACCAGTGGTTTTCAAACTACAGGTCAGGACTTGGTACTGGGTTGCGGACCCTCAGGTATGGGTCATGGAGCCCGCTGCTGCCAAAAGACTGGAATGCATTCCTCAAAGACGTAATTGTTGGAGTGTGGGCATAAATGATTTTTTCAAATGGGTCACGGGGAAGAATGTTTGTTTGAAAACCACTGACCTAGACTGTACACGACAGATGTTTCTCTAGCCTGTTCTAAAAACCTGCAAGGCTGAGGATTTCACACCTCCTTGGATAACTTGTTCCTGTACTTAACTTCCTTATTGTTAGCAAGTTTAACCTAATACTAACTTAAATCTCCACTGATGCAAACTAAGCCAATTACTTCTTCTTATATCCACAGTGGCCTGGTGAGATCCAGGGCCCATGGGGAGTCCTGGATCCCCAGGTCCCCCAGACGCCTACCCCCAACCTGGCTGCTGGCCTGACTCAGGCCCCGGGGTGGGGAGATCCCCAGCCAACTCCCTCTCGGCTCAGGCTTAGAGTCCCACCAGCCCCCCCCCGCATGGTATTTACCTGGCTGTGTCCCCCTTGGGCTGGTGCTGCCAGCATCAGCTGGAGGAGGAAAGGGTTAAACTCCTCCCCCCCAGCTAATCACTCAGCTGCATGCTCCAGGGGGAAGGGGCAGCAGGTAGCCCAGCTATGCGCTGGCAGAGCAGGGGCTGAGTGAGCCTCTCTTTGCCGGGGGCAAAAACATTCAGGGCGCGCCCTGGGAGACGCAGGGCTTGCGCCGGTCCCCAGTGGGGGGGGGCAGCGATGCGGCCCTGCAGGGCCCCCCAAAGCATGGGGCTCTGGGTGGCTGCTCTGCTTGCCCTACCCTCGGGACGGCCCTGCCCATTGCAGGAGGCCCATCTACTACATCCTATGCATTTTCAAAAGTCACTAGCTTCACAGCAGATGTCTATTAAAGGTCTTGCATGCTTTCATGACAGCAGCACCCACAGTAGAGCTCCCCACTCCAAATTGATTTCCAACCAATTGGCAATAGTCTAGGGTTGCTAGCTTCCACAGGGTTATGGCCACTCACTGCTCCACTGTCAGAGCTGGACTCAAGCAAGTAGTTACGTGCTTCAGTACCAGGGACAGCTCTTTGCAAAGTTTGAGGAAAGCAGCCTTGTGCATTCGGAAGTTGTGTAGCCACTGCTCATCATCCCACAGGGTTATCATGATGAGGTCTCACTAGTCTGTGCTTGTTCACCAGACCCCGAACGGATGCACCAGAGACTGAAGATGATGCACGACAGCCTGTTTTGCTCTGCCGCTTGCAACAGGGCGGCCTCAGTAACAATTGCAATGTCCTGCATGGTGGCTCCTTTTTCACTGTTGAAAATAATGCACGGTAAGGCATGAGGTGTTTGTAAGATAAGGCAGGGCAGAGTGGGCTGAGGGCTCCATGCCTCTCCATGCCTGCTACACAGAAAAAAAAAAAAAAGGCATGAAAAAAGCACTGTTCTTTTTGTGACAAGAGGAGGGATCATGTTGCATCATGGGAGGATAGTCTTCCTACAAGCCACAGTAGCTAGTTGCACTGTTGGATGGCCCTCAGTACAGTTTTAAAGTTTGATGTAATAATGAGTAGTGGGGATGCAAGAACCTGGTGCAAGCAGCATGGCGTGATCATGCTCTTGTGCCTTATAATTCAGCAGTGAAAATCAAATAAATCCTACTGCAGTGTAGATATAGCTGGAGTATTGCTGTTTTAAGACTTCTAGCATTTTGACACTATTACTTTTAATACTTCAAAGTATTTGCAACCCTTTGTGTTATTCAGATTTTATAATCTACCCTCTACACCATCATCCAATTCATTAATGAAAATATTTCATAGTACCAGATCAAGACAGATCCCTGAAAAATACACTCCTCCCAATGTGACAGCAGCCTATATTGTGTTGCCTCTTTATAAATCCATGGTATGTCCATGTCTTGAATATTGCATGCAGACCTAGTCACCCTACCTCAGAATATATATTTACATATATAGGAATTAGAAAAAGGTAATTAAAATGACTAGGTATATGTAAAAGTTTCCATATGAGGAAAGATTGATGAGTGGGACTCTTCAACTTGGAAAAAAGATTCCCGGAGGGGGGGGGAATATGATGGAGATTTATAAAATCATGACTCTTGTGAAGTAAATAAGTAGAGCCCTGCAGATCCATGGGTCAGCAGAGCTATTGTTACAAATTGGAGCTCAAATGTGGATTCTCTTTTTATCTTCCCAGGGTGCATTAGCTACTGCTGCCCCTGCCTCTGCCACTGCTGCAGAGAGCAGTGAGCAAAGTAAACAGCACAGCAGGGCACACAGGAAGTACACCAGCTGATCCCAGCTCAGCTCTGGCTGACAGATGCAAGCAATCAGAGGAAGTTACTCACAGGAGCTCAGCTTACCAGGTAGTCCTGCCTCTGATTCTAGGAGCCCCAGCAACCAGTCCCCATGCTCCAGCAATTAGCTGATAATTGGCAGGTACCCCCAACCCCTTCCCTCACTGCTGTTCACTCAATCAGATGCCTAGCGACTGCCACTGAACAGCTGAGTGATCTCAGCAACTCCAGCTTCCCTAGCCCATGCAGAATAAAAGATGTTGACATCAGGCCTAGGGGAGGCTCTGAAATGCATGGAGCTGCTCCATCCTTTCCTCCACTCCCTAGCTTGAGCTCAGCAAGGCTGCTTCTATAGCAGGGTGCTCAAACACAAGACCCACAGGCCGAATGTGGCCCCTAAAGCTATTTTCTGTGGCCTGCAATGACATAATTGTTACTGGTATTTGTTATATCATTGCATTGAAAGGTTTCAGTGGTGTAGCCCTCAGGCTAATGTACTAATCCTCATGTGGCCCTCTACTAGTCCTCATGGGGCCCTCATGGTGATTTGAGTATGAGACCACTGTTCTATAGTCAAAGCTAGGGTTGCTGCAAGGCAGTGCAGATGCAGATAGATAGAAAACCTGGCATGGGATCCTGATTCAGATGCAGGCTGACACTCATCAGATGCAGATCCATATTTTTATATGCGTACAGAGTGAAAATAAATAAATTAGGGGTCATCAAGGTTACATTAATAGGCAGCAGGTTTGAAATGAACAAAAGGAGGTATTTCTTCATACAGCACACAATCAATCTGTGGAACTCCTTGCCAGAGGATGTTTTGAAGGCTAGAATTATAATAGGGTTAAAAAAAAAAAAACTAGATAAGTTTATGGAGGATGGATCCATCGATGGTTACGAACCAGACTAGGTAGGTCTTTTTGTTTGTCAGGGGATGGGGACAGGGGATAGGATGAAACCCGTGATGATTACGTGTTCTATTCATTCCCTCTGAACCACCTTGCAAAGGCCATTGTCAGAGGACAGCGCAAGCCTAGATGTACTATTGATATGAGCCAGGATGATGTCTCTTATGAACCACTGATAACTATATCTGAGTACAGTCTTTCAACCAGGTTTGCATCTGCCTTTTATTAATTTCTTTTAGACCACATTTTCCTAGTTTGCTTAATGAAATTGTCATGGGTGACTATGTCAAAAGCCTTCCTAAAATCGAGATGTATCTTCTCCTGGTTCACTCCATCCACTATGCCAGTAACCCTACCAGTGATGGAAATTAGTTTGGTTTGGCATAAATCATTCTTGAAAAATCCTTTATTTCTTATAAATCTATTTTCTAGGTGCTTACAAATTGATTAATAACTTGTTCCAATATCCTCCCAGCTATCAAAATTAGGCTGACTGGCCTATACTTCCTTAGGGCCTCTTCACTTTTTTAAAAAGAGGTGCTGTGTTTAAACTCCTCCAGTTCTTTAGAATCTGACCCAGCCTCCCTGAGTGCTTGAAAATTAATTGCTAACCATTTTGAGATTGCTTCAGTCAGTTTCTTAAGTGTGCTAGGGTGAAGTGCCCCCAGCCATGCTGATATCTCTTCTTTTCCTGGTTTGTCTTACATATTTTTCCCCTTGTTAATATTAGTAGCATTCAGTATCTGGTCACCATTTCACTTGTTAATGAAGACTGAACCAAAACAGAAATTTAACACACCAGTCTTCTTGATGTCATTTATTAGCTCTTTAACCACTAAGTCAAGAGCTACATTTTCTCTCGCTCTGTTTAAAGAACCTCTTCTTGCTGCTTTTTATGTTGCTTGGTAGGTATAACCCATTTTCTGCCTTAACCTTACTGATTTTTGTCCCCCCATGCCTATGCTGGTGTTTTGTTCTATCTGTATTCCTCCTTATCTGCACGTTTCCGGGTTTTTTTTTTTAAGATACCTTTTTATTTTTCAGGGCATTAAAGTTTCTGATATTGCCTCTTACTGTTCCTCCTATCTGTCCTTTGCTGTGCCCCTACATTTTCCAGACTATAAACCAGATATCTAAGCCTTGGCCCATGTCAGTTTTGGCACACAAGAAGCCAGAGTATCCCACTAACCTGTGTTATTCATGTACATCTTTCAAATACTCTGCTACTTATAGTTTCGACCTTTAAAACCAGTATTAGGTATAGCTAGTTCCCTGTGAAGTAGAAAGGAAAACGAGTTTGATCAGTTGTTGATGTCTGTCTTATACTCAGATTTTTAAGGCCCAAGAGGACCAATATGATCATCTAGCCTGACTTCCTGCACAGTGCTGGTGACGGAACCTCCCACCTACTCCTGCAATAGACACCTAACCTATGACTGAGTTAAAGGCCTCAAATCATGATTCAGATTCCAAGGTATATGGAATCCACAATCAATTGAACCATGCCCCATGATACAGAGGAAGGCGAAAAACCCCCAGAGCCTTTGCCAATTTGTCCCGCAGGAAAATTCCTTCCCAACCCCAATATGGCACTCAGTTAAACCCATGAGCATGTGAGCAAGACTCATCAGTCAAACACCCAAGAAACAGTTTTCCATAATAATTCAGAACCAACTCTATCAACCATCCCATTGACATATCTACCATCAGGAGACAAAGATCAGTCAATTGGCAGGCTAGGCTGTCTCACTGTACCATTCCCTCCATGAATTTATCAAGCTCAGTTTTGAAATCAGCTAGGGTCTTTTGCCCCACTGCTTCCTTTGGAAGGCTATTCCAAAACTTCAGTCCTCTAATGGGTAGAAACCTGCATCTAATTTCAAGTCTAAACTTCCTGATGGCCAGTTTATACCCATTGGTTCTTGTGTCCACACTGGGGCTGAACTTAAATAATTCTTCTCTCTCCCTTGTATTTATCCCTCTGACATATTTATACGGAACAATCATATGTCTCCATAACCTTTCTTTAGTTAGACCAAATAAGCCACGTTCTTTGAGTCTCCTCTCATAAAGTAGGTTTTCCATTCCTTGGATCATCCTAGTAGCTCTTCTCTTCACTTGTTTCACTTTGAACTCATCTTTCTTGAAAACAGAGGACCAAAACTGCACACAGTATTCCAGATGAGGTCTCACCAGCGCCTTGCATAACAGTACTAACATCTCCTTATCTCTACTGGAAATATCTTGCTTGATGTATCCAAGTACTGCATTAGCTTTTCTCACAGCCACATCACATTGGCAGCTTAGTCATCCTGTGATGAACCAATAGGCCCAGGTACTTTTCCTCCTCTGTCACTTGCAACTGATGCATCCCTAACTTATAGAAAAAAATCTCATTAATAGTCACTACATGTATGACCATGCACTTTTCACTGTTAAATTTCATCCTGTTTCTATTACTCTAGTTTACAAGGTCATCCAGAGCTTTCTGTCTGAGAGCCTGATCCTTCTCTATATTGATAGTATCTCCAACTTGGAGTTATCTACAAACTATATTAGCATACTCCCGCTTTTTGTGCCAATGTCAGTAATACAAAGTTTAAATAAGACTGGACTCAGGACAGATCCCCAAGGAACTCCACTAGTAACCTCCCTCCAGTCTGACAGTTCACCTTTCAGTATGATCCTTTGTTGTCTTTCCTTTAACAAGTTCCTTATCCACCTTTCAGTTTTCATATTAATCCCCATCTTTTCCAACTGAAGTAACAAATCTCCATGTGGAACCATATCAAATGCCTTACTGAAATCCAGGTAAATTAGATGAACTGCATTCCCACTGTCTAAAAAACATCTATTATCTTCTCAAAAAAGGTCAGGTTGGTCTGACATGCCCTATTTTTCATAAAGCCATGTTGCATTTTATCACAATTACCATTAACCTTGATGTTTGTAATTACTTTCTCTTTCAAAATGTTTTCCCAAGATCTTGCTTACTACTGAGGTCAAACTAACAGGCCTGTAGTTACCCAGATCACTTTTTTTCCCTTTCTTAAGGAAAATAAACATCTACAATTCTCCAGTCACATGGTACAACCCGAGCTTACAGATTTTTAAAAAATCCTTGCTAATGGGCTTACAATTTCACATTCTAATTCAGGGGTCTAAAAACATGCAGCCCAGCATCCACCCAAAGCCACTTCCTGCAGTGTGCAATGACACTATGGTTACCAATATTTGCAATGTCTGAGTATGAAAAGGTTTCAGTGGTGCATCCCTCGGGTTAACATACTAGTCCTCATGCAGCCCTTGAGGTGATTTCAGTTTGAGACCCCTGTTCTAGTTCCTTAAGTATTCTTGGATGGAGATTATTGCCCCTGCCACACCTCCCCAGTTTAGCTCCATTAAGATGTTTGACTTCTACCTTGGATGTAGTAATTTCCAGCTCCTTATCCTCAATCCCATTAGCCATCCTACCACTGTCTTCGAGCTCATCATTAGCCTCACTAAAAATGGAGGCAAAGTATTTGTTCAGGTATTCAGCCATGCCCAGATTGTCCTTAACCTCAGTCCATCGTCACTGATTAGCAGTGCCATTTGTTTCTTTGGTTCTTGTTTGTATGGATATAGAAACTTCTACTTTGGCTTTAATTCCCTTTGCAAGGTCCAACTCTACTTGGCTTTTAGCATTTCTCACCTTATTCCTACATGTTGTAACCTCCAAGAGGTAGCTTTCCTTGCTAATCCCGCCTATCTTCCACTTCTTGTAGGCATTCTGCTTTCTCTTAATCACCTGTTTGAGATAAATAGATACTTGTCCACTTTGGTTTACAACTATTGCCTATGAATTTTCCCCCTTTCTTGGGATGCAGGCTTTAGTTTAGATAGTTCTTGCAACTTTGACTGGAAGTAATTCCAGGCCTCCTCTGCCTTTAGATCCCATGAGTTCTTTAATCTAGTTCACTTTCCCAACTAATTCCCTTAATTTTTTAAAATTAGCCATTTTGAAGTCAAAGACTTCCATTTTGCTTGAACCAAACTGGTTCATTGTTACTCAAAACAAGGTTGTCCACTACAATCAATTCTCCTACGAGATCCTCACAACTCACCAATACTATATCTTAAAATGCATCCCCTCTTGGTTCAGTTAACTATTTGGTGAAGAAATCTGTCAGCTATCAGATCCAGGACAATCTGGGTCCTCTTATCCCTAGCACAATGCTACTCCACTGCCTTTGCCTTTGTATCTGTTTTTCCTACGCAACATAAGCCCTTCAGTAGTGACTATTCTACCATGTTTCTGTTTATCCCTAAGATATCTGGTTTCACTTCTTTTACCAGTAGTCCTAATTCTTCCTTTGTGTTACCCAAGTTTCTTGAATTTGTATATAAACGTTTTTATTTATGCTGTTTGCTTCACTCACATTACTCACCTGATCTGGTACAGTCATTCTACTGCCAATATCATCTTTGAGATTGGTATCTAGCCTACTCTTCTTAATGACTATTCTGCTCCCCACTGCTGTGTCCTCTCTTACTTCATTTTCCTCCCCTCAGTGGTAAAATCAAGTGTGGAGATTAATTAGACATCTCTTCCAGCTTCCTAGTTTAAAGCTCTCTTAACTAGATGTACCAGCTTATATCCTGGAAAAATATCTTTTCTGTACTCAGGTGAAGCTTATCCCAAGAGCACACTTCGCTGTCCATGTATGCCTCTTCATGATCATACATCCCAAAGCTGTCCTTATATAGCACCACTGCCTGAGCAATCTGTTCAATCAATCAATCAAATCATAGGGCTGGAAGGGACCTCGTGAGATCATCAAGTCCAACCCCCTGGGAATTGAACCTAAGCAGAGGTGCTAGCCACTCATCAGAATCTTGTCATGCCTTTATTGTCCTCCTCTAATCATCCATGCGCATCATTCTTCTTCCCCCTCCATGCACATGGTTTGAATTTCATATTTATGAAACTTTATGGGGTCTAAGAACAGTTTTATAGGCTCTATAGAAGTCGGGAAAAAGTAAAATAGTCAGACATCCTTATTATGCTGATCTGAATATTGTAACTTAGGTACCTGGTTATGAAATGGCCTCAAACATGAAGTTTCATGCTATGAAAGGCAAGCCTTGGTGCTGATGCAAAATCAAATAAAACTAGTTTTTGGGAAGTCCATTGATTCTGTTTTTGGATTATTCATCTAAAACAGAAAAAGAAAGCTTCTCACCCTTCTGTAATACTGGTTTCTGTATGGGAACCTGAACTCCAGTGTTCCTTCTAATTTCTCATAGGCTGTGTGTGCAAAAAGATTCTTTTGTGCAAATTTTCAGAACCAGTGTCCAAATTTGTGCACACTCCACCGAGCGTGGTCAAACTTGTGAGCACAACAAAGCAAGTGTGTATGATATCTAAATTTTATTTTGTTATGGTGATGGAAATTACTTTATAAATTACAAAACCTTATTTGAAACATGCTACTTGAAACTGCTTTCTTAAAGTGGTATAAAAATATTAGCACTGTTTAATTTTATTGTACAGGCTTTACTTTGTTGTGTGCGTGGGTTTCATGACCTGTGTGCCCATACGCACGTGCATAGCTTAGAGGGAATATAGCTGAGCTCTAGACCTTGATAGGCTAAGGTCTGTTCACATGACTAGTCTTAATCTAAATTCTGTCTTTCACCTGGGCACTAGTAAAGTATATACATGAACAATTCTTCACACCAGCACTAGTAAAGAGTAGTGAAGCAGCTTGTTGTCAGAGTCTTGAAAGAAGCATTTGCTCCTGCAGCATATAATAGCTGTAGGATACATAGGCTATAGCTCTAGTTCCAGTGAAGCTGTGGTACATGTATTCGTTGCCACCAATCAGGTATAAATAGCAGTGAAGACAGGCGCTACTTGGGTCAATAAAGGCACATCTTCACTTTAGCTTGTCAACCTTGTATGGCTCAGGCCCAACCACTGCATTGCCTCCTGTCTATTTTCTCCATAAATGCTCATGTGATAAATAGATTTGTTAAGTCTTTTAAGTGCCACCAGACTAGTTTTGATGAACTAGACCAGGTGTGGCCAAACTGTGGCAGAGCTGTGACATGGCATTTTGCCTCTCGGGGTGCATTCTGATCGGAACGCTCCCCTTACTGTTAGTGACGCTCAGAGCCGGCGCTGCAAAGCCGCCCCTTTAATAGCAGGGCTCTATCGAACCACTTCAGGCTGCCCGTGGCTGTACCCCATCAGCTCCGCTGTAGTTACAGCCCTGAACTGCGGCTCTTGAATGAAAAAGTGCAGCTCATGGAAGAAACCCAGAGGAAAGAAGCCCCAGTCTAGGAGTTTTAAATCTCAAACCCTGTACAAGCTCAGAGCATGCTCGAGGGGAGCCCCAGCCTGTGCCTAGCTGCCAGAGTGGCCAGGTAAGGGCACCCTGGGGAAAGGGGGGGTCAGCCCATGAGAGCCAGCATCAGGGCCTGGGGGTTAGGCTGCGGCTCATGATGGTGGGGAGAAGTGCAGCATGGTTGGGACAGAGGGGAGATGCGGTACCATTGTCAGAAAGGGTAGGGAGAAGCGATAGCATGGTCAGAGAGGGTGAGGAGAAGCTAAGTTTTTACTGTAGAGGTCGGCCTAGTTTTCATGGTAACCTTAAGCAGTTATTAGAATGACATTAGCAGGATCAGTATTTGCCCTCGTTTTACAATCAAATTAAAGTGTGCAATGAATTTTAAACTTAGTAATTTTGGAGCAGGTAAAATATGGCTTAATGCCTCAGTGTGGCTCTCAGAGGTTTAATAATCAGTTTGTGTGGCTCTTGATTTTCATAAGGTTGGCCACCCCTGAACTAGACTAACACGGCTACCTCTTTGGAATGCCCATCTATGCTCGTTTTAGTAATGTCCCTCCCCACATCCTCTCCCTGCCAGAACCTGTCTCCTCTGTGGTGATATGTTCCAAGGGGTAGCCTTGTACATCTAGTTCAGTAAAACAAACAAGGAGTCCTGTGGTACTTTTAAAGGCTAAGAAATTTATTTATTGTAGGAGCTTTCATGGGAGAAAAATCCCACTTCAACAGACACTTGATGGGAGAACGTACAAAAAGGAAAGAAAATAAATGCAGGGTAGTGTAATTCATAGGCTCAGTTCCAAAGGGGTAGCCGTGTTCAGGGCGGTGACTACGGCAGGGTGCATGGGGTTTTGCCCTGGGCATGAATTTGAAAGGGTGTCAGAGTAGACCCTTCCCAGCCCCAAAGAGGAATGTGCCTTAAAGGCACATTTCTCTGGGAGCCAGTGAAGGGGCTGCTCGCCTGGCTTTGGCCATGGCCGGGAAAAGGGATCCCTGCTGCTGGCTCTGGCCAGGACGGAGAGAAGGGACTGCACTGCTGGCTCTGGCTGGGGCCAAGAAAGGATCGTCTCTGATGGCTCTGGCCCCACCCACTGCTGGTCAGATGGGCCCTAGATCAGGATCTGGGGGGTGCACCTTTGGGGCTGCTTGCCCCAGGTGTAGGGTTACCAGATACCAAACCATGGAAGGGAGACCAGGGAAGTATGAAAAGGAGGACATGGGAGGACACATGCAGAAAATGTTGTATTGATTGTAATATTCTTCTGTTTTTAGGAAGCCCTGAAACGCTTCCCCCTAAAAATAGAGTATTCCCAGGTGTTCCAGCATACCTTAATGCCTGTAAGTAAAAGACCAGAGAAAATCATTTATTTTTAAAATGCCTGCCGGATGGAGGTCGGGAAGGTAAAAAGGAGGACATGTCCTCCTTTTGCCTGACATCTGGAAACCCTCCCTAGGCGCCCAAACCCCTATTTACAGCCTTGGCTGTGTTAGGTCAGTAAAACAAACAAGGAGTTTGATGGCACTTTTAAAGGCTAACAAATGTATCTACTGCATGTGCTTTAGTCGGAGACAATCCCACTTCGTCAGATGCTAGGTCTTCTCCATCTTCTAGCATCTGATGAAGTGGGATTTCTCTGCAGGAAAGCTCATGCTCTAAAGAAATTTGCTAGTCTTTAAAAGTGCCATCAAAACGCTTTAAATGCTCCTTGTTTCTTTCACAGGCCCGGCCAGACTGGATAAGGCTGCAGTGAAGAACTCGGGACGGACACGCCCCGCAGCCAGCCATGCGCGCACAGAGCTAAAAGCCGCACTCCCCCCTGCAGCCGTCCAGCGCGGGAAACGCGCAAGAGGCTGGCGCTGCTGCGGCGCGCGCAGCCAGGCGCCATCGCACGTCACCACCGCCCCGAGGCGGAGGCGGCGCGCGCTTCCCACCCGGCCTCAGCGCCGTTCCACGGGACAATGGCTTCGCGCGGCCGCTTGGCTGCGTGAGACTACAATTCCCAGCATGCAACGCTCAACAGGCCCATGCGCTGAGACGGAGGAGGCCGGCGGGCCGCCTCGACTCTTTCCGCTTCCTTCCGGCAGGGTGAGGCCGCATTGGCCGGCGCCCTGAGGGAGAGGCGGGACTCGTAACGCAACTTCCGGTGGGGCCGTTGGTGGTGGGCCGCTGGTTGCGCGCGGCGGTTGCGGCGCGGCGCGGGTTGGCAGGAGGCCGGTAGCGAGCTCGCCGTCACCATGGTGAGGCCGGGTGGGGACCGGGACCGGGTCTGGGCCCGGCGCTGGGCAGCGAGCCAGGGTGGGGGATGAGAGGGGCCCGGGCCTGCGCGCGCGCACGTGGCAGCGGGGGTCTGGCCTTGCGCCGCCGCGCGCGGCTCCTCGGGCCCTCCCTCGCCTTCCTGCCGGCGGCCGCGGCAGGCCTGGAAGTTTCTAGAGCGGCCTCCCGGGATCGCCATGCGGAGCCACTGCCCGGCCCGTGTCCGCCCGGGGCTTGGGCCTGGCGCTGCGGGGCGGCGGCCGCTCTCGGGCACGGGGGGCGGGATGGGGACAGCTCAGCACCCGGGGGCGTCGGGGTGAGGCAGACTGGAGGTTAGGCTTTACCTGTGTGCCAGCATCCTCCGTCTCGGAGGGGTAAAGCTGGGGGGGTGTCCAGCCTTTTGGGGTGAGGGGCCACATTGCAATTCTGGGGCTGGTGAGAAAATTTTAGCTAGATAAGACATACGAATTGATTTTAATTAACAAACTTGAATAAAATGGATGATCCGTGTGATATTTGGCATTGCTTTTGCTTGCACATATTGTCAGTGTCTGCCTGCACACTTGATGGAACATTACAGAGTATTCCAGCTGCTCCCAGGCTCTTGTGGTGGCACTCAGCCGGCCCGATAAAAGCCCTTGGTAGGCCAGATTCAGGCTCCTGGGCCGCATGTTGGACAAGCCTGGGGTAAAGTCTTTTCACGCCTTAGGGCTCCTAAGTCTCTGTTTCTGTGCGCCGGGCAGCTACTGGCTGGCGGGTTTGGGGAGACGCTTCTTCCTTGTGGAAACTATTTCAGAAGCATCTCAGCTCTGTGCCAGAGCAATCTATGGCGGTGAAAGTGTGCAGTGATATAAAAATGAATATATCAGAGCACCCTGTCCTAGGGTATCATCTGTATTGTGTCTCATTCGGGTTCCCGGATGATTTGAAGCTGCTCCTGAATCTCTGGTTCACTTCAGGGTCCAGCTTTGGGTGTTGTACAGCTTTGCTCCAGTTTGCTGCTTTTTTCATGGGGGCCTTAATTAAATTTTGATTTCTAATTTGAATGGGTTAAAAGAGACTGGCTGCTGTTCTGGTAATGGATGTGGGAAAGACAAGGAAGCAGAAATGATGATGAAATATTGTCACCTAATGACTTGTTAAATTTTTTTATCCTTGTTTTCAGTAATTCCACAAATCTTGAAATTACCGACTCTAATTCTCTGCTGAGTGCAGCAGAGCAGTGAAGGAAATGAAGCTTCTCTTTTCCTAAATTTCTGATAGGTTTGCCTCTGCCCTGGTGTGATTAAGACAGGGGTCTCAAACATGTGGCCCCTAACACTGTTTCCTGCAGCCTGCAACGATGCTATTGTTACCTATATTTGCAGTATTGCAGTATGAAAAGGTTTCAGTGATGTTGCCCTTGGGCTAACATACTAGTCCTCATGCAGCCCTTGTGGTCTTTTGAGTTTGAGACCCCTGGGTTAAGAGCTGGCTCTTCTATTCTGTGCCAGCTGGTCCTCCAGCACTGTAAACTACAAGAGAGTACCTGCATTCACTCCAGGAATAGGGTAGTGGTAAACTAGTTTAAAAGCTGACCAAGAAGATATCTCAATCAGAGAGATCTGCTCAGGAAAATATCTGCATCAGTGGTGCTCTGGTGGTCAGAAAAATGTATTGGCTTTATGGGTTCATCTCAGCAAAGTTGTAGATGGCATTTTGAGGCCTTTGTTGCCAGTGATGTAATAAACATCTTTCTATACTAAGATCCTCTGTGTAACATCAGTGAACTGAAGATTTTTAAAAGATTTAGATAAAAAGCATGTTAAAGATGTATTTGTCAAAGCTGCGTGGGAATCGGGGCTGTTAAGTGTTCTAATTAGCAGTGATAGAAAACATCATTTAGTGTCAAATAATATTTGTGAGAAGTTTTGAAAACCAAGTGATAAAACTAAATTACAATGTAATTATGATTATTTCAGGCATCCCTTTCCCTAGCACCGGTAAATATTTTCAAGGCAGGAGCAGATGAAGAAAAAGCAGAGACAGCCCGACTGGTAAGTTTGTTTATTTATCAGAGAAGTGGTAACACCTATAGTTAAGGTTGCCTAACCATTTCATGATCACTAAGGCCATGTGTAAATCACGCTTTCATAAAGGACTTGGAAACCTCGAAATTGTCTTCCCTCCCCCAGAATGGTAATATTTTTTTGAAGAAAATGTTCATAGCAAAGTCTTTAATACGGAACATTCCCTTTGCTTATAGCATTGTGTGCGTCCGTTGAGTGCTCTGTCTGTGCATGCAAAGGAATAGACTGCTGTAGGCAGTGGTAGAAGAATGGAGTACTGTGTGCATGTCTGTGGAAGAAACTGGCTAACTTGTAAAATTTATTTCATCCTTGAAATCAGCTAAAGTTTCTTGTTAAATTACTTTCATGAAAACTGCTGAAAAACAATATCTTATCATTTACACAGCTGTGAATTTTCTTAAAATTCAATTTACATGGACCTCTAAGTACAAAACCCTGTTTTTAGTTGCATATAACTTTACCCGTTTGGGCATTTTCCTTGCTGTATGTCTGCTTCACTTTGAATATTTTTGTAAACTTTAAGCAAAAATGCAGTTTTCAAAAAAGCCATTTTCAAGAACGAGATGTTGGGGGGGGGGGATAGTGTGTTTTCCCCCATATTGATAAAAAATTAGTATCTGTTAAGAAGGTCTTATCCTTCTGAGCTTTGGACTGAAGATTTGACATTTGGGATTTCTGTTTCTTTTGCAATTCATATAGAAAAACTGTCCAAATTTGACATTTAACTTTTTGGGTAGAAATTTCAGTTTGCTCTTGCTCAACAGTAGAGGCTTGTTTGAAGTATAATAGCTACATTCTTTGGAAATTTCACCTGTATTGAGAATGCTCTAGCCCAGCCTACGTTTGTAGGGCTTGCACAGGAGTTTCCATGGAATTGCTGGTCTCAGTTTCTTTGGGACAATACGGTGCTGATGCAAAATGAAAATGGGAAACGGCAGCATCTCTTGTGCTGTGAGTGGTTTCCCCTCCTGCACCCATGTAACGAGGAGTTGGAAGCTGCCTGTCTGAGAGCTGGAAGGGAAGATGGTGGTGAAGGGAGTAGGTGAGGGCAAGGAGTTGTAATACCCAATGCTGTTATGGTCTAACTCAGGGGTTGGCAACCTTTCCGAAGGGCGGTGCTCAAATCTCTTGTCTCACTCCCAGTGTTCTCCCAGCAGCAGGGAAGGGGCCAATTTGGCGGCACGGCTTTCTTGACAGTTTGGCGGGTTTGCAGCCCACTCCCAGTGGCAGGCAGTCCGGAGCCACGCTGCCCCCCCTTTCCAGCAGGAGGGTTAGCAGGAGGGACAGGGCACTGCATGCCACTTTTGGCATGCATGCTGCAGGTTGTCGACCCCTAGTCTAACCTTTAGCTACTTAGTCTTATAAAAGAAATGGTGAATCCCTGTCTGAGGCTTGTTCACTTTTATTCCAGTCATCTTTTGTTGGTGCTATTGCCATTGGAGACCTGGTTAAGAGCACACTGGGACCTAAAGGCATGGTAAGATATTTTGCAGGTTCTCAGATACCATATTATAGTTATCTTTGTGGCTGTTAACAACTATGAAGTGCATTGTTCATCAGTATACTAAATTTTACATTCTGTAGGACAAGATTCTTTTAAGTAGTGGAAGAGATGGTACAGTGACCGTAACCAATGATGGTGCAACCATCTTAAAAGCTATTGGAGTTGACAATCCAGCTGCCAAGGTTTTGGTTGGTGAGTTTGATTAGTTGTTTGTTTTTACAATATTTGAAATTTTATAGTTCAACTATTAAATAGCATTTGGTGTTGATAAGAGGATGATGTTTGCTATTTTCTCTACTTTTGCTCAAAAGAAATCTGCTAGTTTCTGTACTTTTGCTAAAAAGCATGTTGCTGATGTGGTGCTCAGTTATTGCAATTAATTCCACCTGGTATAGTTTAAAAAAAAACCAAGCAAACTTGTTTTTGATTTCCAAACCAGTGGGTACCTATAGTATACAATATTTTTATTTGGTACGGAGCAATACAGAATATTTGAAAGAAACTAACATAATAACGTTCTCTTTTAGACATGTCGATTGTTCAAGATGATGAGGTTGGTGATGGAACTACATCTGTAACTGTGCTGGCAGCTGAATTACTTAGGGTAATGGCTTTTTTAAGGCATTGATTTCTATATCTGGTCTTCAGGTACCAAATAACATATACAGTATATGTCACCACCAGTGCTGTAAGCATTAGTGTATCACTTGCCAAATTGATAGAAACAGAAGCAAAACTTAGATGCATTCTGTGCTGCTTCCTGGGGGTACCCAGGTTTGTGAGGTACCACATTACCACCTGCCCTTAGCATGAGGAAAGTCTGTCTCTGTCTGCTGTGGATCAGCTCCTTGATTCCACCAGCCTCAAGTATTATCTTTTTAAGCTAGCACTCAGCACAAACCAATCCTAGAGCCCTCCAACCATTTTTCTGTGCTCTGCTCCTGTTCCAGTAAACAGATGGAGCACTCATATTTTCTACTAAATGACTAGAGTAACACTCGCTTACAAAATTCAGTTCAGGATCACGACCCTATTTGCATTCAGCACTTAGAAAGAGAAAACATGAATAAAGTTTATCAAAGAACAGAGGTTCAAGTGGAAGAAAGAAAATATCGGAAACAGCGATCATATGCTGATTGTTTTATGTTTATTCAAGAGCTTAAATTTAACTCGAAAGGCTTCTGTCTACTACATGAGAGCTTGCCTCAAATCCTTTTTCCAGTGTTTCAACCAAGTTGGATTAGATCCCTGCTTCATAAGATCAAACCCACTGGTGTCTTGTCATTACAAATTAAAGAATAAACTGAGTTCATCTGCATAGGTTGCCAGGAAAACCATTCCAAAACAAGCCTAATTGCTCCAGGGTGTGGCCTCCCCCCTTATCCCCCCACCACAAGCACGCACAAAAAATAGCAGGGACTCTGGTTTGTGTCATGGTTTTGTGGTGGTGAATGGGGGATAGTTCAAGGGCTGGGGAAGGAAGGGGCCAGGGATATGGGGAATTGTGGGTGCATCTGCAGAAAAATGGCTTTCCAATTTCACAAAAACAGAACCAAAGCTGCTGCTTATACGTAGTTTTCTTCTAACCTGGAAAGTTTTGGCAGTGTGTTTTTACAGTTGTCAATCTGATTAACATTTTGCTCAGAATAGAAATGGATACTTGTTGTGAACCATAAAACACTCATTGCACATTACCAGTCTGAGAGAGAGAGAAATATTTCTTCCTCCTTGCCTGAGTATGTGAATCATCTTCTGATGACCTGCCTTAGTTCACAGAACAGTAAGGAACATGAGTTTTTCCTCACATCTATTTCATACATACATCTCACAAAGATTATGATGGTCAGTGTGACAGAGGGGATCATTAGAGACCTTTAACATATAGTTCTTTGCTGGACTATACAAGTGGTTCTCAAAGTGCCCTCCTGCTCCCAATTTAGGATGATGGAGTTGTCTCCCCCTGCTGGGTGAGAGGTGTTGGGCTGAGAGTGGGGCTGGGTGACAATGAGGGCCACCCACTTCACATGGACCGCCTCAGCAGGTGTTGGGGGCGGGGGACACTTAGGAGGGGAGTGGAGGCAGTGGGGAGGCTGCTGCAGGTGGTGGGCCTGGCACTGCTAGCAGAGCAGGGGACAGAGCCAGTCGAGCTTTGCAATTTGCACAGCTGCTTCTATCTCCAGTTGGAGCACTGCTCCCAGCAGCCCCACACCACTGCCAGGCATGCTTAGCATACCACTGCTGCTCTGCAAGCTCCCAGTGGTGGCAGGTGAATCTGCACTGCTGTCTGAGTATAATCCAGATAATGTGGTGTGATTCCCTGTGCTGTTCCAACCATTTTCTCTGATGGGTCACATTGGGCTCTGGTGCTGCAGGGAGCTCCACCATCCCACGCCCCCAAATTAAACAGGTTCTGCCTATGACATGTAGGTCCTGTTTTATTTGAAAGTGGGGGATGGTTTGGGGAAAGGGAGAGTGCAGGTGTTACACCAGACTCCTTGGGTCTCTCCATTTAAAAGCTTGAGAACTGATGGACTAGGCCAGTGATTCCCAACCTTTTTCTTTATGTGAACCAATACCATGGGCTCCCCAGCCCTGAGCACCTGATGCCCCTGCCCCCCATCCCCTGGAGCCCTACAGTCCCTGGCCACAAGCTTCTTACGGTGCCCCTGTGGCCCTGCACTCCCTGGCCTCCAGTGCCTTATTGCAGTCCTTGCCACCACAGCTCTGCTCTCCCCAGCCATGAGGCTCTTAAGCCCCACCCTCCAACACCTTACGCTCCCCAGCCACGAGCCTGTTGTTGTCTCCCCCACCTCTCATTCCCTGTGGCTCTGCACCCCTCTGCCACAAGCTCCTTAATGTGCCTCTGTCCCATGCAGCCGTGAGCTACCCAGTCCCTTATTATGTCCCTGCGGCCCTGCACGCCCTGGCCTCCAGCACCTTACTGTGGTCCTGTCTGCCGCAGCTTTGCTCCCCACGGCCATGAAGCCCCACCCTCTGTCGTCCTGCACTCCCTGGCTACGAGCCTGTTACCACCCCACATCTGTTGTCTTCAGCCCTGCACACCCTGACTTCACCTGCACTTTTCCCAACCTGTGCTCTTGCAGACCACAGGTTCGGAATTGCTGGACTAGTCTATAGAGACCAAACCCAGAGGATTCCTGAGATCTTTATGTACCCCTGTGCCAACTGGCATTACAATGTTCTTTGGGGTCCTACTGTATTATAGTAGTTTAAATAACTGTCTTCCTGCCGTATTACTAATAACGTGAATCATTACAATTGGAAGAATTTTAAAATAAACTTCAACATTTATTTTGTCTTCCTAACCCAACTGATATGAAAAAAGTATACCAGTAAATTTCATTGTTTATGATGTAATTAATTTCACTTTCTGGCTATTGTAGTTAGCAGAATGGTAGAGTTTTTAAATGGAGAATGCTTCAGGAAAATATTCCTTTTAAATCTTTTTCCCCACTGTATTATGAAAAAGGAAACATTTTTGGTAGACTTTGTAAAATAATGTTTGTTGTTTGTTTTTTTGAAGCCTGAATTGATTTAATGGTGTCTGTTCAGCCAGTTAAATATCATCCTTTGTACTCTGAAAGCTACTGAGCTTTGACTTGGAGCTACCTTTAGAGGGACCTCCTGCTAATGAAGGTCTGCCACTAGGTCTGAAATGACAACACTTAAGGTGTGAGGTAATCTCTTGTTTAGCTGAGTTCCAGGCCGACCAGCATGTGAAGATTTCTCACAAGCACCTGAGTTGCACCCATAAGTGCATAGGAATCCAATACAGACCCACAAGTAAATGATGTTATATGTTTAAAATAGCATGCTTGGCCATTCAAAAGATAGGTGTGGCTTGCACTGTATGACTAATCTTCCAGATGATTTTGAAGGCCCACCCTGAATAAAGCCCATTAGTTACGTAAGAAAGAGGAAACAGCAGCATTAAGGACATCTGTATCTGCAGGATGAGAGGGTAAAGATATATTTCCTATATCATTTGCGTTAAGATTATTCTGATAGTTTTGGCAATCTGATGAATTAAATGTCTCCTTTTGGTTCTGAAAAGATTCTAAGATATTACTGAATATATTGCCTTCCTCGCTTAAAATTTGATGTTGAAATAAATTTTATGTTAATAGGAGGCAGAAGCATTAATTGCAAAGAAGATTCATCCACAGACAATTATTGCAGGTTGGAGAGAAGCTACAAAAGCTGCAAGAGAGGCCCTCTTGAGATCTGCAGTTGATCATGGGTTAGTAAATGCCTTACATCTGCAGTATTAATTTTCTTGGTGGCCTGATTAGTTTCTATGTAGCTTGTTGCAAATGTGCACGACAAACCTAAATAGACTTGGTCAGCAAGAAGAAATCTCTTCGATTTTCTTTTTTATTCTTTAGCAGATAATATGATACAAGCAATATTTTTAATAGATGCTGTTAAAGTTTCTTTAGGCAAACCGTAAAGGGTTTTTAAAAATACACACAAGTTATCTTAAAAATACTAAAAGATGTAGCTGTTTAACTAGAATATAATTTACTTTCAAAATATAATTTTCTGTGTTCAACAAAATTCAGTTTGTTTAGATTTTTTGCCTTCTGAATTATAGACTTGTAGTTATTCTACCAGATTCGCTACCTCCGTTTAGCCAGGTCCAACGTTATTTCAGTATTAGGACACAGATAACTTTAAATCTGGTTTAAAAAAAAATTAGAACTAGTTTTAGGAGCTGTATCTAATCTTGAATCCAGATTAGACTAACCGAAAGTGGAAAACTAGGCCGTTCTGGCCAGTGATGCTATCTAGGGATCCAGAAGCCAGTAGTGTTTCAAATCCTTGTGGCAAAAAGTGAGGGCTATCATCTTTAATAGGTGGAAACCACTTAGCTGCCTTATTTCTAGCTTTGTAACATCATGTCTGTATTGATTAGAAAAAGCTCTGAACAGTTTACTTTGACCCAGACCTTCCATAAGTACTGGGAAAATGTTCATTGCACAATCCACATTTGATCATGAAGTGTCCTGTGTTTGGGGAGTAGCACATTGAGCCACCTGTGTGCTCAATGTATTTTGAGGCCTGTTTGACACATAGTATTAAATGGAACCTAAGGACATCTTGTATTTATCCTACTTCTGCCCCCTGTGTATCTGGGACCTAGAGAACAGTCATAAATGCAATACATTTCACGCACGCCTTGACGTACCTACTATCTACTTCTGTGCTCTTGGCTATGAAAGACCAAAAGTATTTGGCATGGCTAAGAATCCACATTGGGAGTACTTTTCCCTGGACCATTTCCACTCATTTAAAGACCATTTTACGCTGCCAAGGTGGGGTCAGGAGCCCACAGTGTAACTGAGAATTGAGCCCAATAACTGGGCTCAGATTTTGTCCTCATCAAGACTTTTGTAAAGAAGTACTGTAGTTCCTCCTGTTCGGCCTAGATGGTGTGTGCAATTTCTTGTTCTACCATTGAGCTATATAGAGTTGAAATACTCCTAACAGTTTTCATAGCCAGATGTCCAAATGAAGTAGCATCTTGGAATGCAAGTTGAAGGTAAAACAGATACTGCAATGCAACACTCATTACCATGGTGGTATATCAGAATAAGGGATGCGTGACACCTCATTGTACTAATCTAGCTAGGTTTATTTTAACAATTATTTAAAACTTGAAGCATTTGAAATTTGTATATGGGTGTTTAAATTTTATTCTAAAGGAAAAATAAAGATCAAAACAAATACTGTATTGGGGTTCCTGAGACCTCTTCCACTCAGTTCCACAGAGCTCATTTTAACTCCATTCTCATTTGTCAAGTTCCTTTATTTGGTGTACAACAAAGATACATTGACTTGATCAGACTCAGACATAAGGTGTAATGCAGGATACATCACAGATCTAAAGTTACACAGTCAAACTTTTCCTTGTGTTCTGCCAACTCTAGTTCATAACTTTGTGTTACATCATATGCTTCATGATTGGCTTGGTTATTGTTCAGGGGCCAATCCTTGTACAGCATGCTCTGTTCATGCATAATCTGAACTTCAACTTTTACTTCTAGCTTTGTTTACTAATATCAGGATAGTGTTGCTGACCTTAGCTAGCCATCCTGATTTTATGACAGCTTAACCGGCATTCTTCTTCCTAGTCATGTCCATTAAGAAATGAAACAAGTTGCTTATGTCATGCCCGGCCAACATAAATGCTGTCTCTGTCTGTTTTTCCCCAACTGTGAAATAGGGGTTACGATGCTTAATCACTGTTTGAATGCTGTGAGATGTATAGGTGAAAGCATCATGTGAGTGCAAAGTACCATTAACCATGTGTACATGCAACAATATAATAGGTCATATAGTGGTTGAAATTGTCTGTTTGAGCATCAATATTGTACTTAAAAATCTGCAGTCATATATGAAAATAAATTCCAAGAGGTGCTTTTAATTAAATTTGTATCCTAAATAATGCCTCAGACAGTGAGGCTTACAATGAAATATTCGGAAAGTACAATTGTTGTAAGTCAGTTAAATTGCTTCTTTGGTCCTGTCCACTTAATTTTATTCACTTGGCTACATTGTGTTTGTTTTAGTGATGACGAAATAAAGTTCCGTGAAGACTTAATGAACATTGCAGGGACCACACTGTCTTCAAAACTACTTACTCATCATAAAGATCATTTTACCAAGCTAGCAGTGGAAGCTGTTCTCAGACTAAAAGGATCTGGTAATTTGGAAGCTATCCATATTATCAAGAAGCTAGGTGGAAGTCTGGTAGACTCCTACTTAGATGAAGGTATGTTTTTATTCAATGATTATATTTGAGAGTTGACATTAATTGTGTGAAAGATGCATGCATGTGTCTGTATTTGCTTTAGGAAACATTGCTATGCTATTGTTTTAGGTGAATCTATGCAAGTTTTTGACACATTTTAGAATAATAGTCCTTTCCCCATATTAAGGCCCTCTGAGATTTTGCCATTTCCTCTTTCATCACAGGCTTTCTGTTAGACAAAAAGATAGGTGTCAACCAGCCGAAAAGAATTGAAAATGCGAAGATACTTATTGCAAACACTGGCATGGATACAGATAAAATTAAGGTAGGTGATTTAGGTAGTAAAAATCTTCATTATAAATGGCGTTAATTGTCAAATAAATTTTACAGCTATGCTTTTCATTTAGATCTTTGGCTCTCGTGTAAGAGTGGACTCAACAGCAAAGGTAGCTGAAATAGAACAAGCAGAAAAAGAAAAAATGAAAGAAAAGGTTGAACGTATTCTTAAGCATGGAATAAACTGCTTTATTAACAGGTATGTATTTACTGTGGAAGAACTAAGGAATGTGACTGTCCCATACATTCTATTCTATTAAGAAGTAGCTGTTTTTATACCCATACACAGGATTGATCCAGCTCTTTATCACCAAACATCTTAGTTATTGTTATGTCTTCACTGAGGTAATTGTCATTCCTTACCCGCCCATTTCAGTTCCATTCAAAACATAACTCCTAAATAATTTGGTTGCTTGTTATTTTGACAACACCATGCCCTCCACCTTTTAAATCCTTCCAGTCGCTCTTCCTTGTACTCAATTACATAATGCAAGTGACAAGATTCTACTTAGATTTTCCCCTTCTCTTCTGAATCATCTCTGGCCCAGATTCTCAGAACTATTTAGCCATCTAACTTCCGTTGGTTTCAGTGGGAGTTAGGTGCCTAAACATATTCAAGGATCTATTCTTTGTTTCTTACAGTCACCTTCATTCTTGACAATTCTTGTGACTGGTACCCCAACTGTCTCTATGTAGACTGGTGTATTCTATACCATTTGCTGCATATAAGACATTTTTTCTGAGCTGGTGTGCAGAGCCACAATCTTCTTTTTTTAAAAACATTTGTTAAGACCTCCTTCTTCTATGATGCCTATAATAAACTGTTTCAGCTCAGTTTGAGTCACTGCTGTTCTTTTCTGTGGTGAAATTACCCTACATGGTACTGACCACTAGTACTCAACAGTGCTGGTCAAGGCAGAGACTGTGGTTCTACCCAAAACCATGTTTAAGGTAGAATTGCCGCTAGAAAAGGGGTATTCCTCTTGAGCTTCAGACCGTGGTATGGAAGCATCACCTAATTGTTCTCCAGAGTTCTGAGCTTACAATCCCAGTGGTGTGGGAGTTGAGCTCTTCATTACTTTTATTAATCTACAGGATTTAAAGGCAAGCATTCTCTATGCTACCTACTTCAGTCATCCACTGATTCTTCACCTTAGCAGCATCTGTGGGCTTTTTTGGCCCCCTGGAACTTGCAAACAACCAAAAAACAAGCTGCTTTTGTCTCTGAGATTAGATCTCCTCTCCCACAAGAACTCATAGAATGTTGCAGGAAGTTCTAGTGGTTGTTTCTTCTGGTGGACAACTACCAGAGTGGGGTTCTGATGAACAGTATTTGAATGCTGAGTAGCAGCTTATAGTAACAGCAATTTCCACATCAGTAGATGAGGCGTTGTGCCTTCTACTAGTGACATGTTTAAGAAGTGCCTTGCAGCCAAGTGTTTTTTGCAGTGTAAATTGTAAATCATCGTTCCATTCAAAATCCATTTGTGTTCATGTTGAGAATGTTCTGTTGCTAGGATGTAATTTTGAAAGATGCATTCTTTCTGTAGCATGAATATATAAATGTGCTTCTATTGTAGGCAGCTGATTTATAACTACCCTGAACAGCTGTTTGGTGCTGCTGGTGTTATGGCTATTGAACATGCAGACTTTGCGGGTGTAGAACGTCTGGCTCTTGTTACAGGTAAAGATAAGAATGTTGCATCATAGTATTGTATCCTGGGTGTTGACATACCTGTAGTTCGTTTTCTGATAAACGTTAATGTTTGATTTGCATAGTTAAACACCAAAAAACCTAAAGATCTTTTTCCTGAAGTAAAATCTACCCAAAATTAATTACCATTTGTCAGAGACAAAACCTCATGTTCTCTCTGACCGCCAGAAAGTAGGACTGGACAGCAGAGAATGGATCATTTAATAATTGACTTATTCTGATCATTCCTCCTGAAGCATCTGGCCACTGTCAGAAGAGGTAGACAAACCATTAGTCTGACCTGGTATGGTCATTCTTGTATTTTTGATGAGTTTGGCCTCTGTAAAATAAATTATTTTGGAAGGGAAGCTATCTAGCTATTGCAGTTAGTACTGTTAGAAGTACTGGAGAAGAGATGAAAACTGAGCTGAACCATCTTCAGTTGCTTAAATTTAAACTTACTGTTGTAATTTTGGACCAGCTCATGAGCACTGCATAATTGTAGCATGCTGATTAAATACACTTCTTCAGGTTTCATAGGGAGCAGACTGCCTTTTCAAGATCATCTGTAAACAACTTCAAACAAAAAATCCCTCACAATTGTGTTCAGTACCATAAGTAACCAATATAGAGAGTGTAAAAGATAAATGGAATAGGTCTGCTGCAGATAAGCCTTTCTAAGTATAGTATTGTTTGGCTTTAGAGAAGGGTAAGTAATCTTGTCATAATAGTATTGAAAATAAACATCCTAACAAAAGCGAATTTTTTTAAAAGATTGTATTGTTTAAAGGTCATCCAGGTTTATATGTAGTGGTTATACTGTAGCTCTATATCACTCACTTAGCCTATAAAACTGTGGCCCTATAATCTGAAAGGAGCCATGTTCATGTTAGTCAAGCATTATAGTGAAATAAGTGAATATATTTTTCATATAGCAGATCATTTATTAAAGAATTAGATTCAATTCAAAATTTAAATTTTATCTTTATACATAGCTAAAAGTTGTATTTCTGTCTGGAGATCTTAATGCTTTTTGCAGACGTGAAACAAGCATTACATATATCAATGCTCTGTTCTTAATACTGTGGTGCCAAGAGTTATTCACAGCATATGAGTGTATAGTGTTGAAGCTGGACCCCACTTCAAGAAAATGAAACCAGTTGCACCATGTCACTTCAATCCCTATCATGTAGCAATAAAGACCTTCATGTTTTAGGGTATGTCTATCCTGACGCCAGTTTTGCAGCTGTCAGGTCGCCCTTCTGGGAGTGGATTGCGGTGAATATGAACTTGCTGCACCGCTCCTGAAAGTCAGCCCTGGAAGTCCTGGAGGCCAAGGGATGCTGGGAAAGGCCAACGACAAGGGTCTTGTGGTCGGCTTTTCCCTAATGTGAAGCGGCAGCTTTAAAAGTCATCAGTAGTTACACAAGGAGTTCTGTGCTCTTTGCGTAACTGGCAGTTGACTGCTGCTGAATTTGCCCTGAGAGTAGACTAGGGCTGAATGTGTACATCTTCCCTGCTCTCTGCCCCTCCATATGCTTTGGGAAAAGGTGAAAACTTTCAAAACTCCTTACATAGTTTGAACAGTGAAATACTTTCAACATCAGTATTAACTGTCACCATTGACACAAGAATTAGCACCCATTGAAAAGTATAGAACGGTCTAAACCTCAGAAGTACCTCTTTAGGTTTTCTGTAAACTCATACTGCTCTGTGTTGATTTCATTTGTTTTACGGTTTTTGGCATTGCCATTGCTAAAGGGAAAAGGTATATTCTCAGTTCAAGTTAGCTAATTAATTACCTAACAAGGCAGAATTGTAGTGAAGATAAGACAGTTGGTCATTTTCACTTGTGAGTTTGCAGGTCAAGTTAAAGATTACTACTTTGTCTTCACTGGATTTTGTTTCATATTAGTATCTTCCAATTAGTATCCACCATTTTTTTCTCAGAAAAATCCCACCCTGTAAAGATTTACTTTTACTACCATAAAGGAAGTCTGTTTTTTTTAAAAAATTGAAAGTGGAGACTTTGGGAATCAACTGCGATATGCATCCATGTTCCCAGTTTTAGGAAACATTGGTATAAGTGTTACTGTTAGTAACTAAAGAAAGTTTCAGACCTTTCAAGAATTGACCTAAACTGTAACCAAACAAGCAGTTTAATATGAATGTGCATTCGTAGGTGGTGAAATTGCCTCAACATTTGATCACCCAGAACTGGTAAAACTAGGAAGCTGCAAGCTTATTGAAGAGGTTATGATTGGAGAAGATAAGCTCATTCACTTCTCTGGTGTAGCTATGGGTAAGTGTTTTACCATTAAGCAAATATTATAATAATGTTAATTCATCACTAATCATAAGAATAGATAGATAATTCAGATACGCCATGTGATAGTTCACATTGGTCAGGTTTTTAAAACTAACTAAATGTTAAGCCCCTGGTCATACAAAATGCGTATGTATGTTTAATTATAAGTGGCAACTTGTTAGCGAGCGTCTTCTAGAACAGACTTTAGTAACTTTCATTGACGAGAAAAGTGGCAGTACTTCTGACCTGTATGTGTCCTATCAAATTATTGGTTTACTATCTGACAGTTCTGAGTTAACTATTTAGTTTGTGAAGAAATGCAGCAGTGTAGGAGGGCATGGGTGAAAATGGCATGGTTAATGTAATTCATTAAATTTTAATTGATCCTGTAAAATGCCAGCTACTGCATTTTTACTTACAGTTTAACATTCATGGTGATGTCAGTAAAACTAGCATAAATGCTTTCTGCTAGGTTACACTGTCAGTGGTACCTCCCGCATAGCATCGATTGAGCGAGTTTGAGTGTCTGTAAAGACTCACTCAGTCGCACCCAGAATTAGCTGGAGGTTGATTTGTTAAGACTTACCTGCATGTAGCATAGCAATTCCCATTGACTCAGTACTGTGGGAATCCTGTGGTAAGTAAACGTTAGACAGTTGAAGGGAGATACAAAAGTTATTTTAGGTAACTTGTGTATCTCCCTTTCACTGCTGTCAAAATCCCTCTTGCAGTGTAGACAAGCCCTTTGTTTTTCCTTCTCTCAAAACTGTTTTGTTGACATAGTTGGATCTGCTCTTAGTGCTTTGTTTTTGACCTTCTTAGGTGAAGCTTGCACCATAGTTCTCCGTGGAGCAACACAACAAATTCTAGATGAAGCTGAAAGGTCTTTGCATGATGCTCTCTGTGTCCTTGCCCAAACTGTGAAAGACACTAGAACTGTCTATGGTGGAGGTGAATATTAAGTTACCTTTTATGTTTTCTTCTCAGCAGTATGTACAAGTTCTTACTGTTGGTGAATGCAGATTGTAAGGTGCTTACATTCTTTTAATATGCAGGTTGTTCAGAGATGCTGATGGCTCATGCTGTCACAGAGATTGCCAACAGAACACCAGGCAAAGAATCTGTTGCAATGGAGTCTTTTGCAAAGGCCTTGAGAATGGTAAGTTTATGTTTAGTCAAATATTTAGAATAATAGAACCAAACACTTTAAAGGGATTGTGTACGTAGATGAAGGAGCCAGCATCCAAATGGTAATATCTTGGTTCCCTAGAAATACAGAAACTAATTTTACCAAAACAGATTTCTTCCTGGTTGGGAGATGGGCAGAAGTTATTGACTAATTGTGACCCGGGCCTCCTGGGATAACTAGCTGAATATGCAAAGATCAGGGCAAGCTGCAAAAAGGAGAGCAGATTCTCCCAGCACTGGTGGGTTACCTGGAGATAAACTCCCCCAACCAGTCACAGACAGTGCTGCTGATTCCCCCATAATGGATATCAAGAAGCCACCATATAGTATAGCCAGCTCCTTTGGCTGCATTCCAGTCACTGGTCCCCAGTACAGCCACTAGGCCTGTTAAAGAAATAAGTTCTTCTGACCCCAAGGGGTCAGCCACATTACACAGAACAATATAGGCTTGAATCTTACCCAAAATAACACGCTGCCAGCCAATCCTTTAGTAACTACAACTAAAAGTTTAATATAAAAAGCAAAGAAACAAAATGAGAGATGTTATAGGGTCAAAGTGAATCACATACATACAAATGATTTAGAGTCCATTGAAGATAAGTCCTTGTTTCACAGCTTCAGTTGTTAGTAATTCAGTTTATAGGAGTAGAGACCAAATAATCCAAGTGTAGAGTTTGTTCTAATTCTCCCCCATGAGAATTAGCAGGGCAGTTTCCAGGCCAGTGTTGGCTGGGATCTCAATCCTGTGGCCCAGACTTTCCCTGAGAAGCTTGGACAGATGTGAGACCAAGGAATTCTGTTCGCAACGTCCTTTTATAGTTGCAGCTAGCAAGGTGGGCATTTGCAGGTCAATTCTTCATGTGGGCTTTGATGACAGTTCCCAGGTACTTTGTTAAGTGGAGCATAGCAATACATATTGTCCTTTGAAGGAAAACCTTCACCTCCTGGGTACCCCAGGTAATTAACTGCATTAGCGACCTTAACAGACAGTTTAAATTGGTACATCAAAGGTCCCTTTAGATGTTAATGTTCCCTCTTGACCCCTTCCAACAGAACAATGGTAACAGATAGAGAAGCACTTCATTCACCTTGCTAACCTCTAATAGGATACCTGTAAATACCATCAAGAAACAACTAAGGATACAAATGCATATCAAAGCACTAGCTTACTCATACATTGCATTTCCATATAATATGTCTGCAAAGGTTAGCCTTAGGTCATGTATTTTACAAAGATGGCTTGGCCTTTTCAGGCCTAGCTTGACACTAATCATTTCTCCTTTTAATATATTTCTTTAATAATTTGCTGTATCTTGCTTTCTATCTGAATTGATCTGTATGTATTTTCCTATACTTGATCATCTTCAATTAGCACTTTGTTAATGTCTTTTGGAATTTCCCAGCTCTTGCTTCTACTTCCTATCTTGAGGTACTAAGGATACGCCTACACAGCTAAGAAAAATCCATGGTAGCTGACTTGGTGTTGCAGGGTTTGGGCTTGTCTGTTGTGTAATCTTTCAGGCTCAGGCCACGGACTCTGTGAGCTGGAGGAGCCCATGCTTTGGGACCCTGTGGTCCTTGGGCTCCAGCCCAAGCCCAATAGTCTACACAGCAGTGAAACAGCACCAAACCACATGAGTCCGAGTCAGCTGGCATGGGCCAGTCACAGGTTTTTGCAGTTGTGTGGTTATATCTTAAGGCTAAGGAAAGAACAGAGTAGTAAAACAGGAAGCACACAGTGATTTCAGAGGATTTAGGTGGCTGATTCATGGGCTTACAGTGGTGATTTAATAGCAAAATTTTTCAAGGACTTTCTGAACTTTCCTACATAAAATCTCTAAAAATACTTGCTTCAACTTGTGAAAAACGAGATCATGACAGAAAAGCAAAGAGAATATACAATAAATGCTGCCGTGGCTTATACTGGAGCAGGGTTGCAAGAGCCTGTCTTCGGTACCAGTGTTTGAAGCTAGGGGGAAAATCTTTTCCAGAAAAACCACATAATGTTTACTTCAGAAAATTCTCTTTAATAACCTTACAATGCGCAGTTTGCACTAGCACCACTTGGACTTGTATGCAATGAGTAGAAGAATATTTTGTTGATACTTGCTCATCAGCAAGTTTACATTCTTAAACTAGAAGAAGTGCACAAGACCAGTTTGAAATGATTAATGAAAAAATGTACTCTTATGCTCATGTTTTAAATTGAAGGGAAAACTTACTAAAATACAGTAGCTAATATTCCCCTAGTATTGCTTACAAAGGTGTCAAGCCTTGGGGAATAGCATCAGAATAAATATTTGTCAGTTCTTTCCAACTTCTCTTTACCAAAATAAGTACCTTTAACACAAATTAATTGGATTTTTTGAAGAGTTGCTTATTGTGTGTTTCATACTTAAGGTTGCTGTTGTGGACCTTTTCTAAGCTGTATTTTCAACTAATCTAAACTTGGCAAAACAGCTCCTGCTTATGGTTTTGTAGCTCTGCCTTTCACAGCTGTTTTTTGTAACTCACGTTTAATTAAACAGCATCATGTTTTGTGAAGAAATGTTGTAATGTGGTTTTGTGTTGATTTGCTTGAGAATTTAAAGTATCCTCTGATTTGATGTCATGCATATTTATTCCTTTAGATCCCAACCATTATAGCTGATAATGCTGGTTATGACAGTGCAGATCTAGTGTCTCAGCTAAGAGCTGCCCACAGTGAAGGGAAAACAACTTATGGACTTGGTGAGAAATTGGATAGCATATGAATTGTATGGAATTTTTTGTCTCTTTTTTTTGTGGTGTGGAATGTTTGTGTTTCCATTGTTGTGACTTACTGAATGCAGACTTGACTTTGATAAGATCTAGGCTAGAGGCTATTGAATCATGAAGAAAATAATTTGAATGTAAGTATAATCTTAGAAACTTGGCATTGAAAGTAGTCACAGCTATTTGTAACAGTAGATGTCCAGCAGGATGGACTTGAATCATGGTTTCATATGATGAATGAAAATACTAGCTGCCTACTATATTGTCTTAACATGTAGTTGTCTCAGTCCACTGTGGTTATTACCTTAAGAGACAAGCTCAGGGTTTACCTTGGTGGTACAGAGTAGAGGTGGCTATATGGCTACAAACCATTTTTCTGCTTAATCCTGGTTGACATATAAGCATTACATCATTGATGATTAATGCTGTGATGAAGGCTGTGTCTGCCCTTGAGACCTTACAGTGGCACAGGTGTATTGATGCAGCTGTGCCATTATTATGTCTCCTGTGTAGCTGCTTTATGCCGATGGGGGGAGAGCTCACTCATCAGCATGATTCAGTCATCCCCAGTGAGAGGTGGTAGCTGTCAGCTGGAGAGCATTTGCCACTGACATAGTGCTGTCCACACTAGTGCTTCTGTCAATACATAGGTCAGTCAGGGTGTTTTATCACATCCCTGACGAAAGTGCAAGATCGAGTAGCAGCATTAGGAAATGACAATAAATAGATGAAGAACTGGGGGGGGGGGGTGCGTGGTATGTGACCATAAGGTTGAAAAGTTCCAATTCAACAGCTTTTTGGTTGTAATAGGATGGTTGCAGTAAACAACTTACCTTTAAGTACACGTACAAGACTACACCCATTTGAGTAGTGCAAAAAATTAGTGTGTGTATCCTAAACATTAAATATATTAACATCATTATGCATGTGTTTGCATATCAGATATGTACACATGCATCGAAAGAAAATATGGAATTAATGATGTGGTGCAAATTTTGTTGGCTTGAGCTTGGGATGGTTGGTTTAGAATGGATGCCCACATAGAAATGGTCAGTTCAAAGCACACTATGGAGCTTTTAGTATGCAGGGGTTAGTGGACAGGTAGTATGTGGCACAAGCTAGTGAGGTAGACTTGGCTCCCCTGCTTGTCACAAACTAACTATTCCTATAGACAAGCCCTCGATAACAGCTTGTATGTATTTTAAGATAGCCTACCATTTTGCAGCTCTGTACAACATTTCATAATGGAAACCTCACGCCATTGGCAAGGGAATATTCAAAGCTTCGCAAGGGGAAGTAGCACCCTGCTCTAGCTCAGGAATGTCACAAGGTGGTGAACTTGAGCTGATTTTTCTTTATATAGGAAACCTATTTCAGGTCACTTCTGGAAATGTTTTACATTATCTCCCTTTTAGTCTTGCATACATGGGCTCATGGTTATTAAAACAACAAGCTTTACAGATGGAGGGATACAGGTAATAAGTTTGAGCCTTTTCTTTAAAACACATACTTTCTAGAATAGCTTTGCTGTAGAATATATGACATGGATTAAGACACGGTTGAGATATAAATCTTTCTATCACTGCTTGTTTTAGATAGCTTTGTGCAGGTTATTAGTGAGGTTTTCTTCTTTTTCAAAGAAATCCTTCAGGCAAAGTGTCTCTCTTTTTAAAGATATGAAGGATGGTGTCATTGGAGACATGGCAGCCCTGGGAATAACTGAGAGTTTCCAAGTCAAGAGACAAGTTCTTCTGAGTGCAGCTGAAGCTGCAGAAATGATTCTTCGTGTGGATGACATTATTAAAGCAGCACCAAGGTATTCTAAACTCTGAAGCTAAATTTGGTTTTCTAGTTACGTTAAATAACCCTTCATTTCAAGCTGTTTGATATAATTTTCTCCTGATAACGCTAAAATGTTAGAATAGAACCAAAAATTAAACAGTTAATTTGCCATAGCAAAATTGTAATGCACATGACTAAATATCTGTAGATGTGATTTAGTGTGTAGTTCTACAGATTATGATAAAACTGAGTTAATTGGAGAAATCTCGGGGGGGGGGGGGGATAAAACCTAAAAATTATAGCTCGATGCCCAAAATGTCTCTAAAATGGAATCAGCTACAGCTTGTTGCTTTCTGTTTGCTGTTACATTGTCTGGGTCAGCTGCTGATTGTGAATTAATTTTTTCCAAGCACACCAGTGTTAACGTATAACCCACCTTTCTTCAGGTCATTGTCCGTATGGGGTACATCATACACTTTGCAGAAAAAGATAAGTCTTTCACTGGTTAAATTTTAAGTCCTGCACTGGAGGAATTTATTGGAAGTAGAATGACTGCTCATAAAAAGTCACTTGCTGTTCTTTACCAGTAAAATTCATCCTGGTAGCAAAAGCCTTGCAGAACTAATTTTGGTGTTATCAAAAATGTTCTGTAAGGGTGAATTTCAGACTTCATTTTAACTGCGTGAAAACGGATGTAAGAAAATGTTATCAGATTGCCATCGGAAAAGTTAATAGCATGAGGCCACAAGTGTCTATTAGAACTGCTGTGTTGATGATATGGAAAATGGAGTGAACAAGGAAGTGACGTAATTTGTAAATAACAATTATTTTGGTTAGCCAAGTCCATAAAGGATTCTAAGAAACTTCAGAAGGAAATAACCAAAGCTAGATGAATGGACAACATGAATGTTGACAAATATGAATAAAGCACATTGGAAGGAAATTGTGAACGACCAGTTCACCTTACTGAGTTTCAGATTAGCCGTCTGCTGGGAAAGATTTAAAAAGGTTGAAAAATTTTATGTACATGACAAAAATATCTAGTTACATTAGTAAATACTACTTTTTAAAGTTTTGAAGGGGTATCAAATCAAATGCTTTGGGTCTCAACCCAGTTTCTGAGGTGTTCCCAGCCTTTTCAGTAGAACAGCACACTTGAGTAAAACCGACAATTCCATGGCATGCCCATTTTTTTTGACTGAATTGATTGCTCATAAGTGTCACATTTGTTATGATTAGGGCATTACTGGAAAGATTTGCAACATAGTGCATACGACAAACTAAAGAATGATCAAATGCATTAATGTTTCAATTCCATCAGGAAAAATTCACATCATCTCAATTTTGCCCTTTGACCTCCTGTGTTTAGAATTTTCATGTTTTAGAATCAAAAGACCAATACCTTGTTTCTAATTTGATGATTCATTTTCACAAGTTTTATAAGTTGTAATTTTGGTTGGCTAGAATATTGTTTAATATGAAGCAGTGTTTTACATTGATTTTTCATTACCTTTGTGTAAAATTTCATGGCTTACTTGGATAGTTGTCATGGCACATCAGTGTGCCACAGCACACTGATTGAAAACCGCTGCTCTTATTAGGAGGAGACTCTTGATGGACAGCTTATCCCTATCAGCTTGTCATGAAGTTACTAGCATTTTCTCAGGAAGCATGTAGTGTTGGTTAGGGGTAAATATACTGTCAGAGGTAAATAGACTGGACTTGAGAGACCATGGAGCACATCCAGATGATCAACTTGTATGTTCCATGCTTATGGAAGTAATTGGCATTGAATTTGCAGTATTGTGGAAAACTTACTTTAAAAAAATGTTTTCTGGACTTCAAGGGGAAGAAACCATTCTAAATGATGTGACTTTCTTGCAGGAAACGCGTACCAGACCATCGCCCATGTTAAGTATTCAACCCATGACGATGTGTGGACCAACTCTAACCAAGTAATTAAAACAGAAACAAAAACCGAACCACCTGAGAGGTTATGGAGCAGAAGCTTAGAATGAAAACAGCCTATTCATCACTGGCATGTGATTTATTACCTATTTCTGTAGATTTAACTTATTTTTTTCTGTGTGTGGTTTATGAAAGGCACTTCATTTTCAAATAAAACATGGGTTGGATACAACAGCTACACTTATTCTGTTTCTTTCCTAGTCCCCCTTATAGTTCACGGAAATAAAGTTTCAAATTCACATCTGAGGCTATTTTTTCTTGGTAAAGAATAAGCGTGATCTTGATATATACAGAGAATTGCAGTGGACTTCCTCAGCATCAGGCACTGAGGAAAAAGTTAATACTGTGACTAAGGAAGTAGACACACATGCCTATCCTTGTGAAGTGGAGATGTTACACTCCTACTTTAGGTTGGAAATTATATTTTTGTGCACAGTAACTCAATACATGGTGGGCAGGCTGTGTATTTCGAGCCATGGGAATTTGGTTTATAACTGATGCTGGATGTGCACTGCATTATTTTCAAAATAAAAAAATGGGGGGGGGGTTCTGTTAAACGTTTGTATCATTGCTCTGTTAGGACTAACATTTAAAATGTGCTAAGGAAGGAAATGCAATAACTAGTTGCAGCAAAATTTCTCCTATTGAGAGGTTCTTGGATAAAATCCATTTTATACAGCAGGACTTTAATTTACTAGAGCTGCTGCTTTTTTCACAACGGCAAGTATAGTAGTCAAATAAGAGCTTCGTGTGACAAAAATAAATAGATATTAGTGGGTTGAAAAGTGAGATTGTCTGAATAATTCTTTTGTATTCATGCTCTTAAGGTGTTAAGTCGTTTTGCAGTTAGTACTACAGTTAATTACTTCCTATACACCATAGACATAAGAGGTGTGTATACTGAGCTGTAGAGCCTTCCATTCTAGAGAGAACATGTTCTTGGCTGCATTTTGCTGGCATCGTTCCCCCCAGTGGTGGACCAGTGGAGGGCTGGGGGTGGAAGTGGGCCAGAGTCCTGGGGGCTTGTTGAGGGGAGGAGGCGTGCTGGGAGTGGCACTGGCCAGGCCCTTGATGACAGGCAGAGGGGTGAGGGGGCTGAGGAGGTTCTGAGGTGTGGCTAGATGGAGCCCAGGGGTAGGCAGGGAGCTTTGGTGACCAGGCGAAGGAACTTTTCCCCTCCAACCTACCCCCTGGCCAGGGGATGAGGCACTCCTGCCCAGTCAGGGGAGCCAGCACCAAATATGATTGGGATATGGAGATGGAGCAGGAAAGGCAGACACTTAACTGCAAGGTGGGGGTGGGGGAGCAGTGGTGCTTGGCCAGAGTTGGGGGAGCTGCTGCCATGAACACCAGCAAGTCCCTGGGGCACATGAGGAGAGTGGTATGCCCCCTATCCCCCACAGGTACAGAACTCTCCCTCCCCAAAGCAGCAAGGGGGTGGTGCTCTTTGGTGGAAGCCAAGGGACCCTTCCTGGCCTGCGTGGAGGTAACATAAGGCAGAGGAGAGCACAAATGCAAGCAGTAGTCCCTGGGTGCTGGAGACCCATGGTATGCACTTGTCTCTGCCCCCCTCCCCGCCCCTGAAAATGTAAATGACTCGAGTAATGCTGCTCTGGCTGATTTCCCTCATTGACTTTCTAGACTAGGGTTTAAAGAGGCAATGGCAGCACATTTAACATGATTCCAGTGGGGATAAAGCATCCTACTTTTAACATATGCTAGAGAGTTCAGTAAGTGTGTTGTTGCACTTGAATTTTAGAACATTCGTACTTGTTAGGTAGTATGTGCTGTCGCTCACCTTTAAATCCTATTCTAAATGAGAGCATTAAGGTTGAACTAACAAATTGAGCACACTTTCATATTCTAAAAAATTCTTAGCACACAATTTTTCTCCCATTTCATTCCATTTCTTTTGATGATTGGATAACAAAGGGGAAGCATGCCCCCATGTAAAGCAGTTTGTCTAAATTTCCTGTGCTAGACTTTTTCAACTTGTCTGCAACAGAATGAGGACTGCTTCTATATGTAGACCTTGCTTAAATTATAGGCAATTCTTTGCCTGAGAGTTCAGGTCACTCTTGTATCCTATTTAGTATGTGACAAATTGATTTAGTGAAAGTAAATACTTTTGAGGCCTGACTTGAGCTAAAATTAGGTGGTGGTGGTGAAGAATAAATGTATGGTTAATTGTTGCTGGCACAATATTGGTATACAGGTAGTCCTCACTTAGTGACCGGGTTCCGTTCCTGAAACCTGGTTGATAAACGAATTGGTCACTAAACGAGGAGCAGCCCTTACCGGTATTTCAGGCATAATGTACTTTACTGGTAGTGGGTTTTTCAACCATCGGTAGATAGTTTTAATGTCACCTTTGCATCATTTATAACATTTTTAATATATATTTTAAATGTTTTAAGCTCTAATGTACTGAACTTAGTTTGCATAGCGTACTGTAAATATAGGTAATCTGAGAGAGTTGATGCGAGTTCTCGTACATCGCCATAATACCAACTCATCAGAGAGCTGGTCATAACTCTGAGGGGTCACTAAACGAGTAGGTCACTAAGTGAGGACTAGCTGTATATAACTTGGGTCATTCTGCATTTATCTAAACATTCATTATAATATATTTAGACTTACACTATTCATCTTTGTTTAAATAGTGGCACTGCTGGAAATGGGGGTGGGAAGAAGTTCTTAGCTCTGGCATTGGAGAATCTGAAGTTAACTGAGTTGCAAATGCAATGTTATGTATATCTCAACACTGCTTATGCAAAAGAAATGGTTCTACAAGTGATTGTGTGCCTACCTAGTGTGCTGTAGTTGGGTGTTTTAAGACCAAGTCACTGACTTCTGTCAGCAGTATTGTTAAGTAGTGCATGTGCTCCTGCTCTCCTCTAGTTATATGGCCATGGCCCAAAAGAGACATGTCTGCTGCCTCTGTCACTTCCTTCTCAGTGCCTTTGCTTCTGTTAGCCAGCGTTCCATGGCTTTAGTGCAACCTTTTTCAGGCTATGGACCCCTGTTTAACAAAAAAAAAAAATCACTTTGCGGCCCCCCGACAGATTATGTAATCTGGCCCACACCACTCTGGTGGCATCACTGGGACAGCCGGCGAGCAGCACTGCCACCACTATTGCCCACACCGCTGACGAGCCAAGCTGCAGCAGCTATGCCCTTGCCCTTGCCCTTGTCCCTGCCAGGGAGCTGCCACAGCCCCATCCCCCTGCCAGGATCTGGCCATGGGAGGGGAAAGGCAGCCCTGGCAGGGAGCATCAGGGCTGTAGCTGGATTCTGGCCCCGGTAGTGGGAGGATCTGCAGATCTCCTGCAACATGTCCATGAACCCCTGGGGTCCACGGATCACAGGTTGGGAACCACTGCTTTAGTGTATATAAGTATAGTTCATATTTAATCGTTCAAATAGTTCTTACAGTTCAGCAGTATCCTGGGTTTTATGGAAAAAGTCCCTGGATTTTAAACTGTGCCACATGCTCTGTCATGGTTAGGCACAAGAGTTGTTTGATTTGTCTTGGTGTGGGACAGAATAGATGATCTCTTTGTACCTCCTTCCCCGCAAGGAATAAAAAAACCAAAGACAGTTGCCTTAAGATTTACTTTATGGAAGAGGCTCTGTAACCTACACTTGAGCCAGGCCCTGGTTGTGACACAAGGTACTCTCAAACATCTGTGTGCCCCTCCAGCTGCTTCTGATTGCAAGCATTGTCACTCCAAGCTCTTAAGTCAGGCCAGTGAGATATTTATGCCCAGTATGGAGAGCCAGATGGGAAAAGTTCTTACGGACAACACCATGTTGTTCCAGAATGGAGGAAGCAGCAAAATTACTTCAGCTGTGCCAGGAGGTGGTTGTCCTCTGTTGTTTGTCAGAAAGTTTCTAGCAAGCTTCATCTTCCAGGAGTGAGAAATACATTAGATACCCTCAGCAGGGTTCTCACAGACCATAGGGAGTAGACGATCAGGAAGAAAGTTCTCTAATTTTTTTCCATTGCTGGATGTACCCCGTAATAGACTTGTTTGTGATTAAACTGAACAAGAAGTGCATGAGATTTTACTACATGCAGGCTGCACCCAGCGTCCATCATAGATGCATCACCTCTATTCATTTTCTTTGGTTCTTCCAATTCTGAGGATGCTCAAGAAGCTGAAATGAGGCAAATCACTATTAATCCTTACTGTGCTGTCATGAGCAAAACAGTAGTGATGATGCACCATCATCAGCTCTCTATTTGGTCACCAATAACTTTACTCCTAGTCTAGGATCTTCTGTACCAAAACCAAGAAAATTCTTTGCATTCCAATCCTGAGGACCTCCCTTTTATGGCACGGATAATCCCTGGTTGAACATTCATGAAAAATTGTGCTTCTGAGAAGTGCAGCCCATCTTGGGAAGCAGTAGAAAGGAGTCCTCTAGAGCTGTGTACAAAGCAAGATAGATGTTGTTAATTTAATTGTAATCCCAGGATTTCTCTCCCTTATCCCATGGAGATTATATGTGCTGGACTATATATTTCAGATCTGAAATTAAACATTTCAGTTAGTTCTGTAAATTCAGTTGGCTTCTGTTTCTGTACATGTACCAGGATATGAATTTTCCATCTTTGATTTGCTTCTTTTTCTGTTTTTGAATGGCTCAATGAATGTTTACCATCCCATTTCTGATTCTGTGTCTGGCTGGGATTTAAATCTTGTCCTCTCCACACTTAACCAGGGCACCTTATTTGACCCCATGGCTACAACTTAAGTATCTTTATTGTCTAAGATAGTTGATGTCCTTTTACTGACTATCACTTCCACAATGAAGGTTTCCAAACAAAGGCTCTGGTTGGCCCTCCTTTTACAGGATGAGTTCCCCTAGGCCACACCTCAAGTTTCTCTAAGGTAGCGTCAGCTTTCTCTCTAAACCAAAAGTTTAATCTTTTGGTGTTCTTCCTCAAACTCCATTCACCCAACGCTGAGGAAACTCTTCATACTTTAGACATTCAAGGGCTCTGCCATTCTGCTTGGATTGCATTAGATCCTCAGGACTCCCACCAGGCTTTTTAGCCTATGCTGGGAGAATTACAGATCAGTCAGTGTCAATAAACGTATATCATGTTGGATTTTCAACTGCATTCAACACAGCTACAACCTTGCCGAAGTCTCTCCTCCACTGGGAATAACTGCTCACTTCATCAGGACTGTACAGTTCATCAGCTTTTCTGAGCAAAGTTCAAACAGCTGACGTATGCAATGCAATAGCATAGTTTGTCTTTTTTCCATTCATTATACTATCTCACGACAATACCACCCTTGGCAAGTTGGTGTTAAAGTTCCTCCACTTATAAAAGGAACTGCTGATGTGTCGCCTACAATGGAATACACAATGAAGGAGGAAAAAAATTGGTTACTTACCTGTACAGTAAATGTTCCTCAAGATATGCATATATGTTCCAAGACCATTCCACATTTCCCAGTGCTTCAGACACTTTCATTGTACAGGAACAGAGAAGGAGGAGGCCGTCACCTGAGAGCATGAGGAGAGCAGGGACGCGTGCCACTGCGAAGTACTGCAGGCAAAATCTCTGACTTGAACGCACTGGACATACACCTGTATTTGGGCACAACATCTCAAAGAACAACAGTTCTTCAGGTAAGCAACCATTTTGCCTTTGTCACGGGCAGCGCTAACTATTTAAGGGACTATTTTGTTAGGACAGAAAATAGGCTGAATTATTTGTGGGAATAAGTAATAGTCCTGAAGTGTCACTGAGTAGCACCATTGATCCAGTTTCAAGATCATGGGCCAGATCTTGAGGTGCAGGAAGGACATTGTGGTTGCTCTTAGTTCTGTTTTTTCAAGATTTCCTTCACAAATGTGGCCTAGACAAATTAAAAATTGTATGTGCCTTTTGTACAACAAGGGAAGTGGCCTAAAGCAGTTGCACAATACAGGGGCCTTATTGCTTGATAACTTGGTCAGTAGTTCTGAACTCAAGCAGTAAGTTACAGCAACTAGAGCAGTGACCTTTAAAAAGCAGCTGCTGCTGCTCAGGTACCAAAGGGAGCTGCCTTATTGTCCTGGGGTGATGGGATGGGGATGGAGTAATGATTTGCTCAGAAGCTACTGTCTGGGAATAGGGGAAATTACGATCACAAATAAGTGGAATGATCTGGGCAGGTCTACACTGCCTGCTGTTTTTGGCAGTAGTCAGACAGAGACAGGCAAGTTACTAAAAATTACTTGCATATCTCAGTTTGACTGCCCTTCATCCTGCACGTCCACTGTGCTGAGTAGAAGGGAGTGGACTTCCTTTGCCTCCGCATTACTCCAGTTGTTAGGGTGGTGGTCAGAGATCAGCTTCTCAATCGACTGAGTAGGTCTTCACAGGCTCGGTCAGTTGATTGGAAAGCTTATTCTGATGGTGATGATTTTGCTGCTGTCAATGAAGACTAGCCCTCTTTTGTTCATAGGACTCTTGTCAGGGAAATCTTGATAACATCCATCTGGGCTGTCTTCACCTTTCTAAAAACAATGCGAGACTTCCCTTCCATTGACATTCTTGCAAATACTTTCATCTAATTCGTTTTGTTTTTTCTGTTCCAGTTGCTATTGTGGTTATTAGTTTTGTACTTTTCCTAATTCAGATGAAGGGTATTCAGATTTTTTATCATGAAGTGATGCTCTTCATCACATGGTTAACTTTTGCCTGAAAAAAGCTTTATTCTTGCCAATGAGCATTTAAGACCAAATTGTTGATGTTATCTAGAAAGAGATACCTTCAAAATAATCTTGCCCAGAGACTTGTGTGTTGTTTCATTCATTTCAAGGACAGATGTTTAAGATAAAGTAAGGCTTAACTGAAATTTACAAATAATCTTCTGAAATATGTATTGCACTGGAGTTCTAACACAGTATTCTCTGGAAAGATATGATAGATCAACTGGAAAAATGTCAGAATTGTTTAAATAGACTGATATATACTATCTGTTACAGATGCATTGTGTTTGACTATTTTAAGCTTACTTGAATGTGATAACATTCACTTGGTAATTAGATTTATCATGTACTTTAGACTTACATTTGTACTTTGTCTCTTCCTCCATCTGATCTTTCAAACACTGCAATATACTATTTATGACTATTTTCCCCACAGGTGATATTTTTCTTGCACAGTTACATGGAGAATACTCAGTCTTGGAGAGAGAGTGGCTGTGTTAAGATATCATAGTGAGTTATTCATCACAGCTAGAAAGAAAAATAATGCTTGTGACATTAAAAAACTTAGATATTTCTGTAATAGTTGACTTGTTTTATGTCATGTCTGACTAATACTCTATTTTGTGTGTGTAGCATTACCCACAGGTTCAGTTTGTATCATAGATGGGGGAAGGCTGAGCTGCCACCAAAGTATGGTGGTGGCCCTACCTTCCCCAGTTCTCTGCTGGAAACTTCCCCAAACCTTTGCACTGAATCCTGACTGTCAGCCCTGCTCATCTGTGCATGCCTGGAGCAGGGGCTGGGCAGGACCTTTTTAAATCTCCTGCCCTGCAGCACATCCAGAGCAGGAAGTATAAACACTGTGGCCCTGGGACCTGGCTGGAGACAGGTTCTAGCATCCAGCCACTGTGGGTTGGCCAGGGTCCCCATTGTGCTCCAGCGAGAATGACTGTGCCTCCTCAGCATGGTGCGGGAAGGAAGGGGAACTAGGGCGGGAAAGGGTCCAAGGGGGATCGAGAGCCACGTGAGTTGCGCAGAGAGGGAAAGTAGTGGGCAGAACAGCTACGTTCTGTGGTGAGTGCTTTGAATTTCTTATAGTTTCCAAGTTAGTCTTAACCCCTTGCCAGGAAAGGTTGGAAAATGGCTGCTCTAGGGCCACTGGCAAATTCTCACTTGCCTGTCACTGTTATTGCAGGTAGCAACAATGCAGGGTGTGTTTGCACACGCGTGTGCGCACCCCCCCCATGGTATTATGTTCCCCATTGGTTCCCCCTGTACTCTCTGTACTTTCCACTCTCTCCTCCCCTCCCATGTGCATTTGTTCTTCTTTCTATTGCTGTTTGCCTAAATGACAGGTGGGCAAAAAAAGGCAAGCCCCACACCCTTGTCCTCCCAGCACCCCACGTCTCCTCTCCTCACCCCATTCTCCCTGCCTTTCTCTATAGAGTTTATTTACCAAAATAATGGGGGACCCAGATAATGAGGTGCATAAAGCCGCAACGGCTTTCACAAAAGACTGTATTGTGCTATGCTGAAGGAGAAAGCTGAAAGAAAGAGTAGAGGAGTGAAGGGGGGCACTTTGATGCTTATTAAAAAAGAGAGTTTGGTGGGGGGTGAGCAGGAATAGGGAACAGGGGGAGGGAATGAGAACAAAACACAACTTAACTTCTCCCAGCTGGGACACAGCTCAGGATTTTCCCTTCATGTAGCTGGGTAAGATCCAGGCAAGTGAGTATGCTGACCCGCTTCGTGTGTTCCTCAGCTTGCTCTGAACACATTTAAACTGGAAGGAGACGTGGGGGGGGAGAGGTGTGGGGGGAATCCTGCTTCTTCCGGGGGATGGCACTGGCAGGGTAGCCCTCTCCACCCTGCCTTCACTTTATTGACTAGGAGCTGGGAGGCAGGCAGGTCTGCACTGGCAGCCTGAGTCCCAGCCAGCCTGCCTCTCCCGCCTCTAGGTGTTATAACACAGGCAAGAAAGTAAGTGACTGAGATCCAGAGACTTCATTGGCTGCTTGCTACAGTGATGTTTTGGCCTTCATTTGGTGGGAAAAACGCTTGCTTATGCTGTGTGGTGAGTGGAGAGGGTAGGCAAGGACAGAGGATGGAGAGAAGAGGAGGACGTCTGCCACAGACAGACCTGTGCAATGGCTGCAGTGAGGGTTAGGGGGCGAGACCTGAGACAGTCCGGGGAGCTAGCCTTCCCCAAGGGAAGCTTTCCCAACTACCCGTGAGTATGAAAGAAAAATTTAAGAAGGGTGCTGAAAGGCAGCACCTATGGTCCCGTGGCTACATTCATTTTTACTACAATGATAGACTATCAAAATGAAAGAGCAGAAGCCCATCTCATCCTCAAACTTGTGCAGCAAAGGAAAGATGCCCAAATTAAACCAAACAGAGAAAAGTCACATTAATTCTAAAAGAAACAGGAGAATGGCACGTGCCTTTTATATATAAAATCCAAGCATTGGGTTTTTTTGTTTTACAAAAGAAAGTGTTAGTTTGGTAGAACAAGGTTTGGTAAAGGATTGAGAAAAGTAGTCCAGTTAATTCCAGAGCTATGCAATTTCCTTCTGCTAAAGGCCCTTGAGTACAATTCCAACTCATTTAGTTTAGTGATTAGGATGCACACTACATAAGCGCTAGCCAGATCCAAATCCAGATTTAACTTTAATTAGACACCAAGTACTAACTGATTCTCTACTTTCCAGATATTCTTTTAAGTCTGTAAATGACATTAAACAGTCACTGAATATAAACTCTTATGGAACGTTAACTATCGTTTTTGCATATTGTGCTGTTAAGATTAGAGAGACAGGTAGCTGTTTAGGTCCAGTGAAACCCCATTAACATGTCAAGTTTTGTGCTGACTATAAAGAAAGAACACTATAAATCAACAGAATGGGCGCAGCAAGCATAACCTTAGTAGCTGTATCTTCAACCCATTTTGAGTCCATTTATCATTATGTGACCACATCAAAGCAAAATGTGGCTTTCTTTTAAATTAAAGAGGGACAATCACCCTGCAGTGCAGTAAATTTGCAAGTGAGGTAGTGGGAGTCCAAGCCTCAGTTCTGCAAATATTAGGAGGGGAGTAGTCTCATTGAAAGCAGTGGTTTGTTAATTAAGCATAGATGTGTGTGCAAGTTTGGGACCATAGACATAGCTGTTACACCTGCAGGTTGCCCTGTCTGTTTTTTGTAGTTTAACAATCCTATCTTAATTCCTCCCACCTTGCAGATTTGTGAAAAATTCACCCCAACTGGAGGAAGAAATTAAACTGCATAAAGGGCTTTCAAGGGCACAAATAAAAACAAATAAACCTTATACTCTGTGTAGCTTAGTCATTGTAGGTGTCAGTGGGGAACAGTCAAAGGATATTTGCTATGTCCTTCTTCCAGGCCGAAGTGAGGAGTCTTGCCAAGCTGCTGGGGTCCCTTTCAGCACTTGCACAAAACACACCCTGATCTTGCACACCAGGGGCCAGGCGTCTAGTGCTCACTTAGTGCTACAGTGTGATCAGGGGCAGGAGAAACTCAGTGGTGCCCCCTTAGGTTGCATTTGGAATAAAAGGTGCTAGATGGAAATCCCTTGTGTCACTAAAGGGGTGACTTTATACAGTACAAAGGAAGAAGTACTGTGCTGGGTTGGACCCCCGAAGTAGGAGGCTTTCTGTGTAAGACGGAGAAATTTGATGTGCCCCTCCTCATTTAAAGAGCTGCACCTATGGCCCGAAGCGATCCAGTTCTCTATGCTAATATTGTGAAGAGCACACTCTTTCTAGGCACTAGCATGTGAGCAGAACAGCTGAGGCAGCAGGAGGTGAAGGAGGATGTCTTTGCAGGAGTCAGCTGGAGGTGCGCAAAGCATGTGTAGAACTAAGCCAATCTGCCCGCAGGAGCTGTTTCCCAGGGATTTCCCTAACACCCCCCCATATACCCCCCCCCAATTTCTCGACACCCCCCAGATTGTCTGCTAGTAACAGTGTTATGCCAATTTAGTGAGCACCCCAACACCCCCACACACTTCCCCCTACAACCTCCCTAATTTCAAGGCCTGGGGAAGCTGCTGCTGCCTCTAGCCCAGCTGATCCTTAGCAGGGCTGGGGCTGTTCTTCAGGAGGAGGTGGCTGGTCTTTCTCGTCCAGCTGCTCTTCCTCCCTGCCCAGCTCGCAGCGCTTCCTGGGCTCAGGGGTCTCCTCTGCCCACCTCCCGACCCTGCGCACCCCCTTGGCCACCTTGGGTGCGTTCCTGCAGGGGTTGTGGTCGTAGATCACCAGCTTGAGGCCGGGGAGGTGCGCCAGGCTGGGGAAGGAGCGGATGGCATTGCGGTCCACGTCGATCACTTCCAGGAAGGGCATGTGCAGCAGCACCGGCGGGAAGTCGGACAGCAAGTTGCCAGAGAGCCAGATGGTGCGCAGCTCACGCAGACCACGCAAGCGGGAGGGCAGTGCACGCAGCGAGTTGGAGCTGGCGTGCAGGGTCTTAAGCAGATGCAGCTCGCACACCACCTCAGGCAGGTGGCTCAGGCAGTTGGACTCTAGCCACAGAGTCTTGAGGTTCTGCAGGAGGCTGAGCTCCAGGGGCAGGTCGCAGAGTTTGTTGTTGCCCAGGTAGAGGATGCCCAGCTGCTTCAGGGTGCACACAACCCGGGGCAGCTCTTTGAAGCAGTTGAAATCTAAGGCCAGGATCTGGAGGTTCTGCAGCTGTTCCAGCTCTGGGGGCAGCTGGTGCAGGTTATTGTCGCTCAGGTACAGCTTGACCAGCTCTCTGAAAGAGCAAACGCGCAGGGGAAATCTCCTCAGCTGCCTGCCGCTCAGATCCACCATTCTATCAACTGGCATCTCTTCAAGGTCTCCCAGGAGGTATTTCTGGCAGCCATCCGAAGGGATGAAGGCAACAATTGCTCTCAGAGTGTTGCCCATGCTGAAGTGGTCTGGCTTCAACCACTGCTGCCCAGCGAACCTGGAGCATCAGGAACTCTCTCCTGGTTTCTACTCGGTGCACTGTCCTGCTGGTCTTTCCTCTGTCCCATTATAATGCACTGTTTACATGGCAACAGTCATCAATCTCAAGAGCTCTGAAATGTTGCTGATAACTGACTGAGTGCTTGGTGATGGAGAGTGCAGACAGCATGGCTTTGGGAGGGCAGGTCTGTCTCTCTCTCGCACACACAGAAAAGAGGCCATCTTCCCTGTGAAGACTGTAAAAGTTCTAAAATTGCACTACACTTGAACAAAAATAGCTTCACAAATGCTCCTTGCCCCCCTTTCAATATAGACACACAGTCTGTTCAGCTGGTACCAGCTCTGGGGATTGGCTAAGGAAAGTAAACATTGCCGAAGAGTGAATTTTTAAACTTAATTTAAACTAAACATTTAATCTTGTGGCAGACTGAGTGGGAATGGCGATGTAATCTGATTCTTGTTTAGAATACCTGTCAAGATTCAACTAACTTTCCAGAGCAGTGGCACTTTTATGGAGTTACTTTGTGAGGTGCCAAATATACATTTTAACAGAGAGACCTGCCACCCAAAGCTTATCTCATACATTTAAGACAAATACGTGGCGAAGTGTGCTTCAACTGCCTTGTTATTTACTTTCTTAATTTAACTGCATTTACTAGAGCTGCTGGGACTTTTAGTGATGTGCAGCCTTCTCTCTAAGTTGTTTCCAGTTGTGTCTTCAGTGTGCTAGGTGCTGAACAAACAAAACAGCAGTCATCGTTGCTGCCTGGAACTTGGTGGGGCTGGTTGGAAAAGCCAAAACAAACAGACAAAACCTAGGGGAAAAGGGAACAGCAAGAAGTTAAGGGTGTCCTTATGGTGAATGTTTACATTTTGATAATACAGTATAAAGTTGCACTGATATTGTTTGGTTTTAAATGTATTGTAATTCCAAATTACCCTACATCCACGTCATTATATTCTGATACATGTGTCATAGTAAAATCAGTTTGTAGTAGGGATTTGAATGAGGAGAGGACAGAGTTATATAGTGGACCAGCTCTGGAGGTGTGTTCCATGCAGAGAGATTTTCATGAAAGAAGGTCTGATGACATTGATGGGAGAGAGACAAGCAGCATGATGAGGTTGGAATTACTGCCCAGGGTCCTGAGGCTAGCTACTGCAAGTGTCTGTGTGCTTGCTGCAAGGATTAGAGCTGAAAATATTGTCTTGAATTAGTACACTGGACAGTGATGAAATAAGTGAAGTACCTACAGTTTGTCTGACAGTACTCAAGTAACACTGGAGTTTTCCATCAAGTAACTTTCCCACTGCTGCTGCATCATTTGTAATGCAATTCTGTGCAGTATTTCAGAGAAATTGTGTAACTAGCATGTCATCACTGTGTTTTCATAATTCTTCTCTTTCTAAGCAATTATCTTGGGAAACTAAGATACTTTGGTTTTATGAAGGCTCCTTTATCTGAAATACATCAATGTATCCCAGCCTAGCACTTGTATTTTTCTCAGTTTTATGAACCCCTGATTTTTATGAAAGCTTTAAGGCTTTAAAAGGAAACCCCACTGAAGTTTACCATATTATGTCTATCAAAACACATGGAGTAGACTATATTGCTACCATGCTTTTTTTAACTGGTGAGAGGTAGTGATAGCTGAATGATAGAGAGCACACCCATGATATATTAAACCAAACAAAGAGTCTTGTGGCACTTAAAGATTAACAAATTATTTATTGCATGAGCTTTCATGGGAGAAGATCCCACTTCATCAGATGCTTTGAAGATGGGGGAACTTACAGAATGGGAGGAAAATAAATGTAGGGATTATTGAATCAGGTCACATTGTAACAGCAAATCAAAGCAGACTAACATGGCTACCCCTTTGGAATTTGGCATCCATGATATAGGAATTTCTACAGTAATATGTGGGGAGGAGGGGTGTCAGGCTCTATGGTTACTGGAGTAGTATAAAACTGTAGGTAATGACTTTTTAGTTAGTTTGTTTGAAGGATAATCATCCTGTTATCAACATACCAGTAGTATGGAGAAAAGAAAAGAAATATTTATACTTAGCACTTGCCATTAGTATATGAAAGTCTATATATTTCTAGAGCATGTTTCATGAAGTTTTTTTTTTTTTTTTTAGCTTTTAATTAATTATATTGTAGGAAATCTCTGGGTTAGAGTTTAATCATTATTCTGACTTATCAAAAAATGTCAGAATGACCTTTTGATGCTGCAGTTTGTGCTTTTGTTGGCAAAGCTAAGGTCTGTTTGGAACAAGCTACTGAAATCAGAGTATTTGAATTTAAAAAAAAAAAAAAAGGCAACTCAAGACCAGAAGAAAGGTCTTTTGGGGCTGTGTGGATATTAGAAACATAATAAAAAGCCCCAATTCATTTAAGCAGTAGTGATACAAGGGGGAGGGCGTGTTTCTTGGTTGCTAATGATTGAGTGGAGAATGTAAGGCGAGGATGGAAGTTACCCAATACTCAGACATTCAGGAAAAGCCCAACATAGTTATGCCTAATCTAAGATATTGAAGTCACTTTTCATATCTTGACAGTTAGTCTTATTGCCTTCATATTTCAGGAGGGATCCACCCCCTCAGACCTCGTCACAGGACTGAGGCGGTTCTAAATTACAGTTCTGTTGAGTTCTTTGGTTTTGTATAATGAGGTTTGTCTGTCCCACAAAAATAAAAAAAAGTTAAGTGTGTTATCATGCATCTGATGGTCTGCTGCTCTTAGCTATTAGTGCTTACAGTTGCTTTGACTGAATTTTTTGGGGAAAAATCTCTTTGACTTCAATGAGAGCAGAATAGGCTGCTTAAAGAGCCATGCAACTGCAAATAAAAAAACAGGACTTCATTCTCAGGTTTTTTCCCTAAGTTGGGTTCTTTACTTTTATTTATTTATTTATTTTTTATAAAAAGCAATGAATATTTCTATTACTGAACATTTCAGAAGGTGATACTGGGATCTAACTCCAGTTATTTGAGAAGAGCAAGGAACTGTCTGGGAAAGGCTAATTCCTAATATAAAAATAAAAAATACAGGTCATTGAGAAAAACTATTAGACTTATGGTAATTATTGGACTTAGCTATCTGAGAGATCACTTCTTTCTCTGTGACTGACCTCCCACAATAACTACATACCACTAGAATGTGAGACTGCCTGCTAATAGGGCTTGTGAGTATAGGAGTCAAAATTTCACAAAAGCTGGGCCAGCCCTATAGAACACACTTACACACAAGATAAAAATCCTTACAAACCCCCACTGATTTCCACACTACATGCCAAACTAATCTCATCAACTTAGCTTTACCTGGAGCAAATTTATACACTTACAACTAAACTAATCAAGCTCCATATATATTTTCCTATGGGTTGGGGTGGGGTTAAAAAAAACAACTGTTTTTAATTCTAATTTGAAATACTTGGAAGGTACTTGAATACTGTGGTGACCAGGACCGTATAAATACTTAGAAAAACAGACAGACAGATACATTCAGATAGATTCAGGCTTCATGATTGTTACAATATATATTCTAAATCAACATAGTTAATTACGTACAAATATTATGCATAGATATTTTTCTTGTTGGCCTTGACTTCAGCAGTGGGATGTACACTTCTGGCTGATCGCTTTTTCATGATTCTATATACAAATGAGGCACTACTGCTCTCATTCTCCAAACTCTTCTCTCAGGTGGTCTCTGCATTTCATCTTAATTCAGCCAACCAGAATAATACAAAACTCACTGAAACCAGCAGAAGGATTCTGTTGAACACTATACATTTAATCGGGTCTAAACATCATATGGATGCAGGGGTTAAAGAAGGCGGAATGCCCTGGAACACCGTTCTGGGGCCCACTATTTTTAGGGGATCAGCATTCCAAGGCCCCTAAAACTAGAACACGGAGCTGGAACGCTGCGTTCTGGGGCCCACCATTTAAAAATAGCAGGCCCCGGAACGCAGTGTTCCAGTTCCATGTTCTATTTTTAGGGGCCCTAAAAATAGCAGGTCCCGGAGTGGCATTCTGTTGTGATGCAGTGGGCAGGAGCAGAGGCGAGGGGCATTGCTGAGGGGGCTCAAGCGCCGCTCCAAACCCTTCCCCTTCCATGGCCCTGCAGCCTCGTCACCAGCCGGGCTGCCACCCCGACCCAGGGCCTACTGCCCCCACCTCCCCAGCTGCGCCGCTGCCGGTAAGTGCGGGGGGTAGCCCAGCTCGTGCTGCTGGGTGGGGTTTGGGGGCAGGAGGGCCCTGGCATGTGGGGGAGCAGGCACTGGGGTTTGGGGGGGCCCAAGCGCATGTGGGCAGCCACCCGTGCAGAAGCATTTTGGGGGCCCCCAAATTATACTTTATCCCCTGTATGGGTGGTATTCGTGGAATTGCTCTTTCAGCACATGAGACTGTTCTCTTTACCACCTGTGTCTCAAAGATACATTCTTAGGTCTGATCTACGCATAGTTTTGTACTGATCTAGCTAGATTTGTTAACAAGTATAGTTAAATTGGAGCAAATCTCTAATGTGGATGCAGGTATACTGATATAAACACCGTGATGTTGGGAGAGTTTATTCTGATAACTTTACTTAAATTTAAAGGGTGTAACTTTAAGCAACTAGCAGCTTAGTGACTGTTGTTATATCTGTTCTAAATCACCATTGGGTATGTCTACACTTAGAAGTTATTTCAAAATAAGGAGGCTTATTGCGAATAACTTTTCTCCTGTCCATGCATGTATTTTGTTATTTCAAATTAAGCATTTCTTTATTTTGACATAATGAAGAGCTATTTTGAAATAATAAAACCTGCTTTTATTTTGAAGTAGTGCTTCAATCAAAATTATTATTTCAAAATAAGTTATTCTAAGCTGCAGAATAGGCTTATTTCAAAATAATGGCCTCATTCTCTTGCCTGCCTTCTCCTATTTCAAATTAGAGAGTCTAGTGAAGACTCTCTACTTTGAAATAATAACTCCTACCTTATTTCAAATTAGAGAGTCTTCCCTGGACTGCTAATTCAAAATAATAAATTTGAAGTAGTGTTAATTCGAAAAAATTACTTTGAATTAAAATTGAAGTAGTTATTTTTGGAAGTGTAGACATAGCCCTTGTTAAATCAATACAAAAACATGTATAGATATTGTTCTTACTGGCCATCAGCTGTGGGATGTACAGTTTTGATTGATTCTCCTTTCGTGATTTGATATACACATAAGGCTCTGCTGCTCTTGCTCACCAAATTCTTCCTTCAATTGATCTCGGAATTTCTTCTTAATCCACCCAATCTTCTTTCCCATATCTCACACCTTACCTAGGAAAAACTAGATTTCATGAATTGGACATCAAAATAGTATTGATGTGAGTTGAGCAAAATATGTCATGAATCTTGAAAGATGTTCATGGTTTTGGGGACGAGTCTAAGCGAGAATTAGTCTGAATCCAGACTCATCTTGCTATCACTAAACCAGAGTTGTTGTACAAGAAGGTCCACGGCCTGTTTTGTTAGGTGTAAGTCAGTTTCAGATGAATTCTTCAAAAACACCTTCCTATCTGAAATCTGTGAAGGTACCATAAGCAAGTGTTTTTCAAACTTTTTTCCTCAGGACCCAGTTGAAAAAAAAATTATGCCCACAACCCTAAGAAATTACATCTTTGAGCAATTTACTCAGTCTTTTGGCAGTGGCAGCAACGGGTGCCGCAGCCCAGCGCTTGAGGGTCTGTGACCCAGTACTGGGTCTCGACCCTAAGTTTGACGACCACTGCCATAGGCTATGTCTACATTACCAAATTGGTCCGGACTAAAGAAGCTTAGTAGGGACTAATATGGCCCATGGTCACACTAGGCTTTGGCTAGTCCAAAATAACAAATTTCTTAGTTTGGATTAAGCAAAGCTTAGTCTGAACTAGTTAGCACCCTTGGTTAGTTTGGACTAGTAGGCTTAGTTCGAGTTTGAACTAAGCACAGGCAACATGCAAAATAATGGCTAGTTTGAACTTAAAAAGTTTAAACTACACCATTAGTTTGAACTAGCCACGCATTCTAGTTCGAACTAAAAAGTTAGTTTGAACTAGAACATGCAGCTAGTTCGAATGCAAAATCTGCAGTTAGTCTGAACTAGCCTGAGGTTAGTTTGGACTAACCTCAGACTTTTCTAGTTCAGACTAGCAAGTCTGAACTAATAAAGGAGATGTAGATGTATCCATATTTACAACTTTGGTTGGACTTCTACTCAGCACTGTTCTCCCAATGTTGGAGCCAAATAGGTTGCTTATTTCAGGAGAGCATTCTTTTAATCTTTATTAATTTAAATTATTCAGAAAAGTGGCTTTGTAAATATGGCAACAAAGAGCTCCATGTTTATTGTGTCCATCTCTCCTAGATCAGCCATGCTCAATTTATAGTAAAAGTCTTACTTTTTCCTAAAAAGCCTTTTCTTTTCCCCTGCAAACTATAATGGGATTTGAAAATCAAGCTGGTTTCTTTTCTTCTCACAAACCACCAGTAATAACAATACTACAGACTTATAGCCTTCAGCGAGATTGGATTTGCCCAGGTGTAACTGATAGGCCTTGTGAGTGTATCTATGCCCTAGTCTACACTTGGGGGAAATTTGGCAGCAGTCAACTGCCAGTTACACAAGGAATGCAAAATTCCTTGCATAACTAGTGGCAACTTTTAAAGCCACTGCTACACATTAGGGAAAAGCTGACTGCAAGGGTCTTGTGGTCAGCCTTTCTCTGTGCCCCTGGCCCCCAGGACTTCTGGGGCCGACTTCCGGGAGCGGCACGGTGAGTTCATACTCCCTGCGATCTGCTCCTGGAAGGGCGAACTGATGGCGGTAAAATTGCTGCTGTCATTGTCAACATGCCCTTAGAAAACAATTCTGTTGATTCTGAGCAGGAAGAGTAAAATCCAGTGCATTCCCTATTGACTGTGTTGGTTCAACAGTATTAATAGGTCAAAGAAGCAGAAACATTTTAGGTGCTGATGTTAGAAGATATGACTGATCGCACACCCAGACTTGCACCCTGTCCCACTGAAATCAATGGTGAAACTCCCATTATGTCTTTGGGGTGGGGGTTATCTTTTCTGTTTATTCATGCAGTGCCTAGTGCAATTGGGTCCTGGTCCATGTGTTGGACTCATGAGTGCTAGATAATACAAACAATAATAAATTTATTTTAGTAGGTCTAGTATTTCACCTAGAGAATATATCTAAGACAGTGTCATCTTTACATACTAGTAGTAATTTTTCAGAATATAACCACACTTTAAGTTCGCCTCAGCCTTCTTCTAGGCCTAGGGCAGTTATTGCTGGTAGTCTGTCTCAGAAGAGTGGATCTCTGCAGAGGCAATTTTCGAGGAGGACGATTACTCAGGTAGGCCTGTGTTACTGAGAGTATATTTTGCCTCTGCAGAACCATCCTTAAATCTCCTTCATTATACTGAACTGCCCACTCTCCTTCCTGTTTCTTTGGAGTCTTTTATTGAATCACTGATAGTGACTACCATCCTTTATACAGCTTTGCATCAAATATTTGGAGCGGTGAGATGGTATGAATACAGACCAATTGATTGTTGTTTTCCAGATGGTTCCATGACTCCTTGCACTGAGGTAGACGCATCCAGACTTTTCAAGCTGCCATGATCAGATGTGGAATTTAGTACATGCCAAACACACAGTGTGAGGGGACACACAAATATTAAAGCAGGAAGTTAAAAAATGCAGTAGAATTCATTCCCTAACTGGTTTTCTGACCTCAGCTTTACAATTGTTTGTTTCTGATATAAATAATTTTCAGTAATAAAAGTGAGGATTGCCACATTTTTGTGGAGTGTAGACAACTTCGGAACTAAAATGAGCGATGTTCTTTGAAACGAGACACACTGGAGAGGTGGGGCTCTGCAAGGGTCGTATACCCTGATAACTCCAGATACAGGTGAATAAACCTTCCTTATCTATCATCTATTTCCCATTGCTGTACATCTGAGCATGTACAAGGTTCTGATATTTTATGCTTTTTATTCCATCAGGAATAGAAGCTGATTCGTATCGCCTGATGATTTCTTGTTAACCTTTATATACATTCATTTCTTTTATACATATAAGCTACCAAAAAGTCATTAACCATTTTAAAAAAATGCCACAAACCACAGAAGTTCTAGTAAACTTTTCAATATTCCTGTATGTGAAAAGTTGCTCTGTAAAATTACCTATAACACAGTATTGCCACCTCTTGCAATTTTATCATATGTCTCTTTAAACTTGATGTTTTCATAAAGCCTAGACCCTGGAGTCAAGTGAACACACCACATTTATTTCCACCCCAACTTTTATTTAAAAAAAAAAGAAGTAAGTAAGTTTGTAGCTTTTTGGTTTTGAAGAAAAGCATAAGACATGAATCATGATGGATCAAAAGCTAGGAGGTAAATAAAGATAATTCAAAATAAATTATTTTAAAGATCTCATCTTTTAAAACAATCGCATGATGGGGGGGGAGCTTTCCCCATGATTGTATGGCTATGTCCACACACAAAGTTTTATTTTGAAATAAGTCATTTCAAAATGACCTATTTTGAAATAAAACCCTTAATTCGAAATGGCTTATTTTGGATTAAAAAAAATTAATTCAAAATAAGTCAAGCCCCTCCAATTGAAATAGCATGCCCTGTGTATGGACATGCTATTTCGATTCTCTGAGAGGGGCACCCTGGGAGGTGTGGCAACATGGCCCCTGGTGGGCCATGTTGCCACCCAATCCCATGCCTGGCTCTCCCCTGGAGAGCCAGGCAGAGGAAAACAGCCTTTAGGGGAGGGATCTCCGTGCCCTGTGTCCCTGCTCCTGCTGGGGGCAGGGGCCCTGGGGCACCCCAGCAGCCACGGGGAGCCGGGTCTGACATGCTCCCCAGCACCCTGGGGCTGAGCAGCTGCAGCTGTGGGGAGCCGGTCAGGACCAGCTCCCCAGCGCCCTGGGGCTCCGCTGCTGGCAGCCGCTGGGCGCACGACTGCCCCACTGCCTTGGGGGGAATGGTCGAGGAAGCTGGCTACCGGCCTGTACCGGGGGGCTGCAGCCCCAGTAGGGTGGCCAGAGTTGTGGGAGCTCACCCCGCCGCCTGCTCCAGGGGGCTGCAGCCCCCATGGGGTGTTCCCAGCCGCGGCCACTCACCCTGCCGCCGGCTCTGGGGTGAGTGGCCATGGCTGCAGCCCCCCGGAGCGGGCGGTGGGGTGAGCTGCAGGCTCCCGGCACCCTGACCAGGCTGCAGCCCCAGGGAGCTGGCGCGGGGTGAGCCGCCACAGCTCCAGCCACCTGGCAGGGGCTGCCTGGTGCAGCCCCCGCACCTTCCCTGAGCACCCTGGGCAGGGTGCTGAGGGAGGGAAGGTCATTTGTTATATTGATATGCTAGGCATATGGATATTACAGAGCCAGATGGGTTATTTCAAAACCACAGTTTCAAAATATCCGGTCATTTTGATATAATACTAGGTTTTATTATATCAAAATGACTTTCCTTCTTTCAAAATAAGGAAGCTCCTTATTTCAAGATAAGAAAACGTCGTGTGGAGGTGGCAAGTTTTATTTTGAAACGAGCTGTTGTTTCGAAATAAAACTCTCGTGTGGACACACCCTATATGTTTGGGGTTGCAGATACAGATGATAGTTTATTTCAATTATGGGATAGGTCCTTATCATGTACTTTTAATGAGTGACAGGTGTGTTTGACCATTTTCCACCACGCGCATGCTGTAAGTTTTTTCCTTTTTTGTTGTTGGACTATTAAGGTTGAATTATATGATAATCTGCAGCTGTTGCATTTTCTCAGACATTCATTCTTTGTTGTTAAGTTTCTTGTGTCTGTCCAAATATGGATTGTTTGTTTAGTATAAATATGCCTTCATGCTGATATCAAGCTATTCTTTAGCTTGTTTTGAGGTACAGGAAAATGTGCAAACATATATTTTCTAACTACATTATTTGGAATAAGATTTGAAACATGGCCTGAGTATAGTTCACCCTGAGAAGAATGCACTTTCCTACATTCTTTGTGCAGGAAAGATTCAAAATAAATGATGTCATAAGTAATTGAAACGTCACTTCTGACCATGCTTGGTGGACATCTGTTAGTATCTTTAGTAGTCTAATGAAGCAGTGTCCTTTAATGATAACATTTTACATTTTCCCTGTTTGGCCCATCACCAGGCCTCTGGCATGGATGGAGATATCTATCTTCAGGATAGCCAGAGGTTTTGCTACAAGTGAGGGATTTAAAATGTCTTGTTGAAACCACAGCAAAATTTCCATTAAAATTTGCTTTGACAATGTGTAACAGAAAAAAAAAATCACTGGCTATTTGTTGCATTACTTTGTATGTCACCACCTTTTCTGGCGGATGATTTTTTTTGGATGACAGTCCATTTATTTTATATGAAATGCATCTCGCACATAAACAGCATACATACTAACTTAGTTTTAGATTGGGAACTTATCTTCGATTGTTGGGGGTGACGTGTCACACTACACTCAGACACCCATGAATTAGATTCTCCCCTAGCAAGCACTATACCAAAAATTAAGCTATTAGATAGTAAATCCTACGTAAGTGTCTTAGTTACCTCAGAAACACCTTTCACTTACACTGACTTTCTAGCTTCTTTGTACATGGATAGTCAGAAAATTCCTTGGGTTGCTTTATATTTGCTTTCTCTCTTGTGCTCTCCTGCCTAGTGGACTGAATGTTGCCTATATTTTTAATGTGAACACGTATCTTTTAAATTCATGCAAACCATGGCCTTGTTAGATACGCTTTAATATCTTCAGTTGATGTCAATATTTACAGAAACCAATGGTTTGTCCTAGAACAGCATTAATAAGAGTTCTGCCAAACCACTGACCTGTGATTGTTTGACCTGGCTGATAGCTCTTGGTTGTTCAATGAAGTATAAAAGAGAGTACTAAGTATATGAATGTCATGTAGATTCCCAGCCACCTGGAACTATGAGGGTGCTATTTGTGGTTCTGGTTTATATTCCATTCATCTTAGCTTTAGAGCGGTAAGAAAGCATTTCAAGGATCACAATATGGTCCTTACAGTGCAATTTGTTCTCAGCTGAGTTCTTGAAATGGTCTCTAAGTGTTACCGCAAATGCCATTTGAAAAAGAATTGGAATTAGAGCGACAGAGAAAAGTAATCCAATTAAAATGATTTTTATTTATTTTGTTTGCTTAGGATCCCTTTAGTTCAATTTAAATCCATCAAGAAGCAACTTCAAGAAAAGGGAGAACTGAAAGAATTTTGGAAAAATCATCAGCCTGATATTTTTGCTCGGAGGTATCTGCATTGCTTCCCTTCAGATAGCTTTCTACTGGCTGGAACTACTTCAGAAAGGCTATATGATTACATGAATGTAAGTACATTCTTGTGTAATGGAATCAAAAGGGGTATTTATTGTACTGGAGGCAGATTTTGTTAAGCACACTAGTTCTATTCTCTTGTATAAAGTTTTGTAAGTTGAGATAGTGTATCTGTTTAAACTAGGTTCTTTGCATCCTAGTCAGTTTTCAAAAGACTGATTAAAAAAAAAGAGTAAAATTTGGGTAGACAAGGAATCTATCAAGAATTTCCTTCTAGATTAAAACAAGCAAGGGGTCCTGTGGAGCTTAAAAACTAACAAATCTATTTATTGCATGAGCTTTTGTGGGAGAAATTCCCACTTCGTCAGACGTTTGAAGATGGTGAACTTACAGACTGGGAGGAAATATTCCCTGCATTTATTTCCTGAATCTCAAATGTCCAGGTTTTTCAATTTCACTATATTATTTGTATTTATTATTAATGCACAAAATGCTGTACAGAAAATGATGAAAAGATAAGGTCCCTACTCTGAAGATCTTACAGTCTAATTTTACAGATGATGCAATAAGGTGATAAACAATAGTGAGGGAAGGCATGGGTTATAGTAATAACTGAAATCATGAAGCAACTTGGCAAATGCTCATAGTTCTTTTACTGCTATTTCTATATGTGCTATTTTTACTGGTTGTTTAATTTAAATTAGAATGTGTAAGTTCTTGTGGCAGAGACCATGTTCTATTCATGGGTGAGCACATTAATATCAGTTAATACATTATTAATAAACATTCAGATATTTGCTTCATTATAGAATATTTTGGCACTGAATACACTTTTCTATCTGCATTGAATACCAGAAATACCTATTCCTAAAAATAGGTCTCCTAATGGGACAGTGCCATTCCATAGGCAGATATGGGGTCTAAGCACTCAGAGCCTGAAAGATGATAAGCTACTTCAGAGTTCACATGTTCCCAGTTTATCTCTGTCTGCCTTTTACACAAAAGAGCCTTCTGTATTTTCTATATCCACTTCATAAGTTTTTTGGAATCCCAAGTGATGAATGAATTTGATCAGCTTGTTTTAATTTACTAATTGCTATTGACTAGAATATATTCAAATAAAAACAGACAGCTATGTGCCCTAGTGAGGTGACAGCTACTTTGTCAGTTTAGTTAACATTCAGAGCTTTCTAAAATCACTGAGGCTACATCTTGCATTGCTTACTAGTATGAACTTCCTGTTGCCTTCCATAGAAGATTTCCTGGACTTACTGCAGGATTTTGCTGATAGGTTATAAGAGTTTGAGGCTTGATTTTGCTTCCATTTAAGCCAATGGAAAAACTCCCATTGGCTTTGGTGGGAACCTGATTGACTTCTCACTCTGAAATGTTTACAAGACATGCCACATGTAAAAACTGTCTTTAGTGGTCACTCTTTGGACCAGAAAGAATTGGTTGCCTGGAAGAGGTGGCATTTACTTAAAACTCAAATCAAATTGGCTTGGAAACACTGAGGATACTTTACATTGATCCTTTTTCTGTCTTTTCTTCAAATGTAGTTTGCATTGATATAGCACTTAACTGACTGAGAATGTTTCCCTCACCAGGCGCAGTACTATGGTGTGGTAAGTGTGGGCACCCCACCTCAGAAATTCACAGTGGTGTTCGACACTGGATCATCCAATTTTTGGGTCCCTTCGGCTTATTGCATCAGCGAAGCTTGCAGTAAGAGATGCTGTGTTCCTTGGAGTTTAATTCACCTTTTAAAGTTGCTCCCCTGTAATGAATGCACTTTGTTGGAAAATGTATATAACTGAAAGCAAGAACACTTCTTGAGTGTTCATTAGGGTCTCAAATCCTTTCACTTCACAGCTCTGTTTTACAAAAGTGATGCTCAGAGGCTCACTTGCAGTTTTGTTAATGTTGTGCAACAGTGGAGGGAGTTGATATTTTCCCATGATGTACAGATTAATTCTAATTCTGCAAGCTCTGGAGTTTGTCATTGCTAGTGAGGTGCAACACGGATGAGAGACACAAAATATGAGGTGAAAGAATTAGCTCATTTCCATTATACTGGTGAGATGGGTGAGGAAAAGGAGACCATTAAAAAAAAAAATCTAGTTGCCTATCTCAGCGTTAGCTGCTGGACTACACTAATAGGTCCATTATACCTCAAACAACTTACATTGTGGTGAAAAGGCCTCAGAAATGGCTTTCAAATTTTGTGCTGTCAGAGACATCTGAGATGAGAGAAAATCCCAGACTCAATTACTGGAATCTAAAAGCTATTGATGTGCCCGTTAGGAAGAAATGATTATGTTAATATTTGTATTTGTATGTAGGGGCACAAACATGTGGATAATAATCGTAACCTCACATATGGACCTTAATCTGACTGGAATATCCAGCTGCCTCTATCTCCATCCTTCAATAGGTTTGAGTACTAGGTACTTTCTGAATAGGTGCAATCTTCTGGGAGAAGATGTTTGCTCTCACAGCAACTCTCTCCCCTTCTTGACAAACAGTTTACGTATTCCAACCCTATGATTCGATTTGATTCGATTCACCCTGCTACCAAAGGGGATGAGGGAGAAGATAATGCCTGCAAGATCTTATTTACATCAGTATTGGGACAGAGTTTTCTCAGCAACTTCAGAGCTGGTATCCAAACCCTCAGTGTCTGTTTCTGGCTGGGTGCCTTCTCTCTGTTATGCAGCAGTGGAAAGGCTTTTTTGCCATTGCACCACTGCACTGATGTTTTGTCTTGGGGGTTGAAAGATGTCTCAGAGTTCACTGGGCTAAAGGAAACTGTGAAATGATTTGTGGAAGGAATAGATAGGTTTCGCTGTGCATCTCCTAAAGAAACAGGATGTGTGGAGCAGAATTAAGAAAAAGGCAAGATTTTGCCTTCTGAATATGTCAAGAAGATGGCAGGGAAGGATTGTTTGAAGTCCTTGTTGGTTCTATGGGTTGCTATTTTAAATTACATTACCACTATGTCTTACCTTTGCCATGGTATGTACAGCTGCTTATGGGCATTCAAATAATCTAAAAATCTAAGGCAAAAGAAACATGAAAGAGTTAGACAAATAAATTTGTGGGAATAGCTGGACATTTAAAAAAAAAACAAAAAACCTTATTTTTGACAAGAAAGGAAATGGATCAGTCACTGAGGTATTTTCAGAATATGGCTCAAACTGCAGGACTTACAGAATGCAAGAATTCTTGCCTGATTCCCCTTATGTGTTATTTTGCTTCTCTAAATACTATGATTTGTTTGACTTTTTATTAGCTAGTTCTTTGTTTCAGAAATCTGGTATGTTTCCAATAATCTTATCTTCAGTGTTAAGAGTGAGATTTATTTCCACAGGGTTGCATCAAAAATTCAAATCCTTTCTATCAAAATCCTATCAGCATGGAGGGCAAGCCTTTGCTTTACAGTATGGTACTGGGCAGCTTCTAGGCGTTGCTGGCAGAGACACACTACGGGTGAGTGAAATTGTAATACCATTCTCATCATCTCTATATTGGGTGTCTATGGGTTTCCAGATGGTTAAGATGTTGGCTTGACCTATAAAGCCCTGAATAGTTTGGGGCCTACCTTACATGAGGAGAGAGACTTTTACTCACGTCATATTGCCACTGATGCCATCAGTTGAGAAGCTTGTGTTGCAGCTCTTTGAGATGCAGTAGGGATAGGGAAGGAGAGAGCTGTGAGCATGGTGTTTTCTGTGTGGAGCTCTAGGCTTCAGAAATTATTTCCTGGTCCAAAACAGCACAGATTTTTGAGCAAGGCCTAACTATATGGCCAGGGCTTTGAGGAGAAGTTCTAGTGTTTGTAGCAAGATATGTATTGCTTGGATTTGATATTGGCTTTGGCTTTGAGGTAGGAGCAAGCCGCTACTTCAATTTTTCTGACTGTCAGTTTATAGCAAATGTGCTTAGAGACCAGAAAAGGCACTTTTTCATGTATTATAGCTTAAATCCTTCAGAATTCCATTAATGCAGAGTTTGTCAGCGGGGCCACATAGCTTTCTGGAACATTGCATGCAGCAAAGCCTCAGACCCTGGAAACCAGGAAATAAGTTCTGGTGTTTGTAACAAGGTAGGTATTGCTTGGATTTGATATTATCTTTAGTTATTATCTTAAGCAACAATGCACCCTTAGCTCTGCTCCTTGGTGCTAGCAATAGCTGCTGGAAATGGTTCAGCAAGTAGGATGCCAACATAATTAGTATCCAGGAAGAATCCTAGGAGGCTGTTTGTATTTTGTTCCACAGATATGAATTCCAGCATTTATCTGCTTCACTTCAGCTGTGTTAGGTGTAAGTTGTACTGAATAGGCTTTCACTGGAGCAAGTTGGCACAGTTATTATGAGAGGTGCATTATTATATCAAAGGATCATGAATGCCTCATTTAAATGCCAACTTTTGTAGATCGTGTCAGTGCTGGTGAATGGGGGTCATCCTGTGAATATGGATTGTCAGCAGTGTGGTAGCATACATGGCAGTGGTCACTGGGGTTTAGTGAAGGTAATGTCTCAGAAGGAATGCTCAGGCAAGGATGAAGGAGAGGTAACATTTAGCTAGTCTGGGGTGGTTTGTGTGGAGTAGGCTCAGTGTTTGAGTGTAGACTATGTGTAAGTGGCTCCTGTTTACCATGTTAGACCTAAACTTTCGAATTTTGCCCCAGCAAAGCCTTTGTTCTACAATGGTTGTGCGCTCTGATCTCAGAATATTCTATAGCATGATAGAGTGCTGGTGTGTGTTGTTGGCATGTTGAGACATTGCTCAAAAAGGCAGAGTTAAGGTTGCATTGCCAGAGGGAGGCGTGTGTACTTTAACTCTGTAGTTCCTGGGCTTTCAGAGCTTGGGTTCACCTGAACTCAGACTTCTGAAAGGGCATGTGACTCCGCAAGATAACCTTAACTTTGTTGTAACACACATTTTGGGCATTTCATTTCTTCAGATTTTTTAAAATATTTTTTTAGTATCCTCATGAATTGCAGCCCAGCTCTCTCCTCCACTGCTTCTGAATCTCTGGTAATCATTATCAAGGCTACAGAATGCACAGGCTGCATGTGAGTCCCTTTATTGCCTCTGTGTCATCTCTTTATCTGTCCAGCTCAGCCCACCATCCCACAGAGAGGTGTATGGAATTTGCAGACGGGGGAGCTGGAGAGAAGATGCAGGATCAATGCAGGGACTAGCATGGAGTGAGTGAGGGCATTTTTTGAAAGGGAGACAGACATGGGGAAGTGGGAAGGGATCAGGGCGTAGATATGGGTGGATGTGTCCACTTTGTTGGCCAGCAGGCCCATCCATCCACTGGAGAACCTGGCAGCAGGCAGCCATGAGCAGCAACACCGTGGGCAGTGGCTGCTTCTCCACCTGCAGCTCTGGCCCTGCAGTAGGGACCATGCTCCCTCTCTCCTCCTCCAGTGCTCTGGTTTCTAAGCCCCTGGAGCACTGGCAGAAAGCTTCTGATCATGTGACCGGAAGTAGGACTGGCCAGGCCCCCCCGAAGAGTAAGGGGCCTGGCTAGAAAGCAGGGGCTGGCTAATCCCCTGGAATGGATGTGGAGAGTTTTGGGAGACAGATGTGAAACCCACCCCACCCCACCCCCAGTAACCTCCAATGTATAACTTGGAGCCTTCCTTTCCACTCCACTCCTCCAGTACGTCTTCATAGACACATTCTGGCTCACTGCTCTTCACCACCATGTTCTCCTACCAATGCACAACAGGTCCAACATTCTCTCCATCACACTCATTGTTCTTACCACCCAAATACCCCTAGTGTTCAGACCTCACATGCACACTGGTTCCACCACCCTATTTCCCACTCCGTGCCCCTGGTGGGCTTGAAAAGGCCATGGGGAAATGAGGTGGTGGTTTGGCTGTGAGGTGGGCACCTATCAGCTAGAGGGCAGGAAAGGGCAGGAGAGTGGAAATGCAAAGTGTCTACTCAAGATGTGGGCCCAGTATATAGGGTAGGGATCTACACATTTATTGGCAGCATAGGAGGCTCAGAAAGGTTTGAAGTGATCCTTTCATCCCAAAGAGATTTCCTCAGCTGAATGAGAACACCCCACTTGGATAAACACAGCTCTAGTCATCTTAGTGAGTGTTTCTATCTCTCTTCCCACTGTTTCAGTCTTGATGGGCCAGTGCTATGCACCAGCCATGCTTATTCTCAGCTCCTCACTCCGATCTTGGCATGTTATGCTTGGTGCATGAACCAAACTTAAGCTGTTTTCGGTTCCCTACCCCATCTGGCCACTATGTCCCTGTGCCATGCAGATGTCTGTTCCCATGTCCCATCCTGGTCTCAGCACTGTGAAGCATGTCTTGAAATGGAGTTTAGGTGTGAGGATCTTTAAAAGGACAGAGCTGAAGTTCCTGCTGCATCTCACTGCACAGCCCTGACCCCCTTTCTTTCCTCTCCATGCTCCTCTGCATGACCTCTTCCTTGCCAAGAAGCAACTACCTTGAGGGAAAAATTGACCCTGGAGTTCATTCCTCACTGCTGGAAGCAGCCTGGAGAAGCTGGGTGGTTCTGTCATTTCAAACCCAGCTAACATGGGTGGCAGCGAAGGAGATTAAGGCTAAGAGCAGGTCTTCCTTGTATGCTGTCTGACATGGGGTGGGGTGGTAGGAACAGGAGCTTAGACCTCCCCAGGAGGACAGGGTCTTCTAGATCCTGCCTTACTCAAACAGATTCAGAAAGAAAGGCCAGACCCTCTCCCCCATAGAGGAGGAGTAAAGCCTCAAAAAGGGAAGAAGGCTTTGAAGCCCCCCTATGGGCAGAATAACCTGATTCCAGCTCATACATGGGGACAAGGATTCCCCCAGCAGGGCAGAACCCTCCAGATCCCACCTCACATATGGTGGACTCCAGCCCTCCTTAGGTTTCAGGACTGCTGCTGCACTGCCCCAGTCTCCCAGACCTTTTGTGTATGAGGTGCCTTCCCAGACCTTAGCCATTGCCCAGAAGTATGGGAGCCACCTCTACTTCCTCTCTCACCACCAGGCCTGGGCATGACAAGAAGAGTTGTGGAGGAGAGACAGTGCTGTGGCATCAAATGGTGGTGGGAGGGGAGAAGGAATGTGGAGTTGACGGGCCTCCCACTACCCTTGTCATTCATTTGTATGTCCTCCATCCCCACTTATCGTCCCTCAGTTTGAGGAGGATCAGAGCCATAGTTAAAGTCCCAAGTATGGGCAAAAAAGTTAGAACCAAGTAATTTTGTAAAATGCTGGATTTAGGGGGCTATCTTGGGAACCCCTAGCTCAGATTACCCCAAATTTGGACCAGTAGTGCTTCCTGATATTCCTATAAGGCACAGGAAATTTCAAGACAATCTGAGTTAGCATGGGAAGTTAGAGCACTTAGACTGGTTGTCTTTTCAACAGTCAGTGATTCAGTAATAACTATAGCAAAGCTGCTGGCTCACACTAGCAGAGCTATCAGTCCACTATAATAAATATTAACAGATTTATTTATCTCATGAGCTTTCATGGGAGAAAATCCCACTTTGTCAGCTGCTTTGAAGAGGGGGAATTTACAGAAATTGGATGAAAATAAATTCAGGGGCGTGTAAGACATGGGATCTGGTCATACTGCAACAGCAAATCAGAGCATTTGTAAGGATTCAAACTCTAGAAAACAGCACACAGAAGGAGGGTGAAGTCAAATTACCTGTTATAATGTTAAAAGAATCCATAGTCACAATTCAGCCCTGCTTTCACATGATCTAATCTGCATAGTATTTGAATTTTGGCCGTTTCTCTTTGAAGTCTTGATGTCCCATTGATTTTCTTGAGGACCATCATTAACAAATCGTCAATGGACTGATTAGGAAGATGGAAGTGCTCAGCAACTGTTTTTTTTGTGTTGTAATTTCTGATGCCAGTTTTGTGAGCATTTATTCTTCTGCATAGGGACTGTCCTGTTTGTCCAATGTATAAAGCGTGGGGGCCTTTTCTGGGCCTTTCCTGTAGTAGTTGACTGTGGGGTAAAAAAAAAAACAAAAAAAACCAAAACAATAGAACACCACTGGGCACCACATACAACCCTCAAGTCAGACCCCAACAAAAGATCATTAAAGACGTCCAGCCTATTTTAAAAGATGACGCCTCACTCTCTCTAGCCTTGGGAGACAGACCTCTCCTCACCTACTGACAATCTCTGAACTTTAAGCAAATACTCACCAGCAACTACAGACCTAACAACCGGAACATTAAAGCAGGCACATATCCCTGCAACAAACCACGCTGTCAACTTTGTCCACATATCTGCACTAAAGACACCATCATAGGACCTAATCAAGCCTGCTACGCCATCAAAGGGTCCTTCACCTGCTCATCCACTAATGTGATTTATGCCATCATGTGCTGGAAGTGCCTCCATGTCTTATACATTGGACAAACAGGACAGTCCCTGGGCAGAAGAAGAAACGTGCACAAAACTGACATCAGAAATCACAACTCACAAACACACACAAAAAAGAGTTGCTAAGCACTTCCATCTTCCTAATCACTCCATTGATGATTTATTTGTTAATGATGGTCCTCAAGAAAATCAATGGGACATCAAGACTTCAAAGAGAAATAGCTGAAATTCAAATAATATGCAGATTAGATTGTATGAAAGCAGGGCTGAATCGTGACTATGGATTCTTTTCACATTATAACAGGTAATTTGACTTCACCCTCCCTCTGTGTGCTGTTTTCTAGAGTTTGAATCCTTACAAATGCTCTGATTTGCTGTTGCAGTATGACCTGATCCCATGTCTTATACTCCCCTGCATTTATTTTCATCCCATTCTGTAAGTTCCCCCTCTTCAAAGGGTCTGGCAAAGTGGGATTTTCTCCCACAAAAGCTCATGCGATAAATAAATCTGTTAGTCTTTAAGTGCCACAAGACTCCTTGCTTTTTTTGCTTTACTAGACTAATACGGCTGCCCCTTTGGAACTTGGCTATAATAAATATAAGGCACTTTGGTATGTCTCTACTAGGAAAAGTTAGTTCAAATTTGTTAACTCGATCTAAGTTCGAGTTTAGGTCAAACTAAACTTGAATTTATTAGTTCAAATTAACAAAGTGGCCTAATTTGACTTAATTCAAAGTTAAATTCAAATTAAGGGTTAATACTAGTCTACACAGTCTTTAGTTCAAACTAAGGATCAAACTAAGGGCTTAGTTCAAACTAGCCAGCAGGTCTTACTAATTTGAACTAAGCTTTCATTAGTTCAAGGTAAGGAATTTCTTAATTCAAAATAATGAAAGCCTAGTGTAGACAGGTACTAAGGGAGTTTGAATTAAGCCTCCTTAATTCAAACTAACTTGCAAGTGTAAACATGCTCTTTGAGATTAAAAGTGGGTATATCTAATGTTAGTCTCCTTCCTGAGAGAACAGTAGCATACCACACTGTTGCAATATGACATAAAGTGAAATGCATGACATGTGTAGTCCTGGAACAATTGTATCTTGTTCTAGCTTAGTCCTTCATGTCTCCTATTTTAGAAGGCTTACGGATTGACCAGAATTAGGGCAGACTTCTTCCACTTTGCCTTTCCTCTTTGCTCGTCAGGGGTTTTCTGCTATGAGTTTACGAACAAATTGCAGCAGAATTGGATCATTAGAAGAGAATTGCTTTCTCAAATATAACTAGGTCTTCAGTAGTGTGATGTATGCTAATATTGGTGCAAGTAACACAATTACCAGAAAGCTTTATGTATTATATTTGATTAAAACTAATAAACCTAATAACCTGATGTCTATATAAAATGTGGTTATTTAATGTAATCTGTTATGACTTTACTTTTCATTTGTTCCCTTTTGGAATAACAAACAGATCAGCAACATTTCCATCCAGGGACAGGAGTTTGGAGAGTCTATCTTTGAACCAGGCATGACCTTTGCTTTTGCTCGTTTTGATGGAGTGTTGGGTTTAGGATATCCGTCTTTAACAGTGGGCAGTGCACTGCCAGTATTTGACAGTATAATAGAACAAGGTCTGATAGAGGAGCCAGTGTTTTCCTTCCACTTGAACAGGTCAGTTTTTAACACTAAATAAAGGCAAGTTGTCAAAAGAAGTAAATTTCTTTTAACCATAGATTAAGAAAACCATCCATTTATATATATTCTTCGTTTCTAAAAAGAATGTTTTCAGGAGCATGTCTAGATAGAAGCATCAATGCAGGAGCATAATAACTAAAATAATATTTACAGAAATGCCGTTAAACTTATATCTTTGAAATAAACCCATGTTTACACTTTGCTTGATGCAAAGCCCTGAGAACTTCAAAGGATCTACTAATCTGATGAATGATCTACATTTGAAACTTTTTAAAAATGAAAAATGCACTTTTTGAAAAAAATTAAATGTGTTCTGAGAAATGTTTCATTGTTTAGAACATTCAGTTATTAGATTCATCTTTTTTTTAAAAAAAAAAATCCACTTTTTGGTTTCAAAAAACAACAACAAAAAAGTCAGTTTAATATTTTAAGCTGTTTTTTAATTCTATCTCCCCTCCCCTTTCCTTTCTTCCATTTTGCCAATAAAAAAGTTGGATGAAAGGAAAAAAGAGAAAAAGCAAACACTAATGTATTTTGCTGAACTGGAAAATGTTGATAAAATATGTTTACCAGCTGTTGACCAGTGCTAGTAAGGCAGTTAAATGGGACTTTCTTACAGTATCTTGGGCGCTGAGAGAGAGTTAATTTATCAGCTAGGGGAGATGAACAGAATTACGGCACTGCTTTGTGGCAGTATTTCAGAAGAAAAGGGGTCATGTTCTTATCTCACTTACACTGAGAATAACTTCCATTTTTTTAAACTTATACTGGGGTGAGACCAGAAACTGGCCCACATCACTTCTAATCTCACTCCTAAACCCTCTACGACCTCTCACATTATTAGTAAAAGGTTTAGACTAGGGGCTCTGATTTAGGGCCATTTCCAATCTAGTTATGATTAAAAAATGAGATGTCTTAGGCTTCCATGGAACATACACATTTGAAAAAGATGTGTAAGGGTTTGAATTGAAAGTTGATTCCCTCTCCACCGCCCTGTCCCCATACCCATGTCCCACTTAAATTTCATGTCATTCAGTTTACGTATTTATTTGTTTGATCTTTTTAGAGGAGAAGATACTGAAAATGGAGGTGAATTGATATTGGGGGGTATAGACCATTCTCTTTACAAAGATTCAATTCACTGGGTCCCAGTTACTGAGAAAAGCTACTGGCAAATTCATGTTAACAAGTACGTATGCACATATATAAATCTGATGAAACTATACCTCTCTATCTAGGCTTCTGAAGAGGGAAATACTTGATGGTTCCCCACTAAAAATCAGAAATGTGCTGCAAGGGCCACCCTGAATGTACTGCCTCCAAAAACAGTGCTTCTGAGAAAGATATGAAGACAATCTGTGTATCTAGGGCTGCAGTGATATTTCTGGAAACACTGACTTTGGTGGCTGGTACTTGGAAGAATGCCTTTTATCAACAGGTGTGACAGGATCAGTCCGGATGGCTTCCAGAAAGTCCTAGAAGGCAAATATATCAGCCCTAGGCTCAGCAAATCACTTTGTCCTTTGCAACTGAGCAGTGGTTACTCCAGGTTAATTAGCAAACCTGGAGCTAATTACAGCTCCACCCAGGATTTATTAAAAAGCCTCCCCTCCAGACAAAGGGTGTAGCTGGAATGTGAGAGTGAGGAGAGCTACAGGAGTGTATGAGAGAAGGCAAGGTGCAGTTGGAAGGCAGCAGAACTGGAGAAAGAGCACAATGGTGGTGAGGAAGAGCCCCATAGGTACGAAGGCTGGGGGAAGGAAAAAACCCTTGCCTGAGGGGACAAAAGACCCTTACCACATCTAGGAGCCTGAGGGAAATAAACCCACCACTAACGGGAGGCGTGGGACCCACTGGGTAGAGGAGGGACCTTGTCACCTGGTCACAGTGAGGTCCTAATGGATGTGTCTGGGAGCTGGATAGATGCTGGAGCTCCTAGATGAGGACTATGCACATGATCTGAAGGCACCAAGCCCAATTCCTGGCTTGCCACAGTCTTCCTGTGTGACAGTGGTCTAGTCATTTGGCTTTACCATTCTTCAGTTCCTAATATTTAAAATGATTGTGATAGTAATATTTGCCTACCTTTGGATACATTCAGTGATGTTTGTGAGGTACTCAGAGACTATATTGATTGGGGTCATGGACGTACTCAGAAAGATGTTGGACCTTAAGCTCCTACACCCAGAGGCAGCCATAGGCAGTTGTGGGCCCTAGGTAAACAGCCATTGTAGGGGCCCCCAAAGGACCTCCTATAGGCTTCTTCAGGGTGGGCTGCGCTAGGGCCATGCCCCTGCAAGCCGCAGCTTCATGCTGGCTGCTCTCCTCCCTCCTCCAGAGGAGGTGCAGCTGGCTGGGGATAGGTGGGGAGAGCTTCTCCATCCCCGCAGGAGGGAGAGAGGGCAGGGAAGTGGCAGAGCCTCTGGCCCTGGGGGTCCTGTGCTTATGCGGTGGGAAGGAGGAGGGAGATGGGTTGCTGATCCCAGAGTTAGGCTAGGCAAAGCAAGTGACCACTATGGGTTGCCTTACTGCTTGGGGCCCTACGTGGCCTCCTGCTTCACCTACCCCAAAAGCCGCCTCTGCCTACGCCTTCAGTAAAGTTGGTGATATATAGAATAATTATTTCCAGAGCTCTCTTGCTCTAGTTTCATGTGAACACTCTCCTTTTAGATTCAGGACATCTCTAAACTTAGCGTAAATTTTTGATGCTTTTATTGCAACTGGCAGCATCTCCTTGCTTAGATTCCATGCTTATTCTACCATCAGTCTTAGCACATCTGCACTCTGTTTAAAGTGTGTGGTTTTGTTTGTTTTTTTTCACATGCAGTGTGAAAATCCAAGGAAGGGTTGCACTTTGTTCCCATGGTTGTGAAGCCATTGTTGATTCAGGCACTTCTCTAATTACCGGCCCTTCTTTACAAATAAGAAGGCTACAGGAGCATATCGGGGCCAGTCCAACACAAAGTGGAGAGGTAAAAACCGTAGAGCGGGGAAAAACTTCAGAATAAGAGAGGTCGTGATTTGATACAAATGCTGATGTGTGCGGGGCAGGGAAAGAGAAAGTAATCAAAATTAGGAACAAAGTAGGGTCTAGGAGAAAAGCATGCTGCCTGTACAAAGCTAAAATCAGGGCAAGATATTTGATTTGTTTTCATCCTTCCTCACCTCCTCTGTTTCCAAAATACACTTCCCTCATTCATAACACTTATGGATCTAATAGAGGGATCTGTTTAAGGAAATATTCTTTTAAAGATACACAGCTGATCGTGATGTGATATATGACAGAGCTACTACCTTCTTGTAAATCTAGGGATAGTTGTCTTTCCTAGGTCATATGGCATGACTTAAGGCCAGGAGTAGTCCCAGGCTGACTTGTCAGTTAGAAAAAGGAAATTAAGATAAAAATGTACCTGAATAACAGACCTGTAATAATTCCATTGAAGGCCACTGGTGTCAACTCAGCTAATAAGAGCTAACATTCTTTGTACCTAAATCCCTTGGAGCATGTAATTCTATAATTCTAACTCACATTTTGGTTCATTTTACTGTAATATATAGAGCCAGATCTGTCCCTCCCGTTCTCCATCTTCTGCATACTCCTATTTTTCCCTGTTACTTCTCTCATTCCCCCTTCTCTTTGCTGCTCTACTTCTCCCACACTCTTCTTCCTCACCATTTTCTTGTTCTCTGCTGCTGCTGCATCTTCACCTTCTTCAGCATCCTGCTGCTGTCTTCTCTATGCTGTCTCTACTCTGTCTTCCTTCAATCTGTCTGCTCCCTACCACCTGCTGCTCTCTGTATGATGCACAGCCTCTGTATCTCCCTGCTTCTTTTCCCTTTTGTACTAGGCCATTCCTTCCCAGCTGCTTCCCATCTCATCCTCTGAGGTCTGCCCCAGAACAGCTTCATCTTCTACTTCAGGGACTTCTCCTTTGATGTCAAAACAGTTTTGCTTCTTCGCTGAATGGTTTGTCAGTTTACATGCTTGCAGCTATATTGATTCCTCTGTGCATTTTTGTGATAGTCCCAGATAGTCTGGGAGCATGTGTAATTCAATGGGAAAATTAATGATAGATAAAAGAGGTGCCATTTGATTAATAAAAATCTGCAGAATGATAATTTCTGTGGAATCACCCTCTGTGCTGATTGGGAAGTCCACTGACCCTTCCCCCACTCCCTGATTCAGACTCAAGATCCTCTAGTTGATGGAGATTTTAATAATATAATGTCATTGGAATGGGCGGAGCTAAGTATCTTTCTCCCACAAACACAATGGTATGAACGCGACAAATGTAGAACAATCATATAGATGTATATCTGAGAAACTGCTTAAATACTAATGGTTTTTTAAATTATACTTTAAAACAGGTACGTCAGTCCTGGGCTGAAAATATTGTGTTATAAATTCATAATTAAAACACGATACCTGATTCTTGGTTTTAAAGTTACATGTTAGTGTAAATAGAAGGAGCGCTTCATGCTCATTTGTCATCTTCAGCAAAAAAGTGGTTTCATTTTATTGATTGTCAGCTTTGTTTATTATGTCAAAAGAGTTAAATGAAGCTGGTTAGGGTGTCAGCATCCAGTCAGAAATTACTAGAACAATCTGAAAATGGTATGCACATATCTAATTGCAATCCCAAAGTAATATATAACAGAGTCTAGGGGGATTTAGTACAGTGACAGTACTGTGAAGTGAACCAGTGTCTTGCAGGGAAAAAGTTGCAATGTGCTATAAATGCACACACCAAAATACTCGTTGCTCTTAAAAATATTTCCTGGATGTCCTCTTTGACAAGCATACTGTTATAGTTGAAGTAATTGCCCAAATTGCTACAGGACTTGAGACCAGTTCCACACGTCCAGTGTACTTTTACTGCTTGTGATGGAGAGCTGCAATATCACAGAACTGCGCGAGCAGTTTGATGAGGTTGAATTCATGAGAAAGCCAGTTGTCTGAGTGGTGTGGCAATATGTGAAGATGGTCGAGTCTTTATCGCTCTTTATTTGGTCTGTCAGAACAGCTAATTGGAATTTGCACTGCACAACATTGAAAGACATTTTTGCTTTAGATTTAACCAACTATTCTGTAATGATTTCCTGGTACCTCAGTGAAATAAGAGGTGTAGAAAAGTCTGACACTGACATAAGGGAGGAATTCTGAAAAGGGAATTGGGTTGTTAAAAGATTGCTAGCTGCTTTTGTGCAACTGGTTCAGATGAAGCCCTAGAACATGAAAAGAGAGCAATGAAGATCAGAGGAGGGCTTGGTGATCTCAACACCACGTCCAAATGCTCTTTTCCAGTTTTTCCTGACACCCCCAGCACTCCACTGAATTTTGAATGAAATATTAAGCACAATTTCTTCAAAAGTAACTAAGCACTAGACTCACTAGGTGCTGTTAACTGCCAAGAATGGACAATTTTAAAATTATAGGATGAGCTTACTTGCACAGGCAACCCGTTCACATTAATATCAGTCTTCAGTGATGATATATCTAGATAGCATTTGAATGGATACTTTGGGACATGACTTGTGTGAAGCCTTCAAAACCCAAAGAATTATGCAAAGCTCCACCAATCTGTGGCATCCAATCAAGAAGAACAGACTAAAGCTGTGCTGCAACGCAAAGAAGAAAGTCAACACGAAGCTAGAAGGAACTATAACAGAGCTAGCCACAAGGTTATTTTTTGCTTATCTCCTGGTTGTATCCAGATTTCAGCATTATGTTGGTCTGCGTGAAACTTTGAGGAGGCACAAGTTCTGCACGGTACCATGATTTATGTTTGAATGTGACAGATCCATGCATATATTCTGGCGAAAAATCAAAGTAATGAACATTTTGCATGGTCTTCCTAAGCCAGTACCTACTGATAACATGACTAATATGTTATGCCAGCAGAGGCTTTTCAATGTAGCAGCCACAAATGGTATGGCTGAGATACAGACTCTCAACCAACCCAAAATTGTTGCCAGGATTTGGCTAAATGCTTCATTATAAGGCTATAGCAAAAACTACTGGAGCTATGATATGACAGAGTCCATTAAATATTTAACATGTGTGCAGGGGAATCAATTAAAAATATTGCAAAAAAGAGAATCCTGTGGTATTTCCTCTGTCCAGTACAAAATGACTGACTCCACAGACATTTCTAATGTTACAATGAGGAAGCTACCATCCAATACTTGCAGGAAATATGAGTTAACCTCATGCCTTGCAGGAAAAACACTACATCATTCAAAGAACTGCTAAGAGAATTTCATTGTCACATTGCATAATGAAGCAGCTACCTCACACTCTTCAGTGGAGTTTCTTCATAATTCCCACGAGGACTCCAACACTAAAATTACTTTGCATACCACAGTGCCACAGAGAGAGGTGCTACTAACTAAACTGTAGATTTTTGCACAAAGTGCAGATGTTCCTAGTGTTCTCTCTGAGATGCTACCCAAGGCTTTGGCAACATTCTACTTTTGCACCTGCTGCTAGGAAACAGACTTTCAGTATATGCCTCAGAGATGGGTTCCTCTCATTCAGACCATTAACAGCTGTTGCAAATGCTGAGTTTCCATGACACTACTGGGAGATTGGCTGAAAAGGCCAAAGTATTGTACTGGGAGACATTAGATTCATCCTTTGAAAACCTCCTCCTCACTAGGAATTTTCTTGGAACAGCTGGGGCAATCACTGACAAGGTCATAAATGCACTGGAAGTGTTTTATATGCCAAGTTTACTATTTGAAGACCAACATTATGACACTTGCAGAGCTACATTGGTGGATGTTTTCCAAGAAGAAGGCAAATGGAGAAAAATTCCTGCTGATAAGGAGTATATTTATATCTGCTACATAGGTAGAAGGCTAATTATCAAGCAATGGAATAGCTCCAGGATGGCTGAGCACATCCAGAATAACCTTCTTCTACAGGGCATGATTGGGTCTTGGAGAAGGGACTGATCACACTAGTTATGTGTGAAATACTATGAGTTCCCACATCCGTCCTTCAGCTAATGAAATGCTTATCTGCAAAGAGCAGATGCTCACCACCCTGCCAGTGTTTGGCCAGCAGCCTACCTTTCATGGACATGTGCAAGTGGATGAGGATCTCTCTAGTAGTGGTGCCCTAGATGGAGATGGAGATGAAACCAATGATGACTTTGATGAATAAATATTTTTAGTCCTATATAGCAAGGTAACTTCTCTACAATTACCAGAGTGCTTCTGAAATATACTCAGCTTGAACCATTTCCAATGACTTTGTATTATCAAAGTTTCCACCGTCTGGAGGATCTAGAGGAGGGAGCCAGTGGGGGAGCAATTCTCCCCCTCCCCCACCATGTTGCAGAGGGTGATGCTTTTGAAAGTATGATTCTGTAGAATTTATGGATCAAACAACACTTCTTTATCTGTGTCATAACCTGCTCACAGAATGAGATTTTCCTACTTTGTGTTCCCGGACTAATATTTCTGAGGTGTCATGCATAGAGTGGTGTAAGAAAACACTGCCGCCTTGAGGTGTATTTCAGATAGGATGTAATGACAACCAAGCATGACAAAGTTGAATCCTTTTCAGTGTTTCAGCATCTCTCTTTTGTGTTTCCAATTTCCCTCATACTTAATGAGTAAAACAAAACTATGAGCTCATATGACCTAATTCCAGCAACTTCTGAAGTGCTGAGATAATATGGCAGCTAACCTTTACCACTCTCTAGAGACAGGGCCATGTGCTTTCATCACTGACTTACTGCTGACATTTGCCTGACATGCTGATTTAATTATTGCATTGCCCAAGCTTCAGCACCTCAAGTAAGGTGAACACATGTGATTCTTATTCACTTTGGAATAATCTTCATTAAAGCTGATCTTGATATAAAATCATATTCAAAAGCAATATTAAGATTGCACAGCATAATCCTGAAACTCAGGAGTGTCAGAGATAAGCTAGAAGGCACAATTTTACCTCTGTCTCCCTTTGAGCAGATGTATAATGAGTTATAGGTCCTCATTCACAGTTGTGTTACTCCAGTTTTACTCATGCAGTGTAACTCTAGTGATTTTCAATTTACTCAGTTCTCAAAGAAACCAGTTTAAGATTTTTCATTCAAATGTAGCTGTTTTAAGACTAAATAAATAAATAAAATAGACAAAGTCATGAAAGGGAGACTTTCTGACCCAAACTTTGTCATTCAGCCTTTATGTGTTTTTATATTTTTACAGCTTGAAGTAAAAGTTTAAACAATGTTAAAAGAAAATATTTAGTCAGGGATTCAAATCCTTTTTCAAAATAACCTGATCATAAAATTGCATACTATTATTTTTATAGCTATCACAGACAGGTAAAAATATACTGGGCCAGTTGCATGCTGGCATAAAGTGTTTGCAAATGCCATTGAAGCCAATTGGATTTTACACTTTTATAGCATGATGAACTTTTGTTCGTGACACTTTTTTTTATGTATGCGGAGCTACCTTATGACTCAAGCTGAGTGAATTTTTTCAGCCAAAATAAAATAAAAGCAGATTCAGCCACACCAAAAGATTTTGCAAATTTGTTCTGGTTTAGCTAAATTGTTCATGTTGGGGAGGGGGGAAAGAATTCTAAAAATGTTAAAATGAAATCAAATATTTTTTTTATTAAAAGACTTTTTGTTCTGAAATTTCCTTCAGTTTTATTTCTTTAAAAAAATCTGAGACACTAAAAAACAATCAAAATTTAAATGAAAAACACTAAAAACACTCAAAATTGAAATGAAACATTTTGGGTCAAATGAAATGTTTTATTTAACTCAAGATAATTCAGCCAGAAATGTGTGAGCCAAAACAATTATTTTTAACTGAAATGGCAGTGAACTGAAAAATCTGTTACTTGGCCAGATCTAATTAATGACCTTCATGTCTCATAATTTCTTATCCTGGCTCTGTTATATTGAGTCTTTATATCTCACAATATACTTAGGGTGATCAGCCAATGTAAGTCCAGTTTCAGGACAGCATGATTTCATTTGCAGGACATCACAGGACATAGTAAAATTAAAATAAATAAATTTCTTTAATGTAACCTAGAGCACAAATTTCACTCCTTAACAAAGCCTGTTTTGAGAAGCTGAAGACAGTTAAAACAATACATTTAACTAAATGATACATCCATAGCTAGCTGCTAATTTTTGCTATAATTAAGTTGCTGGCACGGTGAACAACCCTGCCCCATAGCAAGCCTTCTCCCCTTCTTCTGTAGGCCCCTTCCCATCTGACACTGCCCCTTCCATGTCCTCACCCCTGCTCATGAGTCGGCCAGCTTGAAGTCCCTTTGGTTCCCCATCCTGATTCAGAATGGAGCAGCCCGGCTGGCTGTGGAGCCTCTCTCTTCTCCTGACCTCCATCAGGATAGCCCTCCTGACTCCTAGTCCCATGTGTAGCAGAGCAGCTTGACTGGGCAGCCTCTCCTCCCCCCTCACTCTGTATTTTATGGGACATTGTGTAATTCAGGGGTTAAAGGAAGCTGGAATGCACCAGAGCAGTGTCCCAGGGCCCACTATTTTTAGGTGGTCAGTGTTCCAGTCCCCCCTAAAAATAGAAAATGGAGCCAGAATGCTGCATTCTGGGGCTCACCATTTAAAAACAGTGGGCACCAGAACGCAGTGTTCTGGCTCCATTTCCTATTTTCAGGGGCCCACCAAACGCTTAACCCCTTAAAATAGTTGGCCCCGGAACACTGTTCTGGCCGGCAGAGAGCTTCTTCCAGACTGGGAGATTTTAAATCTCCTGCCCTCAGCCTGCTCCGACTGAGCATGCTCAGAACCTCTGAACATGTTCAGCCAGTGCTGGCTCAGGGGGAGAGAAGCAGTCCGTGGGGTGCCACTGTGCTCCAGCGGCCAGGTAAGGAGCCCCAACAGCAGGCCTGGGGCTGGGGCTGGCATGGGAAGCAATGGAGTGAACTCTCTCCTGCTGGGTTGGCCCCAATCAGGGTCCCCCCAGCTCCCTGCAAATGCAGAGGGGCACTGGGTGGGTGAGTGGCCCTTTGTCCACTTCACTTACAGTCCCAGCCCCCACCTCCCCTGCTCTAATCCTTCTCTCGCCCACCTCCTGCTGCTATCCACCCCTTTTCTGCACCCATCTCCTACCCCTGCCCCATTCACCACCCTGACACCTCCTGCCCCTGCTCCCTACCTCCTGCCACCACCCACCCCTTCTCTGCTCCCATCTCCTGCCCCCTACTTCCTGCCCACCCACCCCTTCTCTGACCCCATCTCCTGCCCCTGCCTCCCTTCACCATCCCCACCTCCTGCACCTGCCCCCCACCTCCTGCCACCCCCCCTTCTCTGCCCCATCTCCTGCCCATGCTCCCAGTCACCCCTTCAACACCCCTACTTCCTGCCCTTGCTCCATTCCTCCACATCCCATGCCCTCATCCTTCCTGGGCTGGGCCCTGAACATGTGGGAAAGGGGCCTGGACAATACGGGAAGGGGGACCACCAATAAGGAGGGTTCCAGGGCCCACCAAATTAGACTTTAACCACTGGTGTAGTTGTTATGGGACAGGGGACTATCCTGCAATTTGCAGAATGTTTGGTCACCCCAAATATAGTTTGCAGATATATTTGGCTCCTGTTCCCCAGAATGCATTCAGTGGACACACAAAATACTTGGGTAATATGTTCTCATCAACAAGATTTTAAAAAATATTCCTTCTGTTGTAAAGCAACAAGCCAAAACATCAAAACTTACTGTGAAGCTTCCAGACAGTCTTGGACCATTCTAGTGGATGGTCTAAGGCTCGTTCAATTTTTTAATAAAGAGAGAAAGTGGAGAGGCAAAAAAACCCCAAAACAAAACCCCAAAATGACACCCCCCCAATCTTCCCCAACAATACAAAATAATTGTAACAACAAAACAAACCCTACACAAACATAAAATAAAACCCCCTCTCATATAGTTACTGTAAATTAGTGTAACATTTATAGCAATAAATGTGTATTTCAAATTGTGATTTGTCAGCTGTTCTCAGAATTCCACTCTAGTGCAGTGTAATATCTCACATAATATCCCAATAGACCTTCTAGATGGGTTCCCTCCATTTGAAAATATGGTGTTGTGGCTGTATGCTGCTCCCTGTTGTGGCTCTGAGGAGAGACACTATGCTGAAGGCAGCTCCCAGGATCATGCCTGTAGCATGCTTCTGGAAGCATTGGAGTTGTGCGTTTTGCAATGTCAGTTGCAAGAGGCAATAGGAACTCATGCTTCAACTTGGGTTTGCTTGCATATGTGGAGAAAGGAGAGAACAAGTCCTCAAACCACCCCTCCTTTCCTCTGTTGGGCCTTGTTAGCATTGTTATCAGTCCTAGAATCCATGAATCCTTAGGAGCTGGGAGTCTGAGAGGGCTGTGTTTGATTCTGTGTAGGACTCTAAGGATGTGTTCAGACGAGAGTTTTATTTCGAAACAACAGCCGTTGTTTCGAAATAAAATTTCTTATGTCCAGATGACATTCCGCTATTTTGAAACAACGGGACCTGTTGTTTTGAAATAATGGCCGTTGTTTCAAAACAGTAAAATCTCGCATCTAATTGAAATAGCTGTTGTTTCGAAATGGTTGTTTCGAAACAATGGTGTTCGGACGTGTTATTTCGAAATAACCATTATTTTGAAATAACACTTTTGCCCTTCTCCTTCCCAGGGTGCCTTCCTTTTAGCCTTTATTGGGTGGGGGCATGGCCCAGGGAGGGCACACCTCCCATGGTGCCCCTCTCCTAAAGCGAAATAGCAAGTCCTGTCTTTGGACATGCTATTTTGCTTTGAGCTTTTCCCTTAATTCGAATTAACATTTTCTTAATTCGAATCAACTTATTTCGAAATAAGGACTTTATTTCAAAATAACTCATTTTGAAATAACTTATTTTGAAATAACAGTTTACGTGTGAACATAGCCCAAAAGCAGGAGGCCTCCTTCTACACCCCCACCACTTGCACTCCTGCACAGGGCCATAGAATAATTTTGTATGTTATGACTAATACAGATGAAAAAAATAGCAACAATGCCAGATCAGATGGCAGATATTCTGGTTGCTAGGCTGATTCAAAGGTTGATAGATTGATCATAATTCTGAATAAAAAGGCAATATAAAAAACCCAAACAAACAGAAGAGCCCCACTTCAACCAACATATTGTGTTACAGTTTGTCGTAGACTGCAGGAGACTGTCAAGCTTGCCACATGTAAGTTTCACTATTGGACATAGAGAATACACCTTAACAGCAAAAGACTACATCATAAAGGTATGTCTGTGCATTCTAACAAATGTTTATCTACCAAATCATGAAATGGCAAGATGTAATTTTACTGAGAAATGTGTTTTTAATTCCAGGAAACCATAGAACGAAAGACCATATGCATCAGTGGCTTTCAGTCTCTGGATATTGCCACTCATTCTGGCCAACTGTGGATTTTAGGAGATGTATTTATGTCTGTGTTTTACTGTGTTTTTGACCGTGGAAATGATAGAGTGGGATTTGCAAAAGCTTCTCATAGGAGAGAGCATTTCTGAGGTCCTAATGCCATTGGTCTGTCTTAAACATATGTTATTACACAGATTTGAAATATATTTGCAGAGATGGGCCTGAACTAAAACCTTGGATCTGAATATTGCTCACAAAATATTTTCATATGGGTTGAGGGTGGATGTGAAATTGAGTTTTGTATCCAAATGTTGAAGCTTGGTACCATCTCTATACATTTGCAACAGAGACATTTATTTCTAAATCAGTTACTGACAGCCTAAAGGTCCTAGGAAAGGCTGTATCAGAAACACGTAGTAAATATTTAAAAGAAGAATTTGCCTGTAAGTTTTGCATTGGGATGGGAGGGAAAAGGTGCTGGGGAGAAGAGTGCTAAATAACGCAAAGATGATTGTGTGTCAGTTGTAGTTCAATGTTCAATCAATCATAGGGTTGGAAGGGACCTCATGAGATCATTGAGTCCAACCCCCTGGGAATTGAACCCAGGACCTTCTGCATGTTAAGCAGAGGTGCTAGCCACTACACTATTTGCAGGGCTAGTTATGGGATCCTTGAGTAGTTATGGATATTTCCTTTGCTTGCCCACTCCATCCTTCTGTTTCCTGACTAAACATATTTTCTTGTTATCACTTAATTGTTTCTTTTATTTTTCTTATTCTTTGCTGGGCTTTAATTCCACACCTTTCTCCCGCTGCCCTTTATGCACATTGAGCCTCAATCCCTGCTTAAATGCAATTTCCTGCTCCTTACTTATTCTCCCAGATCTGTCATTTTTTTGTCCAGTACATTCTCCTTTGCTACACTTTCTTTTTCCTTATTTGGGCATCATTTTGAAATTGTTGGGTCTTCAGTCAGATGCTGTCTTTAGTGCCTGACATCCACACAAACCTTGATGGATTGAAACAGCTGTGATCGGCATCCACTTGCATGACAAGAAAACAGACAGTGAAGCTGGTATTACACAATCGCTGCGGAGAGAGAGACTGTTCTGTGGGAATGACACAGCAAAATCACCTTGTCCCATGAAAGTTACAAAAATAGGACCCCAGATGTAGATCTGTGCTGTCCCTCATTTTGAGATACATCATTAGCAGCAGCAGTTTTGCAAGAGATGCAAAATAGTTCTGAGTCACTGGTCTCCAAGCTGTCCTCTGTTGTGTACTTGATTGAACAATGACCTCTGAGTTATACCTATTTGAATATTCACCTGGCTTGTTCCATCTGAATCTAGCTCTTACCATATAAATGAATAAAATTTGATCAAGAAAAGCTGGTTTGAATTGTTGTTGTTTTTTCATTTCATTTTACGTTTTCTTTCAGTAGAAAAGAATGGCCATACTGAGTCAAACTAATTGTCCATCTAGCTCAGTATCTGGTCTTCTGACCCTGGCCAAAGCCAGGTGCTACAGAGTAAATAAACAGAACTGGCAGTCATCAACAGGTCTGTCCCCTGTTGGGGCCATCCCCTAATGAAGGGCCATAGTCTAAGCAGGGTTATGCTGTGTGGAACAGGGAGTGAACTTGTGCTGCTGTTTGTGATGTAGACTAGGTCCACACTTACACAGTTAAATCGATTTAACTTGTATTGATTTAATAAAATTGATATAAAAATCATTAAGTTGATTTAAGTTAAATCGATTTAACAGGTCCCCACTAGAGACTCAAATCGAAATAGCATGTCCATGGAGAGGACTTGCTATTTCGATTTAGGAGGGAAGCACCCTGGGAGGTGTGGCAACATGGCCCCCTAGAAGGACCATGTTCCCACCCAACATATAGAAAAAGGGAAGCACCTGGGAAGGAGAAGGGCAAAAAGTGTTAAATTGATTTAATGGTTAAATCGAAATAACATGTCCACACTGTGTTATATTGAAATAACAATTTTGATTTAACCATCATATTGATATAATACTGGGTTTTATTATATCAGTATGACTTTCCTTATATCAAAATGAGAGAGTTCCTCATTTCGAAATAAAGGAACATCGTGTGGACCTACCATTTTTAAAATCAAAATAACCAGCGTTGTTTTAATTTAAACAGTGTGTGTGGACATACCCATAGAAGGAACTTCTCTTGGTTGTGAGGCAAGGAGGGGAGGAAATAAATGGAAAACAGAAGGAAAAATTTCAGTGACACCGAAAGGGAGAGAAGGGAAGCACATAGCCAACACAAAATGCTCCAAATGTCCCTTTCTCTCCCCAAGAAGCATTGAATGTATATCTGTGGCAGTGCCACCTGTTCTGGACTCTGTGAGGACAGATTTTAGGGAACAGCAGCTGTTGTTTGTAGCATATTCCTCATTAAGGCAGAAAGATATCCCTCAGGAGATTTTGAAGGATTTATGTAATCCTTCAGTCTTATATCTGCCTGCAGCAGATGCCTAGGATAGCTTGATGACTTTAGTTATTCAATATGCAATGGATCTATTAGTCTAGAAGATTAAATATTGTGAAGGGCTGATTTATGGAAAAGAAGCAGAAAATCATGAACAGTCAGTATAGATTCACCAAGGGCAAGTCATTTCTGATCAACCTAATTGCCTTCTATAATAAGATGACTGGTTCTCTGAATGTGGGGAAAGCAGTGCACACGATATACTTTGACCTTAGCAAAGCTTTTAATAATAGTCTTCTGCAGTATTCTTGCCAGCAAGTTAAAGAAGCATGGGTTGGTAAATGGACCATAAGATGGACAGATACTGACCAGATCGTCAGGCTCAACTGGTATTGATCAACAGCTGATCTTAGTGACCTCAGGAGGTTCAAAAAGGACAAGTGCAGAGAGGACAGAAGAATCTCATGTGCTGCTACAAACCAAGGGACTGACTGGCTGGCAATATTTCTGCAGAAAAGGACCTGGAGGGTTACAGTGGACAAGAAGCTGGATCTGAGTCAACAGTGTGCTGTTGTTGCCAAGAAGGCTAATGACATATTGGGCTGCATTAGTGGGAATATTGAGAGCAGATTGAGGGAAGAACAGGTTAGACAAGCACCTCTTAGGGATAGTTTAAGAGGGTACTTGGGCCTACCATGAGTCCAGGGGACTGGACTTGATGACCTCGCATGGTCCCTTCCAGTTTCTATGATTCAATGACTGGTGACGCCTCATCTAGAGTACTGTGCCCAGTTTTGGGCCTCTGATTACAGAAGGGATATGCACAAGTTGGAAAGAGTCCAGCAGAGGGCAACAAAAATGACTAGGGGCTGGAGTACTTGACTTATGAGGAGACACTGAGAGAACTGGGCTTCTTTAGTCTTCAGAAGAGAAGAATGATTTGATAGCAGCCTTAAACCACCTGAAAGCGGGTTCCAGGGAGGATGGAGCTAGGTGTTCTCAGTGGTCACAGATGGGAGAACTAGGAGCAATGGTATCAAGTTGCAGTGGTGGAGTTCTAGCTTGGCTATTAGGAAACACTTTTGCATTACAAGGATGGTGAAGTACTGGAATGGGTTACCTAGGTTGGTGGAGGACTCTCCATCCTTGGTGCTTTTTTAAGGCCCAACTTGATAAAGCTCTGGCTGGGATGATTTAGTTGGGGCTGGATCTGCATTGAGCAAAGAGTCAAACCTAGATGACCTCCTGAGGTCCCTTTCAACCCTAATCTTCTGTGATTTTATGTGGGTTATAATGTGGCCACTTGAACAGGACTCATAGCAGTCTCATACATTGACTTCTCTTGCTTGGCTGCTGCCTGACATGGTCTTGGGCAGTTTCTCTGTGGTTGCTGCACCCTTCTGGGACAGGCATTTCACAGGGAGATGGCACAGCAGCTGCAGGGACTTAAAGCAAGTGATGTTACTCTGGGCAGGCAGGGAGTAAAATGAACCCCAACTGGAGACATCTTTTCAGAGCATACCATGGATCTCTGGTACCTGGAGGTCAGGGCTTGTATTTGTGCTCCCCGGCCACCTTATGCACCCTCCATGCAGGGCAGGAGGAGTCCCTGGTTTCCACTAGACAGTGCCACCCCTCTGATGCCTCAGGGAGGGAGGTATCTGTACCCATGGGGAGGGGGGAGAGAAACACCACTTCTGGGGACTTTTGGGTGCTCATGGTGGCAGCTACCCCAGCTCTGACAAGCAATATTTCCTTTAAGCTGCATGGCGCAGCTCCTGCCGCTGCCTGGCACAGGGAACACTGCCGTCCGTGCACGGCTGGCAGCTGCAGGCCTGGCTGAGAGTGGCTCCAAGCTGGGAGTTTTTAATACTCCTGCTCAGACGAAGCTCTCACTGAGCATGCGCAGAGTCTCTGCGCATGCTCAATTAGAGCTTCTCTGGCGAGAGGAGCGGCTGGGGGCCAGGTCGTGCCGCTCCAGCAGCTGGGTAAGAGGGTGGAGGGGGGGATTGGGGACAGAGCAGGGGCAGCCGGCCGTGAAAGAGGGCAGAGGGTTGGAGGGAAGAAGGGGTCGGGCCAGCTGGAGGGGTATGGGGGGCCAGGATTGGGCTGACTGGGGTGGTAACCAGGAGAGCAAGGGAGGCAGGATCAGGCTGGCAGGCTGGACAGGATTGGGCCCATGCGGGTGTGGGGGCACAGCGAGCAACATAAGTTGCTCAGCTGCATTAGGGCCTTAGAGAAAACATCGCTGGCAAGCCCCACCACTGCCCCCTCCCGCCAGCAGTTACCTGCCACACAGTGCCTGTCGCTCCTGCTCCAGCTACACAGCCCCAGCAGAGTTGGTGCTGGCTCCCTCTGCCAGGCAGGGTGCAACATCCTTTGGCCAGAGGATAATGAGGGGGGGAGTTCCCCCTCCTGGTCACCCAAAGCTCCTTGCCTACCCTTGGGCTCTGTCCAGCCACCCTTCAGAGCCGCCTCTGCCTCCAAACCACTGTACAGCATGAAGGGCCTGGCCAGCAGCCTCCTTCGCCACTGCCTAGGGGCTTGGCTCCCTTCTGCCCTCCCATTGGTACACTAGTGCATCTCTTCCTCCCCACTGCCCACAGCCCCAGAACTATATTGACCTCTTGCCTTGGGGGATTAGGACTATGTGAGGTGTCTCTCTCCTCACAGTCATGTTGTGTTTGGGGAAGGAACTGCAGGGAGGAGCCAGCCAGAGACTGTATTTAGTTGATGTAGGGATAAGGAGACTGAGGATGTTAGCAGACTGATTTTTGCAGTTTTCACTCTGCCCTCTGCTAATTTGCTGTTTATGCCAATGCTTTTCCTCCCCTTTCCTTTATTTGTTTTTGAAGCTAGCTAAGCCCTTCCTACTATAATGACACTGAGACAATAAATAAGGAAAATTCTTGGAAGTCACATGACATTTGTCATTGGCATGTGGCTTGTTCTGCTTTCTCCCTGCCTATCTAGCTGTGTTGTTTATTTAGACCAGGGGTCTAAAACTCAAATCACCATGATGGCTGCATGAGGACTAGTGCGTTAGCCTGAGTGCTGCACCGCTGAAACCTTTTCATACAACAATATTTCAAATATTGGTAACGGTAATGTCATTGCAGGCTGCAGGAAATAGCTTTAGGGGCCACGTGTTTGAGACCCCTGATTTAGACCGGAGGAGGCTCATTAATGTGGGGACTGTCTCTCAGGGTGTTTCTACACTGCAACTGAAGGTGAGATTGCAGCTGGGCTAGATATATGCATGCTGCAATGGAATGTGTGATTGCAGCTCATCTAGGTCAGTGCATACTAGCTTTAATTTACCTAGCATAGCATGGGTTCTGTAGTCCCAGCTGGTCCTCCTGCTTGCATATTTGGCTTGCTAGCCTATCTTAAAGTCCATGCTGCTGTGTCTTTACTCTTGGATTTAACTTTGAGGCTATGCCTGCTTGAGTTGCATCCACACCTTCCCTATCAGTGTGGCTGTGCCCTTCTTCTGTGCTTATACGGGGCTTAGCATAGCCCATGCTCAGTTGGCCCCGGGGGCATGGCTATGATAAACTCAATAAATATATGTTTGAAGGGATGGACGCAGTTACCACTGGTCCCTTGAATACCCATGAGACTTTATACCACTACTTTTGACGCTATCTTTAAACTCTGGAATGCAAAAGCACTTAGTTATAGTCACAGGAGACTGTTGCAGCTACAGAAAGCTACAGACATTTCAGCAAGCTTCCTTAAATCCCCATCCACCAACAGCTAGAATGACAGGATTGTGTGTTCCTACTGATAACTATGGGTGGATAAGTCAGAAGTGAATTATCTGAGCTAATGTGTGAAACCTACTGAACTGTACTATGCAAACTAGTTCATAGGATGTTTAGATACCCAATCCCTATAGAAGAGAAATTCTGAGATTGTAGGGCTTAATGTATTAGGCACCTATCACACATCAAAGTGAGCAGGTCCAATTGTTAACAAGATACTTTAAAATAGTCTACATCTTTAAGGCTGTATTTTTGGTGTGGTCATAGCCTTAGTCCCAATAAACTGACTTCCTTTGGATGCAATACTCCCAACCAGCTACCAGCTATGGGAGACTATATGCTAGGCCAATGAATGTATCTCTTACAGAAGGTCACTGGACTCAGCAAGCATGAGTCAGTGTCAATTGAGAAACTTGATCATGCTGTACTTCAGGACAGATTTAATGGCTTTGAACAAATATAAGATCCATTTCTGGCATTGACAATGTTTGACTTTCAGCCTTGTAGACTTTTAGATGCTTTTCTCATTACAGCACTAGAAAGTCTATGCATTCGTATCTCAGAAATATTGGCCTTGGTTTCTAATGTGTAATACAGGATGTATTTATAGTTCCCAGCATTATAATTTCATGGTTTTGTACTCATTAGTAAAAGACTATATCTCATATTTGATTTAACAGGCTACTCCACACACCGCAACACACACATCTTGGTTGCCATTCAGCAGTTTTTGCACACATAGGTAAGCTATACAAATATGATTTATTGTATAGCGTGTGTGTGTGTATTTTTTTTCAAGTGTGTGGTGCTCATAAGCAAACTTATATGCCTAGACTAGAGAAACTTTATTTATTGGTCCTAAAATAAGACATTCTAAAGCAGTACCATTTATTTAACTGCAGTTTGGATATTTTTGCCTCCTTAGACAAGTAGCTAAATTACATGTTTTACATTTCCATTATATAGATATACATCAAATTAGTATTCTAAAAGAAAAAAACATTTGAGTCACATTTTTGTCATGTATGAATGAGGGCTACTAAAAAGATTTCTGTAAAATGTGAATATTCTATGGTCTGGGTTCTTTGAATTCTGACTTAGAATGTGAACCTCTACAAACTGCATTATTGGTACCCTCATCATACCACAGACATTAAGGTCATATATTCTACCTTGTCAAAGCATAAACACCTGAAATGGTAACAAAAGATTGTTTTGACATATGCCTCTGTTTTAGCATGGTTCTCTCCCCAGTCTCATCCACCTTTACCAACATCTGTAGTTCTTGTATTCCAAAGTGGCCTATGGTATTGGTCAGGTTCTTGGTGAGACGTATCTTGACATAGCTGACAATAGTCAAAGCAATTTTATTTAAAAAAAAGACATTTTTGTGCCTTCATTATTTATAGTGGTAATCATGAATCAAATTTCTTTGTCTGCTACTGTTATAATTCATCAATTTACTAAACTAATTTTCAAAAAAATTGTAGCGAGAGACACTTAGATGACCAATTTGGTCCAAAAATAATTCAAAAAACACCTACATGAATGCAATAGTGGGCTCACAGACAAGCTAACTAAAGATAGCAAATTTTGAAAATGGCCATAAATAAGTCCAGTTCTGTATAGGTAATGCCTCCTGTCATGAGTAGGGTAACTGCATTACTTTTATTGCCTCTGGAGCCATCCATGCCCATGGAGGGTGCAAGAGCAATGTGGTGTTAATGAATTGCACTGGAATGACATCAGTTGGTTCCTTAACAGTCACCCTCATTATTTCTTGACATTTGAATAAGGTTTGAGGGGAAAACAATGACTTGACTGTATTATAAAAGCAATTGGACTGAAATTGACTTTAGATTTAAAAAAGGAAGGATTCCAAGAGAGAAGGGCAGAGTGTGTATGGACAGCAGAGAAATCTCATTTCCCACTCCTGAAGGAGGGAAAACACCCTTTCCATCATGGTCATAGACCAGGCATGGTCAAACTGGTGTGGGAGCCACATCTGAGTGTTTTATAGTTAAAGTGCAGCTCTTGGAGGCCCCAGCCCTCCCCCTCCATTCTCCAAATACCAGACTCGGGGTGAAGGGATGTTCAGGGCTTCTGCCATGCAGTAGGGAGGTGAGAGTTAGTGGTTTCTGTCCAGCAGTGAGAAGGTGTCAGCCCCACAGTGGGGTGATGGTGCTTCTGCTCCCATAGGAAGCGCCTCTTGGGTCTTCTACCCTCTAGCAGGATAGTGGTGGGGCTCAGGGCTTCTGCCCATGAGGCATTGCTGCCATGATCTGATTCCCATCACCACCCCACAGAGCTTGAGCCTGGAAGCCCCACAGGTGCTCTTTAGCTCTCTAACTTCTGGAAATTGTTTCATGCAGCTCCAAGGGTCAGAAAGGTTGGCCATCTCTGAAAGAGAGTGAGTTCTCTTTCCTGAGCTACTTTCAAAGAGGAATCTGCTGAGAGAATGGCCAAAGGACAGTGCTAAAGCTGGATGCTGGCCGGTGAGAGCTATCCAGGGAATGGGACTGACTGAGAATTGTATTTTTTAAATTTTAAAATTTTATTTTTTTAAAAATTTAGTTGATTATTGCCCTTCCAGAATCCTTGTTGAGAGAGGAAAGCTTTAACATACCAATCTGAGTAATTTTCCTTGGCAATCTGATCAGCTGTATGGTGTCTAGTCTGAGCAGTGTATTCCTGTGTTTCCATAAAGTCTGAATAAAAACAGACTTCACAAGAGACAAAGTTCAAACTGTTTCAAAAGCCAAAAAGAGCCTGTGCTTGTGGAACCCCCCCGATGGCTGTACTTAAACATTTCCCCCACTGTAATTAATAGAGTAGAATTGGAGCCTAGAAGACTTTAACAAACCTTGTCAGAGCTTCCCTTCATTCTTCTCATTAAAAAATTCTAGTATAGCTGTTTCTTTAGCATCCAGATGTTCCAATAAGTGCCACATATCAGCTGTATCTCTGGCAGCAGAGGTGGGGGCAATGTTACTTTCGTTGCTTAAGGTGTCTTGTCCAGACAATGTTCTGGAATCCACTAAAAGAGATGCAGCATCTGTGTGTGATGTAACATGGAGAGTATGGAAGTCTGGGGAGCATTTCTCAGGGCTTCCACATAGATCATTGCTATCACCTGCTGTCACGCTTTTGAGTAAATCAGCTGTTGGTTCCTCTGTCACAACTGTGGATGATTTATGCTGCTCAGAGGGGGTAAGAGTCACAGCCATTTCTGAATGAGTTAGTGGAGTATCCACAGATTCAGAATGTGGCTCAGTTGGGCTTCTTAGGGGCTCCCCTTCTGTCATTAGGTTTGTGACGGTGTCTGTCTGTGAAATCTGGTTGCCTGACACATTGAGTGTGGTGTCCTCAGTTTCAGCGACAAGCATTTCAGGTACTGGCAAAGCCGTTTTAGTTGCTGCATCATTGTCACTAGATGGGTAGCTCTCTAAAATGTTGTCTCTGCCAATTTCACTAATAGTTGCTAGATCCATGCTAGTGTAGGGATTCCTCTCACCCAGATCATGTTTCTTCTTGGCATTTGAGGCAAAATGTCTCCCTCTAGAATGCATTTCTTGTAAATTGCTGATGTGACCCTTTTCGTGTGCAGGGAAAAACACAGAGTTCTCACTTGCCTGTCGGCTGTAGTGCCCTCTAGTTGGGGAGGCAGAGCTTTCATGGACACTCAGAAATCTCTTAACTCTTCTCAGCACAGAGGGCCGTTGCCTGTATTTCTCATCATCCCAGGGCCACCTTTCCCCACGGAGGAACTCTGTGTCAGTCAGCCTGTAAGATAAAGTGATGTGGCATGTGTCAGTGTGTATTTTTCTTTTTTTATTCCTGAATCACAAGGTGTTTACTGTTTGCTGTAAGACCTACACGTTAAATGAAAAATATGGTTCATACAACAATCTATTTTCTGTCTGCCTGGGTATAAGTGGAACAGAGCTACATTAATAGTGAATGATAAGACTCAAAGAATAAATGCGTTCCTGATAAAGGGCCTCCACAAGGAGGAACAAACAAGAGCAAAGTGGGGAAGGTCTCCAGAAGCACTGAAAAAGTGAGGAGCACAGGTAATTCTGATTTGTTCCTCCTCTTGTCTCAGAACAGTGGAATGGTCCTTAGTGGCAGAGCCACATGATCAGGGCTCTGCAGGGACAGGATGAGAATAATTATTCTGTGTGATATATTCCTCATTCTATCAGGAAAAGGCCCAGGCAAAAGTTGTTGGTGCTTCTCGAAGCAGGGATAGGAGTTTCAAAATCGTGCCAGAGTGATTTAGGGACACAAGTGCCCTTGAAAATCAAGTTCCAAAGGGGCAGCTGTGCTAGTCTAGTTCAGCAAAACAAAGAGTCTGGTGGCATTTAAAAACTAACAAATTTATTTATCGCATGAGCTTTTGTGGGAGAAAATCCCACTTTGTCAGACAGATGCTTTGAAGAATGGGGAACTTACAGAATGGGAGGAAATAAATGCAAGAGAGTGTAAGTCATGGGAACAGGTCACGCCGTAACAGCAAATCAAAAGAGTTGTAAAGATTCAAACACTGGGGAACAGCATATAGAGGAAGATGAGGTCAAATCACCTACACCCCCCATGTCAGACCTCTACAACACATCCTTGACCTCATCTTCCTTCTTAAAGGTGTGTTTTCTTCCTCTTCCTTTTGTCACCCTGTATCTTTGGAAAAGTTACTATCTGGCAAAAAGAACAGGGGATATAAACCTGAACATCATTCTTTTTATTTTATTTGGTGGCAAAAATGTAGTCAGAGATAGAAAAAGGGTCAGGGGGTATGTCTACAGTAGAGCCTTAGATTGCCTTAACCCCCTTTAAATTGACTTAAGGAATCCAGGTCCAAATTGGACTTGTGTTAAGTCAACTTAATAACACCTGCTCCTAAGGTCAACTTAAGCCTTAAGTTGACCTAGGAGCTGGGGCCCAGGTCTGGGCCCTGCCCCCTGCCCCCCCCGGGCCCAATCTGACTCTGGGGCCCAATCCAGCTCCCAAACACTTGCTGGCAGTGGCTGGGGCCAGATCAGGCTCCCAGAGCCAGATCGAGACCTGGAGTGGGGCATGTCTACACAGTCACCAGTGTAGACATACCCTTATGTCAACTTAACAAGGCTAACTGTAAGTTAACCTAAAGTTGGCCTTGTGAAGTCAACCTCAAAGCGGCCTCCCAGTGTAGACATAGCTAAGGAGAAAAAACTAAACCCATCCCAAAATTACAGAGTTTCCAGGGTCAGTGAAAAGCTGGAAAATTTTGAAGGAAAAAAAAAGTTTTCATTGAAGTGTTAGGTTTTGGAAAAAACAATTTTTTTAAAAAGTTTCAAATGAAAAATTTCTGTGACCTCTAGTATTGGTTTGGCTCTTAAAGGTATGGGATGTTTATGTTTACTGGTGATCTGTTTTGCACTAAAACACATCAGTTGTTTTAACTCAGCCTTTTATGCTCTGCCTGGCCTGTTACCCAGCGCAGGTATAAATAATAGTGTAGATCAGTGGTTCCCAACCTTTTTGAGTATGAAGACCCCTTTCTAATGTCAAAAAATTTTGTGGACCCCCAAAAGATAATGGTTGTTATCATGGACTGACTGCAGGCAGCGGTGCTGCAGAAGGGCAGTGGAGGATGTGGTCCCTGCCTGCTCCCAAGGGGTGGGGACATATCCAGAGCATGGCTGCTCACAGATGGCAAAAACAATTCATTTAGAGCAGAGGTGTCAAACTCATTCGGGGGGGGGGCACACAGGAAAGCAGGATACCTGTTGTGGGCCATGTGGCCACATAGGCTCCCCAACCCTTTCCCACTCCATGTTCAGAGCAGCTTAGGCTCCCCTTTCCCTTCCCCAACCCCACAGGCTCTCCGACACTTTCCTTTTTCCCTGCTTCATGGGTCTCCTTTCCCCATGCTGGCTCTCAGACCCCCCCCCTTCCTTTTCCATGTCCCCTACCTCATGGTGGCAGGCAAAAATCAGTCTCAGTCACAGGCAGCCAGGCTGGGGTCCTACCTCTCCCCTCCCCTGGCCTACTCACTGTCAGTCATTCAGAATGCTGGCCTTTCGTTGGCTCAGTCCTGGCTGGCCTTTGATTGACTTGTTCCCATGTGGGCCCCAGCCACCTTTTCCTTTTTTAGTTGTGATTTGTCCAGTGTGCTGTCAGTTAAATTAGCATGCTGACTGACCCCTAGTGAACAGTTAGGGTGGGGGAGGTGTGGGGGCAGAGTGATGGATCTCCAGAGCTGGCCTAGCCTGCTGTGACTGAGACTCTGATTGGTTGGCAGACCACAGCAGAACTGAATTGGGATTGGCTGGAGCTCTTCTTTTGTTCGCCTGTGCTGTGACTTGGATTACATGAGTGAGTCAGATGCGCACCTAGCCCTGCTGTGCTGGGAGCCTGTCTTTGGAGTTCACTGCTGCAGAGAGCTTCCAGCCACAGCCCAGGTAGCAGCTTTACTAGCCAGATCAGAGAACTTGGCAGGCCATATCCAGCCTTGCAGGCCATAAATTTGGTACCCCTGATTTACAGCCCTCTCCAACATGGATCGCTGGCCAGTGCAGCTGGGGCCAGATTGGGCCCACCCCACCTGTTGCTGGCCAGCAGCAGCTGTGGCTGGATGTATTCATGGACCCATTGCAAAAACTCTGCTGACCCCCCAGGGGTCCCTGGACCACAGTTTGGGAACCACTGGTATAGAGTAGAGTGCCCCAGCAGTGGCACATACTCTTGTGAGTTATTTATAATAGGGTTGTATGTGATAAAAATATATTTGGCTTATTGCTGGCTGAAAATTCATAAGACTCCTGAGGTCCCTGCCATCCCTAACCTTCTATGACTCTATGACCATTTCTATAGTTTACCTCCCAAAGATCTGGAATTATTTTTCCCAGCAAGAAGAAAGGGAGCGTCTGTTTAAGTGACAAGCAAATAAATGGTTACTGTGCTAATTGCAGTATCATGCACACAGAGGATTTAGTATTTTGAAAATATCTGTGAAAAGCCTTGCTGCCTCTTTGGCTTATGCTGTTTGATACTGCTCCAATGCCACCAAGATCCAAAAGGCTACATTAGTGTCACTCTTCTGAAAGGGTCATTTAAATCACTAGTTTTTCTAGGTGTTGAATTTGTACACTTTTGTGCATATGAAATGAAAGCATCAAATATTTTAAACTTATTCATTTTTAAATGTTGAATGTCAAAGCTGAAATCAGATTTATGCCTGCTATACCTTTAAAGCACCATAAGCCATTAAGACGATTGGACACATTTTTAATGCATCATGAAACGATGGGAGCTTTACTTACTACATTTCAATAGTAGATCCAAGGAAAGATGGAATACAGTAATCAGCAGCTGCCAGTGTGTATGGTGGCTGAGCCAACGAATCATCCCAGTAAATATCTTTGTCCATCTTTGGTAAATTCATGTGCATTTCATCCACAGCCAGAAGTGAGACCTGGGATCATTGTTGTAATTACACTACTTTAAAGACGGCTTTGTGTCTAAAATACTGTTTTCCGCAATATGGAAAATATTTTTTGAAATATATTTTATGAAACTATGTAAAATGTACATTGTGTTTACAGGCTTAATCCACATTAATAGGCACTACATAAAAAGTTAAAATAGATTATTTCTGCTCGCACAACAGCAGCAAATTTCATGGATTTTAATTAGAATAGGCTAGCGCTCCAAATGTTTGCAAAACAATTAACTTCCTATTACATCACATTTAATTGCAAATTATAAAGTATTAACTTTTCCAGTAAGCATTATTATTAACTAGATTATTTAACTAAATGGTCCTGTGAGTCTGTTAATTGCCGAGTTTCCAGGATATATATATATGGATTATTAGTTGTGCTTACTGCAGAGATGTTTTGCATGTAGAAGTTCACACAGAGGAACTTCTAAGCACACTTTGGAATAAAAGTCTTCCTAACAGAGCACATGAACATCTCTCTCTCTCTCTCTCTCTCAGCTGTGACTATGTGACAAGTTGTATTTAACTGCATTCCCCTAGGAATGACCCAAACTGATTGAGAACTGATATGATCAGATGTGTCTACTTCTTTTATGATGTCAGCTCAGCTGAGTTGGCCAGCACACTGTGAAGGGTGGATTCGAGGTCGCCCTTACTCCCTGTGCCTCTGCTCCTACTCTCCACACACCTGCTCTGGAGGGATGATCCCATGGAGATCAGTCACCTTCCTGTTCTGTTATCTGCAGCATGAGTAGCCCTTGCAATTCTTCATGTCCCCTTACTCTCCTGGGTGGCAGGGTCACAATTGTGTCCTTGGGCCTAAGGGATGTAGGAATAATTTCAATAGCAAGATTTGGCAGTGCTGACTTATTTACTTACTTTGTACACATCTAGGGACAAAATCTGCCACCTATTACGTGGGTACAGCCTCAACTGACATCAGTGAGTTTGTAAAGATGTCAATGAGAATGCAAATTGGTTTGCAGTAGTTTTTCCAGGATCTCCTTATGTGTGAGAACGCTGCTCATCCTCAAATACTTTATCCTCCATCTCCTCATAGTCACTGAACCTGAGGAGTTCAACTCCTCCCAGGGTTGCCCACAGAGGATTGCACTGCTCATGGCTTGGCCACAACTCATGGTTTGCATGCAGTGTGAGAAATGATTCTGAACACTGGTATGGGCATTGCTCAGTTTCTTCAGTTTATTAATAATCCATTAAGGTCTTTTAAAAAGGGCAGATTAACATAAAACTTTAACAACTGTGAGTTGTATATTACTGGAACCTTTTTCATGTACTTCCTAGCTTGTTGGAACTGTATTCGAGTTATTTATTTGGTTATTTTGGGCAGAGTGGCATGAAATTATGCTTGTGTTTAAGGTCAGCTCAGGTGTTTTCACTTTGCATCCTTTTCACACTAGACAAGGCATATGACGTAGTAAAATAACAATATATCAATTCTAAAAACAAAAAAAATGAGGGATTCTGGTGATATGAACTTTTCTGGGTAAAGAATCATTTTGTATCACTCTTAGTGCTGCTAGCCAGTGTCTCAGTTTTATAAGTAATACATTTATAGTAGACTGCAGTAAAGCAGACAAGAGAAAAATTGAGGCAAAAAATACTGACCTGCAAATTTCTGTCGATGCACCAATTTGTTTCAAAATCATCGTCATCTTCTCCAAAAGGATTAATAAGCTGCTCAGCAACCTACAATTAAACCCAAACACTGAATAAATGCCAGGATGCAAAGTTTAATGTTGTTGCTTTAGAATGGCTTAGAATAGATTGACAGGTAATATTTTATTTTCTGTCATTCTCCTGTCCCCCTCGTTTTTCCCAACATGAATTCCATTGTGATATTTTGCCAGTCTAGCTGTACAGACCAAGGTGCATCAATACTTTGATGTTTAGGTAAAGTCTGTATATAGCTTTTGGTCCCTCTTTGGTTTGATCATAGATAGTACAGACCTTAATGTATCTGGACTTGGCAGTTATAGAATTAACGTATCTCAGGTGTCTGCATCAAATAACTAGCAAAGTCATTTATAACTACTGGCAGAATTAGCCTTAGTCACTACACCTTTAGGAGGTACCTTTATGAAAATCAGTGTCTGGATTTCATAAAGGTAAACCTGAACCAAAATTGCTACTCCCCAGTGTTTGAATCTTTACAACTGCTTTGATTTGGTGTTACAGTATGACCTGTTCCCATGACTACAGGGTTTAAAGTATAATTTGGTGGGCCCTGGAACCCTTCTAATCGGGTGGGCTCCCCTTCCACACGGGTGGGCCCCCATCCTGCACTCCCACTCCTGGCCCCCAAACACCAGCCCCCCACCCCAGCTCCTGCCCCCCAAACACCTTCCTCCACCCTAGCTCCTGCCCCCAATATCCATTCCCCTGTCTCCAAAATCCACCCTAGCCCTCAATACCCACCCCCAAAATCCACCCCCAATACTCACTCCCCTGCCTCCAATATCTACCTCCTGCCCCCAACACCCACCCCCTGTTCCTCAATGCCACCCCAGAGTGAGCAGGCTGCCCCACTACTTACCAGGGACGGCACGGCTGCGGAGGAGACGGTAAGCCCCGGGTCAGGCTGGCAGTGTGGCCTGAGCCCAGCTGGGGCGGGGGGAGTGGAGGCAGGCCCCAGGTTGGGAAAGGGCCTCGAAGGGGAGGGATTTGGTACGGAGCTTGGGCCCTGCCCCAGAACACCCTGCCCTGCCAGAATACATGGCAGAACACTGTTCTGGGGCCCACTATTTTTAGTGGCGCAGCATTCGGGCCCCTAAAAATAGAAAGCGGTGCCAGAATGCTGCATTCCAGGCCTGCTATTTTTCAATGGTGGGCCCCGGAACACAGCGTTCCAGCTCCATTTTCTATTTTTATGGGGCCTGGAATGCTGAGCCCCTAAAAATAGTGAACTCTGGAACGACATTCCTCCACATTCCAGCTAACTTTAACCCCTCCATGACTTACACTTCACTGCATTTATTTCCTCCCATTCTGTAAGCTTCTCCCATCTTCAAACCATCTGACAAAGTGGGGTTTTCTCAAAGCTCATGCAGTAAATAAATGTGTTAGTCTTTAAGTGCCCCAAGACTCCTTGTTTGTTTTACTGAACTCGACTAACACAGCTGCCCCTTTGGAACTTGGCAAAATAGATCCATATTTCTCTGAAGTCAAGGAAAGTTCAGCTCTGAATCCAAGCTTTGAATTTAGAAGTTATGGAAGCTGAGTTTGATTGACAGTCCTGGATCGTGAACTGCTGTAGTCATGTCAGTCCTGGGATATTAAAGGCAAGGTGGGTAAAGTAATATCTTTTACTGGACCAATTTCTGTTAGTGAGAGAGACAGGCTTTTGAGCTTGTCAGAACTTTTACTTGAGTTTACTGACTCCAGACCCTGAAGAAGAGTTCTGTGTAATCTTACAGCTCATCTCTCTCACCAACTGAAGTCCAGTAAAAGATATTACCTCACCTACCTGACGTTTCTGGATAATGAAGTCACCTGTGTAACTGCAGAATAGGTACAGCAGTATCTAGGGAAGTGCTTTTGGAAGTTTTCCCCACACTGCCCAACAAGGGTCCCTCAAACTGCTCGGGAGGAGCGAGGGGGGGAAGGGGATGAAACTGAGCTATCTGCCCTTTGTGATAGTCACAACTGTGATTGTTATAAAGAATACGCCGGTGTCCTAGGAACTGTGCTGAGACTACCCATTCATTTCTTATAGGTCCTGGTGATAAGTTGGGTCTGTCTCTCTTTAGGGTCATAGTCAGGCAGTGACAAAATGTCTACTTTAAATGTTCTTTTTCCGCTTGGGAACTTTATTCCCCCTTTCTAGACTCTGCTGTGTGGTATTCCATTTAAGTTGTTCAGTCTCTTGGTTTTCTTGTAAAATGTCTGGTTTGCCTTTGTGAGCAGCAGGGGCTTGCAAGTTGTTTCCCTTTTCAATGACTCTGGAGCAAGCATCAGCTTTTTGAGGGTGGAACAATTTTTCCCCCAATTGCCTCTTCTTCCTGTGGCAAACTCTTCTTTTAAACTTGCTTCCTCCAGCTAATACAGGCTCAAGAGGCCTGCCTATGTGGTAGTGGTTAAACTCAGAGAAGCTTGTTCACCTTCTCCAGATTTGACGGGGGAGTGCCCCAATACCAGCAACAAACACCCACATGATTTTAATAACATTTGACCTGGACTGGATCTGAACTGAGGATTTGAGCTAATGTCTTTGCATCACATTACTAGCTTTCTTAAGGAAAGGACCATGGCAACCTTCATGCAGTCCTCTCTGTTAAGTGCTGTTCAACATGGCAAATGAACACTGATTGGCACCCTCACTGTCCAAAAAGCAAATCAGGGACCAGCCTTTTCAACCATCTACAATAGTTTTTCACTGTGCTTGTTGTTTTAAAAATCTCAAAACAGCACAGTTGGAATCTTCCAGAAATAAATCAGATCTCCTTTCTATTCTTAATTCTTGTTGCCTTGGCCCTGAGATGGTATGGCTATTGTTGAGCTCTCAGCCATGCCACAATTGCACTGAATGTTTCTCTCTACCCTGATGCTAATCTTAAAAATGGAATGCAATGGCAGCCATGGTGTCCTTTTACCATGCTTAATGCATACAGGAAACAGCATCTTAATTTTGTTTTTATTCAGACCAAATTATTTTAAATGTTGCTTTGAATTAATTTAAATTCAGAAGGAGGCATGGCCTTCAGAAAAACAAGGGGTCCCATTCTCAGCTGACAGTAACTGAGCAGCATGAAGTTGGTGACTAGGAAAAGGATCGTGGCTTTTGGCTTGGTAAAAGAACCTGCCTGAGCTGGCATTAGCCTTCTCCAGTTTTTTTCTGATATCTCTGTGGGGTGGGGGACACGGTCACAAGGAGAGGAAGAGATCTCTGGAGATGGGTAGAAATTTGTGGGAAGCTCAGACTGCTCCCTCTACTTAGGGCCTGCGACTGAAGTTTCAACAATAGGATGAGGCTGGAACTTCCCTGCAAGCTGACAGGCCCTCCATCAACAGACCAAGCAGGCAGACTCTTGTAGCCCACAGGAAAGCCAGGATTGCAGCACAGTACAGCTTTTCTGGGAAGATGACTGGGTACTTGTAAATAATGCTTCCTTCACTCAGAGCAAGGAGAAAACAAGAGTTCTTCCTAGAGAAAGGGGCAAATAACACACTATTTCCCCCTTCTATTTGCTCTTTCTTTTCAAACATCTGGCTTTAAATTGGAAAAGCCTTTGTAAATAATTCCTGGGGGAAGGAATTGTTCTAATCCAAGAAAGTACCTCACCGGGGAAGGTTTTGTATTAACTTTAGAAAGAATTCCATAGCGTGGCCTTTGTTTTCTTAGGAATGCTGCACTTACAAAGAGGGGCTATGCTTATCATAGAAAAGGAAAGCTGTTCTCTGTGGGGGAGTACTGGTTGTGTTCCACTGATTGGCAGTCATTCTTTTTTTTAGGTGTCCTAACTGAACCTGGTGGATCTCCAGAGATCATGACTTGCCCAGATCTTGCTTGCTTGGATAGGGTGGAGAAGGCTCTGCCCCCCTTTCAGCCTCCCCACTACATCTGTGCTACAACAGCGCATGGTGGATAAGAAGGCTGGTCTTGTGGTTCTGGGCAAATCATTTACTTTCCTGTGCTTCAATTCTTCATCTGTAGAATGGAGATAGAAATACTAATTTTCTCCCACTGTTCGGCTGTTGTGTCTAATTAGACCTTGAGGCTGCAATTTACAACTTGTGGGGTGAATGGCTAGGCCCACACAAAGCCCCTTAGAAAACACTGGGTTTCTGTGGAGGTGCAACTGATACATTGTAAATTGCAAAAGGTAGGCCATAGACTGGAATCTTGTAAAGGGGAAAGGGTCTGTTGCTAAATGTCCATACAGCCTTGCATTCAGAGGGGTTCTCATCCTCAGGTTTATAAACAAATAATATAAATAACTAATGACAATAATAAGAATAATTTACTATGTATTTACCATATGGTAAAGATTTTCTAAATCATGCCATTCAGTATTCCCAGGAAAATGTAGCTGAGTCTCTGTCACATGCTAATGAAAGATAAGAATTAAAAACGCAGACCCATGTAGGGAGGAGGAGAAAGAGGCCTTTGGTACATGTCATTAACATTTCAATCATAGGCATGTTACTATTTGAATAGAAATAAACCAGAGAAGAAGCCGCCTCATGGCTTCTAATGGGAGCCATTGCCTCAGCCAGTTCTAAGTGACTGTTTCACAGTGTGAACTATGGTACTCGTAACAAAAGCTGATAGGCAGATTCAGAGCGGCAGGGAGAACCATAGCCATGGCCTTTTGATGGGTTGACCTGCCGTCAGCATGCAGCACATCAGATCACCTTCTGAAAACAAATGCAGCGCAGGACAGTGAAGCTCTATTTTTGGATTGCTGGCTATTACAACTGAACAGATTATAAATTAATCTGGGATAAACCTTTCATGTGATGCGAAAACCTTTTCCTGTATGTGATATGTGTAACAAATCAGATGTGCTCCCTAAGAATGGATAACAGTTTAGCTACGTTTACAATACTGACCTGCAAAAATTGATCTGAGACCCTTTTTGAAATCCTGTGTGTAGGCTCTGTGGACTTTGTGGAAAAGGGGATTTATATTTGGTCAGATTCCTGGATTCTATGGCACTCTTGGTGCAGCAGACTGAAAATGCTGTGAGATCTTTGCTTGAATTGTAAAGGGGGTTTAATAGCTTCTCTGTCTCTTTATTCTGATATTAAGTTAATGCAGACTGTCTCTGCATTTTGGGGTTTTGATATGAGATTTTTATAACACCAATTATATTTGAAGTTGCCAGGACCAAGCTAGTGGAGGGATTCAGCCTAACTGGAAAAGGTGCTAGAGATGGATTTTGGTATAGATTAAAGGGAAGAGAATTCCATAACTGAAGGGCCAACTTCTTGTCTTTTTATGAATAAATTGTGGGATGGTAAATCTAGAGCTCAAACTTCACTGTTCATATATCACAATTAGAGGCAATGTAGAAAACTCAGGAAGAATGGCTCAGTCTGGCTTCATATGTTAACAATAAAATCTTTGTATACTAACAACAGTATACAAAATATTAAGAAACCTTAGACACTAACAATATACTAACAAACTTTTGTATATGAAATAACAAAGAAAAAAAACTTGAAGAACACACAGCAGAGAATAAGCCCCGTAAATGCATTTAGTGGGATGAATTTCTGCACCTTCAGAAGAGAACTGTGTTTCTACTTCTAAGTATATATTAATTATAACATATGTACTCCACAATTTATATCTTTGAAAACAAAAGATACCTGATTCTCCCATGGCAGGATCAGACTAAGTGCCTTTGATTATTTTTTAAGGTGAGAGAATTAAGTCCACACTTTTGATAACTTACTATGAACGATATTATTCTTTTTCCTTTTACGTATATTTATAAGGAAACAAGGAACACAAACACCATCCCAGTCATTGAATTTGAAGTAATATTAAGCTTGTGGCATAAACTAGTAATAATCTCCCCCAAACTCACTATCTAGTCATTTCTTTCAAGAATGAATATATGCCTTAATTCTGAATTTTCAGTTTGCCGAGTCATGTCATAATGTTAATTTTAACTTGTTTTTGTGCTAAATCGTATTTCATTGCAGTCTGGTATAGACTTTAGCACAGACTTGCACAAAACATGTATGACAGACTTAAAAAATGTAAGCACTTGACTGGGTTTGGATTGAGGTACAGAAGCTCAGATCTTCAGCAGTATTTAAACTCTTAATTCTCATTTATTTCAGTAGTACCCAGGAGCCTGAACACCTCTGTGCCTCTGGGCCCTAAGTCCTAGTTTTAGGTACTGTTGTGATCCACAAAACACTGCTTGGATGCTGCCTAACCCTGAAGGCACCTAAATTCACTTAGCTCCTAAATTTTTGGGGTAAAAGTTCCCTCACTGCTGAAGTTTCTGCCTCTGGACATGCACACTGATGCCTCCCTGTAGGTGTCTGGACACCCACCTCACACCTAAGCACCAGAGTGATCCATGAAGATAGGCAGCCCTCCACCAGTCTTGCCTGGGAGGCCAGATCTTGGCAGTGTGCTCAGAGGCCATAGGCCATGTCCCATTTTAAATCTGCTGCTGCTTCTTCTGCCACTTATCCATGTAACTTTTAGCTGTGTGGTTACCATACTCAGGTGGGATGTTCAGACCCAGGTTCAATTCCTTGGTCGGGTAGAGGGGAAGAAAGTGAACAGGAGCCTCTCATCTTTCAGGAGCATATGCTAACCATGGAGCTATAGGATGTTCCAATCTGAGGCTCTCACAGTCTCTCTTGTTGAATTTGTTCTAATCCAGATTTATACATAAAGGCTATGTCTACATCTAACTGCTTAGTTTGGACTTACTTGGTCTGAACCAAGCAGTTCAGAGTTAGTTCAAACTAAATGAGGGTTAGTTTGAACTACCCAGAACATTTTAGTTTCAACTAATTGCATTTTTTTAGTTTGAACTGAAAAGTTAGTTTGAACTAACTTTTTAGTTTGAACTTAAAAAACACGGTTAGTTCAAACTAACCGCTTAGGTCAAACTTCTTTAGTTCGAACTAGCATGGCTACATTGCGCTAGTTTGAACAAAAATTTGAACTAAGTTCGAACTAAGTGGTTAGTTCAAATTTACCGTGCAAACTAACCTTTGGTTGGTTCAAACTAAGAATTTTTTTAGTTTGAGCTAGGCAAAGCCTAGTGTAGACAGGGATCAAATTAGTCCCGATTAAGCCTCCTTAATCCGGACTAATTTGCTAGTGTATACATAGCCAAATAGTCATTAATACATAAATAGTCATTGGATCAGAGTGTCAAAGAACAAGAGAATGACTCTCAAAGGTGACTACAGGGCTCAAAGGTAACTACAGGGCTCTGGAAGTGCAGGTGAAGGAGTTTGGAGCACAGGTGGTGTTCTTCTCAATCCTTCTGGTCAAGGGTAGGGGCCAGAGTGGAGACAGATGCATCCTGGAGGTGAACACCTGACTGCGAAGATGGTGTTGTCAGGAGGGCTTTGGCTTCCTTGACCATGGAATGCTGTTCCTGGAAGAAGGACTGCTAGGCAGAAATGGACTCCATCTGTAGAGGAAGCGGAAAAGCATATTCGGACGTCGGCTGGCTGACCTAGTAAGGAGGGCCTTAAACTAGGTTTGAAGGGGGAAGGAGACCAAAGCCCACAAGTAAGTGACAATGTGGGAGACCTGGAAGAAGGGATGGACCTTTGGGGGGAATGGGGACTGTAACACCAGGGATAAAAGAGAAGGTAGTTGGAACATGGGAGGGGGGTCAAATAACTGTGTTACATGTTCTAATGAAGCTTTAATACCTGAGGCAGGTGCGGGAGGACAATCCCAGGAGAAAATACAAGGAGGTAGATGCTATAAAACTGAAAATCAACTTGGGAACGTAGGGCACTCAGCCTGGTATCTTAGGGGCCTGTACATGAATGCAAGGAGCCTGGGAAACAAGCAGGAAGAACTGGTAGTACTGGTGCAGACAAGGAACTATGATAGAATTGGACTAACAGAGACATGGTGGGATACCTTGCATGACTGGAGCTCTGCCATGGATGGGTATAAATTGTTCAGGAAGGACAGGCAGGGAAGAAGAGGGGGAGGAGTAGCACTATATGTAAAAGAGCTCTATGACTGCTCAGAGCTCCATTATGGAACTGGAACTGAGCCATTTGAAAATCTGTGGGTTAAGCTTGGAGGAGAGGGCAACAAGGGGGATGTTGAGGTGGGTGTCTGCTATAGACCTCCAGATCAGAAGGAGGAGGTGGATGAGGGATTCTATGGACAACTGGAAGAATTTTCCAGATCACAAGCCCTGGTTCTCATGGGGGACTTCAATTACCCTGACATCTGCTAGGAGGACAATACAGCAGTGCACAGGCAATCCAGGAAGTTTTTGGAGAGTGTTGAAGACAACTTGCTGATACAAATGCTGGAGGAACTAACGAGGGGCCTTGCACCTCTCGACCTGCTGCTCACAAACAGAGAAGAATTGATTGAGGATGTAGAAATTAATGGCAACCTGGGTAGCAGTGACTATGAGATGATAGAGTTCAAGATGCTGATTAATGGAAAAAGGAAAGAAGCAAAACGCAGACCCTGGACTTCAGAAAAGCAGATTTTGGCTCCCTCCAGGAACAGACGGGCAGGATCCCTTGGGAGGCTGATCTGAAGGGGAAAGGTGTCCAAGAGAGCTAACTGCATTTTAAAGAAGGGCACAGGAAGATACCATTCCGATGAGCAGAAAGAACAGCAAATGTAGAAGGCGCCCAGTGTGGCTTAACAGAGAACTCTGCACTGAACTAAAGCAAAAAAGGAAGCTTACAGGAAGTGGAAGCTTGGACAGATGACTAAGGAGGCATATAAAGATATTGCTCAGGACTGCAGGGATAAAATCAGAAAGGCCAAAGGACAATTGGAGTTGTGGCTAGCAAGGGATGTGAATGATAACAGGAAGGGGTTCTACAAGTATGTCAATAACAAGAAGAGGATCAGGGCTGGTGTAGGTCCCTTACTGAATAGCGCAGGTATCCTTGTGATGGAGGATGAGGAAAAAGCTGAAGTGCTCAATGCTTTTTTCACTTCAGTTTTGACAGGGAGGGCCAGCTCCCAGCCCACTACACTGGGCATGGCAGATTGGAGGGAAGAGAGGCCCTTGGTGACGGAAGGTCAGGTTAGGGACTACCTAAAGAAGCTGGATGTGCACAAGTCCATGGGGCTGGATGACCTGCATCCAAGGGTGCTGAGGAAGTTGGCCAATGAGATAGCAGTACCGCTGGCCATTATCTTTGAAAACTTGTGTTGAATGGGGGAGTTGCTGGAGGACTGGAAAAAAGCAAATATAGTGCCTATCTTCAAGAAAGACAAAAAGGAGGATCCAGGGAATTACAGCCCTGTCAGCCTCACCTCAACCCCTGGAAAAATCATGGAGCAGATTCTCAAAGAATCCATCCTGAAACACTTGGAGGAAAATAGAGTGATCAGGAACAGTCAGCATGGATTCACCAAGGGTAAATCATGCCTGACCAACCTCATTGCCTTCTATGATGAGATGACTGGATTTGTGGATGCAGGAAGAGCTGTTGATGTGATATACCTCGACTTTAGCAAGGCTTTTGATATGGTTTCCCACAGTATTCTCATCAGCAAGCTAAGGAAGTATGGGTTGGATGAGTGGACTGTAAGGTGGATAGAGAACTGGCTAAATCAACGGTTTCAGCGAGTATGAATCAATGGCTCCAAGTCAAGTTGGCAACCAGTAATGAGTGGTGTGTCCCAGGGGTTTGTCCTGGGGCCAGTTCTGTTCAATATTTTCATTAATAATCTGGACGATGGGATTGACAGCACACTCAGTAAGTTTGTGGATGACACCAAGCTAGGGGGAATGGTAGACACGCTGGAGGGCAGGGAGAAGATTCAGGAAGACCTTGACAAATTGGAGCAGTGGGCCAATAGAAATCTCATGAGGTTCAACAAGGTCAAGTGCAAAGTCCTGCACTTGGGATGCAAAAACCCCATGCACTGCTACAGGCTGGGGAGTGATCAGCTAAGTAGCAGCACCGTAGAAAGGGACCTGGGAGTCCTGGTGGATGGGAAGCTGGATATGAGTCAACAGTTCGCTCTTGCTGTCAAAAAGGCCAATAGCATACTGTACTGCATCAGAAGAAGCATTGCCAGCAGATCGAGGGATATGATCATTCCTCTCTATTCAGCACTGGTGAGGCCACTTCTGGAATACTGTGTCCAGTTTTGGCTCCCCACTACAAAAATGACACGGACAAATTAGAAAGAGTCCAGTGGAGGGCAACAAAAATGATCAAGGGGCTGGAGCACAAGCCGTATGAAGAAAGACTGAAGGAACTAGGCTTATTTAGCCTGCAGAAGAGAAGACGGGGGGGGGGGGGATTTGATAGCAACCTTCAACTACCTGAAGGGATGCTCCAAGGATGATGGATCTCGGCTGTTCTCAGTAGTAACAGAGGATAGAACAAGGAACAATGGTTTCAAGTTGCAGCTGGGGTGGTCGAGGCTGGATATTAGGAAAAACTTTCTTACTAGGAGGGTGGTAAAGCATTGGAATGGGCCACCTAGGGAGGTGGTGGAATCTCCATCTTTGGAGATTTTAAGGCCCAGCTGGATAAAACTCTAGCTGGGATAATTTAGTGAGTGGTCCTGGGTTTTTTGGCAGGGGGTTGGTCTAGATGACCTCATGAGGTCCCTTCCAACCCTATGATTCTATGACTGTAGTCCAGCAGTCAAGGCACAAATCTGGGAGGTGGGAGACCCTAGGTCCAGACCCCCTGCCACAAATGCTCTATCATTATTTAGTCAGAGTGGAACAACTTTGACAGACGAGATTGAGGGAGGCTTGCAGAAGAATAGCTTAGTGGTTAGAGCACTCCCTTAACAGATAGATGACTCTCCTTCATAACCTTTTTCCCCCTCAGGCTGACAACCCAACAAGTACTCCATCCACTGGGTTAAAACTTATAAAGTCATCAACTGCACCACCTTCTCCTCAGCAGAGCCCTGCAAATATGCATATATCCGCAGATATCCGCATTATATCTGCATCTGCAGATACAACACGGATATCCGCGGACCATTTCTTGTGGATGCAGATTGGATAGAGGTCCACACATTTTTATCTTCACAGAGCTAGAGCCCTGCAAATATGTGGATATCCACGGATATCCACATTATATCCGCATCTGTGGATACAACACGGATATCCACGGACCATTTCTTGTGGATACAGATCAGATACAGATCCACGTATTGGTATCTGCGCAGGGCTCTACCCCTCAGGCCCTTTTATTGGAGACAGGTAGGAGCCTAATTTATTTTCAGAAGAAATAGTTTGGGCCAGGAGCACCCCTGGCCTGGAAAAAGACCTGGGGCTCAGGCACTGGGATTTGAGGCTCATGCGCTTTAAGTGCACTGCCACTGCAGCTGCTGCCGCTGCAGAGCTGGGGCTCTGGCACCAGAACTCGGGGCTCGAGCCCCATAAACCCAGTGCCAGCAACGCCCTGGCTTGGGCATCTGAGCTATCTAACTCTGGGTCCCAGCCATGGATTGCTAGCTGAGGAAGACATCCCAGCAACCTGGAGTTAGAAATGTAACTCCATGAAAGGAGCAGGGTTTAGGACACTCCCCTCTCACCAGCATCTCCCATTGGCTAGGTTAGGTAAGGATTCACCTAACACAGTGGTTTTGTGGATAGCATTCTTGGGTTCCTGTCCCTTCACTTTCATTCTATAGAGAGCCTAGACATCTCTCTCAGACTTTGTGGATCACACTGTTGTTCCTGTGATTTTCTAAGTGCCTAAAAGTGAATGTTACCTATACCTATGTCTCTTTGCAGATCTGAGCCATACTTCACTGGGAATTTTCAGGGTTCACCTCCCCACAAGAGGTACTTCTATGACTGTGAGTCTTTCTTGCAACCAAACTTATTGTAAGACCAACCATGGGTAGATTTAAAATGTAACGGAAGATTTTCTATACTCTTTCTGAAGATCAACCACTGGATGTCTTATGACTTCAGTGAATTTACAGCAAATATGAATCTGGACCCTCAACTTCGGCTTACTTTAAGGGATTTTACTTACTATCATTCCCCAAAGATATAGTCAAATCAAAACCAAGTTATGTGTTATGTTTGACAAATATAGTTTACCTTGAGCCATCCTGCATAAAAGAAGAATTGTAACAGTGTGAAGACTGGAATGTAAAGATCCAAGTCATGTCCTACATATCCTTGGTTAGGATCCAAAAACTGGCGTCCTATCAGACATGCAAAGAAGAAGGTATAGACAGCAAGAGTGACAACCTGTAACAAATAAAAGCTAAATTAGAATAATATAATAATCATTATCTATGTATAAACCATTACATTCCCAAAGGCCTGTGAATGCCTAACACAATATTATTTTAAAACATATGCATAAGTAGACATTACAAATAAAATGTCAACATGATCTATTGGTAGCCAATGAAAGGGTCTAGCAGAAACACAGAACAAGAAGCCATAACCCACCCACACTCTAACTTATCAAATCACCCAGCACCTTCACATCAGATATAAGGTAAAATGTTTGTCTGGCCAGAGAATCATCCTAGGGGACCAAGCCCAAGACTGGTGCTAGTGAATGCTCGGTATCTTTGAGAATCAGGACACTTGTGTGGGGTGTCCCACTTATGTTGGGAATCTAACTTTAAGCCCCCATTTTCAAAAATCTTGGTCCAAATTTTTGGAATAGTATTATCTCAGTACCTGCGTGTAGACCAGTGGAATTCCAACCCAGTCATAACCAAACAAAAGACTACACCAAGACCGGTACCTATTCATTTCCTAAATAGGAAACAAAATTAAGCATTTGACATTTACTCCAAAATAATAATGGGGTTGTCACAATTCATTCCACATAAATGAAAGCCTGTAAAACAGTGTACTCTATCTGTACTAAATTTAAAGAATTGGAAACTGATCAATCTACATGCTGTAGATCAACACATTTAAAAATTCAGTTGTACCATGAACTTAGGATTTTTCAGATAATGCTTAGTTTTTTAACAAATTACATTTTGTTCCACTATTTCAAATCTGTGTGTTATCCAGCAATGTTGGCAAGAGGATATGTCTTGCATAACAACAAAAATAGTAATTGATTGTTTCATAATATATTTGGGCAGATTGTTTTTCTTTAAATAAACAAACAAACAATAACCTCCCTAAAACCTCTAAATATGAACAATTTCTCAATCTTTCTTCCTTTTTTCTTCTTTTTTTAACCTGCAGTGGTGTTACTCTCGGTTTACAGCAGTGAAAGTGAGAGCTGACTTTTGCTCACCAGCTTGGTATTTCAGTCAATTCTCTCTCATATATATATAAATATTGTTACATCAAGAAGTTTCTGTTGGAGTTGGCTCCATGCATATGCATGTGTATACACAAACACACCTTGCATATATCCAGAGTGATGGGGAGAAAAAGATTGGAGAGTTGTATGTGCTAGATAAAGTTATATAGATGAACAGTCAATGAATGCATAGTGATTTAAGCAACTTTTCCTGTAGATTTATTTTTCCTACTTACATTCATCAATGTTTGCAGGTCTACACTGTCTCTAATTCTACCCTCTTTTCGTGCCTTAGATGCTAGATTTCCAAACCAGACAAATGGAATCCAGTATTTAAGATGGGGAGACTTAAGATGATCAAATTTTTTTCTTTCATCTACTGTCATAAAACCTGTTTACAAAAGAAAAATAGCTGATTTATAGCAGTCCAAGGCACAGTTAGTTTGCAATTTATTGGTTTCCATTTTGAGAGCTCAAGTACTGGAATACATTTTTATGGAACATTAATTTCCATGCACCAGAATGATTCTGTGATTCTGAACATATTGTTCAGTGTGTCTTTATGACACATTTATCTAAAAATATACTGAACTATACTCAGGATTTTCCCTATTAGATCCATTCCCTCATTCTTTTTTATGAGTGACCCATGTTCCCAGTGTAGTGCATCAACCTGCTTGCAACGTCAATCCAAACAAAATTCAAGATTTATACAGAAAGTTAGATTTCTCAGATAATACACCAGGGGTAGCCAAACTTACTGACCCTCCAAGCCCCATACAAAAATTTTCAGAAGTCTGAGAGCTCAGGTGTGCTTGCTGGAGCCCAGGACTTCAGCCCTTGCCGGGAATCCTGCTGAAGCCCCAAGCCCCAGCAGGCATGCCCCATGGGGTTGAAGCTCTGAGACCCCCTTCCTTGCTCTGCCATCCCACCACAGGGCAGAAGCCCTCAGCTCCCCCCAAGTCTCATAGGTAGGGAGTCAGTTGGGGCTCTGCAAATGGCATTTTAACTGTTAAAGAATCACGTGTGGCTTGCGAGCCACAGTTTGGCCACCCCATTAATGTACATTAGAATTACGCTCAGAAATCTCACTGATAAAGAGATACTGGGCTAGATCATGTGACCCAGATCCATGGATTCACTTCACCTTACACCTCCCTCCCCACAACAATTAGAAGGGAATTGGGATTCCAGGGGCAGAAGGATATGAAGCCAGAGTTGTCTCTGGTAGCCTGGCTTCACTGGAGCACTATGGTGCATGTAGCTAGAGGAAGTACTGGGAGCAGGTAGTCCCAAAGCTGGTCAAGAGGAAAAGGGCTTTTGCATAGAAGGTTGTAGCTTCTGGTAGATACCCTGGGTAGGGAGTGTGACCTCACCATGCCTCCTCCACTCACCTCCCCAACCTCTACCTATTTGATTAATGGTCTGGAAAGTTCACATTTTTCCTCTGCTCTGGGGTGACTTGACTGGGCCTCTGTCAGGTAAAAGCTAGCTTTGGGGAAAACAATTTTTTACTAAATCTAAAAACAGTAGACTTCTTTCCATTAATTAACAAGTTGAAACGCATTGTTATGCAAGTAAACATTCTCCTGCAACGTTGTAACGTCATTATCCCTGTGTTATGCTACTGCCTGAGTACCACAAGACAAAATTTACTAGAAACTGACCATAAGCAAAATGAAACTACATTTGAAGAGTTTTTGAAACAAATAGAGCTGAAAGAAATGATTGGTTCCTTCAGGCCTGAGTTATTTCTTGCCCTGACTCTTGCAATCTCCTTACTTTTTAGCTCTGCTCAAAATGCTGCAGCTGAAATAATCTTATTGAGCTCATACTGAGTAAGTGTCAAAAAAAGTTATCATTTGAATGATGGTAATGCATAAAGGCCCTGACTAGTATGGAGCAGGCCCTATTGTGCTGGGCACTATACAGACACATTGACTCTAGTCTTACAGACAGTTACATTTCACCACTGTGAGCAGTCCCATTTGAAATCAAGTTAAGTACATACTTAAGCATTTGCAGGATTGAAGCCTAAATAGACAAGACAGAGAAGGATAGAAGGGTAACCAGAGGAAGCCAGGTGAAATGGCTGGAATTGATTATTAGCACTTCTCTATATGTGCAAAATAAGTGCACCATTCACAGTATCCCATGGTTAATGAGTCACTGTAGCTTTTAATAGGGGTATACAGATTTTTCTGTGTCCATAGGAAGAGGTCACATCAGGTCAGACAGTACCCTGGAGCTGAGGTGGAAGGGGGCTTCATTACTAGCAAGGCTTCAGTGTCAATTTAAGGATGTCATCCACATGGAAACTAATGACGTAAAAAGGGGGTTACTTAGGATGAGCACTTCAAACAAGGTGGCTGGGAAACACTGGAATTACACAGTTTGGGTTGTATTGTTTGTTTGCATTTCCTGCTCATGAAGCTGTATGGAAGGGAAGCTGCCGGATACTTCTGCCGTGTTTGTGTGAACTTGGGTTAAATCAGGACCCTGAGAGAAAACCTTCTGCTGAAAGGGTAATTTGTGCTCAAACACGACAGCCTCCAGTTCAGGGCTGTCTTTTACTGTGATGAGCCAGGCTCGAAGACAATCAGTTACGGGACAGGTGGCATTTGGTAATTCGGCAATACAGGAGATAACTAAGACCAGTGTTATAGTCTATCAAGGTTATGAGATTATAGTATCTTGTATAAATTTATAAATAAAATTGGTAATTTGGTAGTTTTAAAATGCACTGACCCGTGTCACATGCTGCAGAGGAAAAGCACCTACCTTCTCCCCAGAGACTCTGCCAATCTGACCTGGGAAAAAAATTCTACCTTGACACCAATAGGAGGATTGGGTAGACCTTTGAGCATGTGGGCAAGACTCACCCGCCAGACATGTGGGAAAGAACTCTTGTAATAACTCAGAAACCAACCATCTAGTGTCCCATGTTTAGTCATTGGGGATATTTGCTACTAGCAGTCACAAATGGACACATGCCATTGTAGGCAATCTCATCATGCCATCCCCTCCATAAGCTTATCAGAAATAGATATCTCTGGTGTGAGTACAGGATATAGTTCCTTCAAGAGATTCCATGAGATAATTGTCTTGAGTAGTGGTTCCCAGCCTCTTCTCTGCTGTCGCACACCTTGATACTTTTAATTTTTTTGAGGCACACCACCATATAGTCTCCAAATGAACTCATGTATATTCAGAAGCCAATCCAGAAGTAGTTTTTCAAAAAATTTCATGGCACACTTGCTCAGGCCTGAGGGCACACCTGTGTGCCAGGGCACACTGGTTGGGAAACACTGATCTAGAGAACACAGTTTGAACTGGTTATGAAGGGCAGTGAAACTCCAACAATCAATCTCACTTTCTAGTCACTGTGGGGTGGTGCCATTTTTATTTAAGAAGAAACATTCATTTTAACATTAAGTTTGTAGAGTTTATGGCCCACCAAATCATCTAGTCTGACCAGCTGTATGTCACAGGCCCCTACGCCAGCCAGTACCTGCACACTGAACTCAACAACAGCAATTAGATCAAAATGTTGCAGCTCACAGGAGACCACTAGACTATTATATGTCACAGTCACTATTTTAAAGTGAAGATGTTTATCCTCAGGTCTGTTAATGATTAAACAGTTTCTCCTATGGACATTAATGGCATGGGGGATTATCTTTATCACTGAATGCATTGGTTTGCTACAGCATGAGAGTATTTAACCGTTGATAAAGGTTGTGGAGAAAAAAGCCTCCAAGTAGCCAAGAACTAGTTATTTTCATTGTAGTACTAAGGAAATAATATACAGTCCCTCAGAAAAAAAAAAAAAAAAAGAAGAAGGGGGAAAAAATCTCACAGTATGGCATGGACAACATACCAAAAAGTTCCAGAGGTGTAGCCATGCTAGTCGATATGTAGCAAAAACAATGAAAATCCGGTGGCACCTTAAAGACTTAACAAATTTCTTTGGGCATAAACTTTCATGGGCTGCAAGCCACTTAATCACATGCATGAACATCTTCATGTGATCACAGGACTTATCTTCCCTCTTATGCTGTGTGATTTTTCCATTTTCTAGCATTTGCTGAAGTGGGACTTCACCCATGAAAGCTCATGCAAAAAATAAATTTGTTAGTATTTAAAAGTGCCACGAGACTCCTTGCTTGTTTGCCTGAACATAAGCTCCCAGAACAACACTGTAGCTAAGAGGAAAAATAATGAACCTTGGATGTATAAGTACAGGGATATCAAGTAGAAGAAGAATGGGAGGTATTACCTTGCTATGTATGTGGTATTAGTGAAACCATTACTGGAATAGTATGTCCAATTTTGGTGTCCACAATTCAAGGGGAACATTGGAAAATTGGAAAGAGTTCAGAAAAGAGCTACAAAAATGATCTGAGATTTGGAAAATGCACCTTATTGTGAAATATTTAAGAATTTTATTCTATGCAGTTTATTCAAGAGAAGGTTAAAGGTGACTTATTTGTAGTTTGCAGGTACCTAAATAGGGAAGGGATTTTTGATAACAGATAGCTTTCTACTCCAGCAGAAAAATGTATAATGTGATCCAGTGATTGGAAGCTGAAGTTAGACAAATTTAATCAAGAAATAAGATGCAAATTTTTATCTATTAGGGTAAGCACTGGAACAATTTCCTTAGGAACATGGAGAATTCTCCATCACTTGCAGTCTTTAAATCTTTCTAAAAGGTATTTCAAACAGAGGTTATGGGCATGAGACAGGAGTTACTGAGTAAGACTCTTTGTCCCATGTTATGCAGGTGGTCAGACTAGATGATCATCTTGTTACCTCTGGCCTTAAAAATCTAATCTATGCATGTATGAAATACATTTGCAGAAAAAGCAAACGTGTAGCCACATTTTTGTTTTAATAGTTTTCAGTTTTACAGTGAAAGGTAAAATTGGCACAAGAGTCTTCAATAGTTACAGATGCTCTTTTAAGAGTCAGATTCTGCCACCATCACTGATAATGAATGCTGGACACAAGAAGCAGTCTGTTACATAAGCAATGGCTAGCTATAAATGGGACAAATTGTGTTGCATTGTATTACTGAACATGACAAAAATTTATCAGAATCTGGCTCCCAATGTTCAGTGCAGCACATCTGAAATATTTGTGGGACAAGATATATTCAGATCTATAATTTGATTATATTGTCATTACTAGTTCAAGAAAACCATGGTAGGATATTTTCTCCATTTGTTAGAAAACACTAGATACATTTGTTTTTCAGTGGACTCCAATGTTTGTACAGGACTCATATACTGTATTTTTAAAAACAGGTTGTCTTTAGCAACGAGAGGCAGAGGTGGGTTAGCTTGCAGGATTTGCTGCAATTTTCTTTCTAAGCATACAGTATATGGCTAAGGAGAATGACAAAAATATCACTGACCTCTCAGGCTCAGGTAAACAACTTGCTGTTGAAAAATGCTAGAAAAAGGATTTCAAAATTCAGCATAATTTTGGAAAAATTAAGCCATTAACCTGTGCTGGTTCTGCCAATCAGAAAGATACAGTCTGCTGGAAGATTTTTCTCATATATTTGAAAACCTCCTATGTGTATATATGCAGTATATTTTAAATGAGCATAGTATCAACAACTTACTGTTGTTTTCTAAAATAATACAGTTTGCTAGACACCATAGAAGGAACATGGACTTGTTGGAATACACAAATGATCTATCAAGTCTGGTGTTCTGTCTCTGCCAACAGCCAGTTCCAAATACTTCAGAAGAAGGTAAAAGATCTCACCGTTGAATTAATTGTGCCATAGGAGATTGGAAAGGGAATTTCTTTTTGGCTTAACTAGTGAGCAGCTGCTGTTTTAAAGCATGTGTGTTCTTAGGTGGTGTTGGAGGGAAGCCGGTACTTATGAGGTATAGTGGTGGTAGAGGAAGTCATAGGAACTTAGTCACCAGAACATTAGAGAAGAGTATTCCCACACTGAGGAAGTTAACTCGGTTTAAGTTAAATCAATTTAAGGTAAATCGATATGACAGTCATTAAATCAATTTAAGTTAAATCGAGTTAACATTGTCCCCTCTAGAAACCCAAACTGAACTAGCATGTCCATGGACAGGACTTGCTAGTTCGATTTAGGAGAGGGACACCATGGGAGGTGTGGCAACATGGGAGGTGTGGCCCATGTTGCCATCCAATCTGCTGCCCGGCTCTCACAGAGAGCGCCCCATGGTAGGGGAAAAGAATTCCCCACCAGCTCTGGGATCCCTGAGCCCAGTGGGGGTGAAGGCATCCCCCCCAGTGGGCTGTAGTCTTGTGGCTCAGCCAGGTGGGGGGCAAAGGGAGCCCTACGCCCAGCTCCCTTAGTGCTAGCTGGGGTGCAGGGAAGGCACTGCACATGGGCTAGCTGGGCCACTGGGGAGAACACCCCATGACTGGCTCCAGGTGCCCTAGCTGGGAGGTGGGGGGAGGACTGCACCCCACGCCTAGCACAGTGCGCTCACAGGGTTCGGGGAGAAGACAGCCCTGCACCTAGCTCCTGGGGTGCTAGCTGGATGCCAGAAAGGGACCCCCTCCCTGCGCCCTGGCTTTAGGGGCACCAATCGGGCAGCTGGGGATGGTTGCTCCGCGCCTGGCACAGAAGCTGGGTGCGGTGGAGATGGGACCCCTGTGTCTGGCTTTGGGAGCACTTGCTGGGTGGCAGAGAATTGGACCCCTGCAGCTGGCTTTAGCTGTGCCCCACACTGCATTATATTGATATAACAGTTTCACTTTAACCATTACAGCCATATAATACTAGGTTTTATTATATTGCTTTGATATTCCTTATATTGAAATGAGGAGCTCCTCATTTTGATGTAAGGAAATGTCGTGTGGACCTAGCATTTTTTTAAATTGCAATAACCAGTGTTATTTAGATTTAACAGTGTGTGTGGACATACCCTAAGACAATGGATAAAAGGTTCCATCTTGTTATTCCTATTGGACTGGGCTATTTGCTTAGAAATGATGTTGTGTGCTACCTGTCAACAGGTCTGGGTACCATTCCAAAACTCAGCTTACAGGCTGTTTGATTTAAATCATGATTTAAACCATCATTTTGAATCTTGTTTTGCATTGACATTTTTTCAGTTATTTTTGTAAGGCTAAAGAAAGGTTGTTTCTCACTGGTAGGTAACCATTAAATAGTGCTGATTTGCAGTTAAATCTAGCATTTAAACTACATGTGGTACTTCTTTTTGCTAGCCAGGGATTTGTCTACATTGGAGCCTTAAGTCAACTTAAAGAAGCTTAAGTCAATCTCCAGACCCCTGCAACCACACTGGGCTTTTATTAAGTTAACTGAAGTGCTTCCTTAAGTTGACTTAATAACACCACCTCTTAAGGTCAACTTAATGCTTATTAAGTCAACTTAAGCTAGTGTAGATGGGGAATAACACTTAATTTGACTTAACTGGCCTCCAGGCCCCCTCCCAGAGTTCCTGGCACCCAAAAAGGGTCAACCTAACACCTGTCCGTGTGAATGCAGGCAGTCGACAGTAGTTTTCAGTGTGAATGCTCTAATTAAACATAATAAAGTCAACCGTGTTAAGTCAACTTAATGGAGCCTCCATTATTGACATACCCCAGGAGAATATGCTAGATCTGTACATATTATTATTATTATTATTATTATTATTATTATTATTATTATTATTTATTTGTTATGTTAGAAAATGATGAAGCATTTCTTATTTACTGGCTAATAATTGCTTATTTATGATTTGTGTCTCTCTCTATTTGGATGGATATTGGATTTTTTATTTGTTAGTTAAATAAAACTGCCTTAAATGTTCTGGATCCATAAGGAAAAAAATGTATTATTTGCAGTTCAATTCACTAATTAATTGGTTCTTGTCACCATGTCCTTCAAGATTTTAGAACTAATTGATTTCCTCCTCTCACATCTTATTTTTGCTCATAGATTGGAAGAGGACAGCAAGTTTTCCTACTTTTTGGACTCCCAGTTAGTTCCATAATGTTGAATGAATTAGTTAATGAACTGAAATAGTTCAATAAATTGAAGCGAAACTGTCAAAAGCTTTAGGAGTTCAACAAGCTCTGGTTCCAGGTGTTTAGTCAATAACTTCTACTGCTTTAATGGTTTGATGTTCTTTGAAACCTTGGCAGCAAGCATGTGCTATTTAATATTATTTGTTTAATTTAATTTAAATTATTTTTGTTAGATTTTAATAACTGTAGTCCTTAATGTAGATTGTCAGCACTGCAAATTTAATTTTCAGTTTATTTTTAAAATACACCCATATTTAATTTAAATTTAAAAATCTTTTTTTTTTTTTAAATTTTTTTTTGTTTAATCCACTGGTCATCCTCTCACTATTATGGCTGACCAACTCTGAACACAGATGAAATGCAGCATGCTTAGTCATAAGGGACTTGTTTTGTTCTAAAGTTAATCTAGATGAAGAATTTAACAGTGGTTTGCTCTTAATAGGGTTTTATGTAATCCCTCTCTACCAGTTGGGTGGCTTTCACATGGGGTGGTATGACAGGGAAAAGGGGATAAAGAAGAAAAAGTATAAATAAAATCCCCAACAATCCCATCTGCAGGCGAGTGGGAAGAACTTACTCAGAAATGGAAACTGACAATACCTGCTTCTACCACATGGTCCATGGTTGGAAATCTTTTGTATACAGCTGTGCTCACTGAGCGGAAAATAATCAGGGAAGTTAAATTCACATAACGCATAAGAGTCCTCCTAAGTAAGCGTCCATATTCATCTCTTCCCTGAATACTGCTGGAGATCAAAAACATAAGTCTGTCTGGCCATGGTAGATTCACAAACTGGTTCCACCAGCGATTCACCACTAAAGTAACGTAAAATCCTGCCAGTTAAAAAAGCATAAATATTACTGTTCTGACTGCAGAACTGCACAAAATGAGGTCATGTAATGCTTTCAGTTGAGTTTTAGTTCATACTGTTGGATGTTATCCACACTGTAAGGTCACTTTATTTGCCAGAATAATTGTTATAAAATATGCACAATATGATACTATTGAAGTTTATTATTAGGTAGCTATTGCATTCCAAAGGCTGAATCCTGCAAGATGCTGAGTGCCTCATGCAAAATGTTGAGCACCACAACTCCTATTTACTTAACGGGGAGTTACGGGTACTTGTTTCACAGCATCAGGCCCAAATAGTTATTTAAACAAACAGTTAGTGACTAAAAACTTAAATCTTCCAATGGTAAAGTAATAACTCAAGCATATGTGATGTTGACATGACAAAAGCAATTTAACAATAAAGCAACCTTAGTAGATGGTGATGATTTTACTGTGAGAGACAGATTTCTAACGTGCTTTTCAACTCTGAAATACTTTCATGCATTGCTGTTTGTGACATACTATGGAGATAGCTTTGTGGGGTCTTTCCACATTTTACATACTTACCAAGCACAAAGGTGACTGGGATTTGTTCAGCATATCTGTCACAGTAAATTGATAATTTTTCAAAGTACCGTTTTTGGTTTCCTGTAAGAAAAAATCTGTAGCAAAAAAAAAAAAAAAAAATGTATATAGCCCGTTGTAATACTGCTGCGCCTCTGATATTAAGTGCAGAGACAATTAATTATAAATAACCAGATAACTGAACCTAGGACTGACTTTGACTAATATGCATGGATGACTCTTTACAGAAGTGAAACTGATGAACATTTCAGGTGTTAATATTTATAGCATGTAGGAAGTAGGAGCAGGAATATTATTTACTGGTTGTTACATTTTTCTCATTACTGAAGTGACAAAATCTACTTGTGCTATTCACCTGTAATATGCCACTTAATGTAGATCAATGGGCTTGGTGCAAGCTACTTCAGCAAATAGATCTTCATCCCATTTTTTCAGTTGGACTACTTAATAAAAGAGAACTGATCACATCCTTCTGAAAATGAAAAGGGGAACTAGTCTATATTTACTGCTATGTGAGAACTCTACCCTTCCATATCAGGGTGTATATCTCATTTACTACTAAGAAAATTTTCTTGGCCAGTGGTTCCCAACCTGTGGTCCAGGGACCCCTAGGGGTCTGCAGAGTCCTTACAAGGGGTCCATAAATATATCTGGCTCCAGCCGCTGCTGACCAGCAGCAGGTTGCCCAGGCCTGATCCGGCCCTAGAGGCTGCCAGCCAGTGATCCATGTTGGAGAGGGCTATAAAATTTAAATTGTAAGTATAATAATCGTTATCAGCCACACCCTGGATATATCCCCACCCCTTGGGAGCAGGCGGGGGCCAGGTTCTCCACAGCCCTTCTGCAGAACCACTGCCTGAAGTCAGTCCCCTATAACAACTATTACTATTTAGGGGCCCATGACATTTTTTGATGTTAGAAAGGGATCCTCATACTTGAAAAGTTTGGGAACCACTGTTCTTGGCCATAAGTTGAAATGCACAAAAAAGAAAATAAATTTAGATTAAGGCACCATAAGCCTCAAGGTAGAAAAAAGAAATGAGCACAGCAACCGATTCCCATATAGAACATTAGTTAATGAAATACAACATTCTTAAACATGAGTAATTATTTTATTTATATGTAAGACCTTACAATGATTATCTTATCCCATATAAAAGACATACATGGCAATATCTGGGGTCCTTTTACATTTTTGAAATAAAATCTGCTGTTCATACAGAATATTTTCACACTGTACACTGAATAAAAGGGAGAATTTTCATATACAGTTTTAAAGTGTTTAACATTTCAATAAGAATAGATTTTTTTTTAATGGAAGGTTTTGTTGTTGTTGTTACTTTATTTGCCTATGGCATAGTATTGCTACCAACTGTACAGAGCTGTGTGCCTGTGCCTGTATATCTTAGGTTAGTGACTGCCCATAAAACAAAGTCCAAAGAACTTGTTTTACTCCAAAGAGAAAAAATGTTAAACTTCAATTATAGTTCTAAAGGGGGCTGAAAAGTAACTTGAACTCCTCCCACTTGTTTAATTAAAGATTGTCTTTGTGCAGAGGACAAGCTCAAAACCTACACTTCAGTCATGCATGCAGAATTAATTGGGACTTAAGAGTCACAGAGATCTTGTGTTGGCCTTTTGCCCAGTCATAGACATCACCCTGACTTACATACTGACCCTGCAAGGTGGTGCTGTTTGAGCCTCTTTTGTGAGTTAGTGAGGGAGGGATCCACTGACTAAACCCCAGATTTAAAGCTCGTCTACATTTACAGCACCACTGTCACGGTTAGTGAAGATGCTACGTATGTTGGCAGGAGAGCGTCTCTTGTCAGCATAGGTAGTCCACCTCCCTGAGAGGCAGGTATGTCGGTGGCAGAAGCGGTCAACACTTGGGGTTTGGATGGTATAATTGTGTCAGCCAGGGGAGCAGCACCATCATTACTTGCTTCTTCAGCTGTTTTGTACAGAGTGAGACATGGGGACTAACTCCATGGGGATTAACTCATTCCCCTCAAAAAATGCTGTAGGCACCTAAGTTGTCTGCCTCCAGGGGACAGATGCCCATTTGTGGATTGCTAAGCAGAGATCTGCCCTGCAGTACTTGTCTTTGCAGACGAGTGGAATTTCACAAGCACCACCCTCATCAGCTTTTCCCACTGGCTAGCTCTGGCTGCCCTTGGTTTAGTGTGTAAACTTCGTGAATCACATTCTTAAGTACATTGCTCTCCCTACTTACTGTTTAGGGAGCCTAGCAGCCTAACTCAGCTTTATAGATCAGTGGTGTTCCTGAATTTTCTAGATGCCTAAAAATGAGGTACTGTGACATTCAGTATTGCAATGTCTAAGTTTCTTTGTAGATCCCAACTTTAGTGCCTCTAGTTTCTGCAGAGTTTGTGCTTAACCGCTTGTGGGATTGGGCTCTGGAAACTGGGGGCTCTTATTGCAACACTTATTCAGGCAAGTGCTTGACTTCCTATTGCCCGTGAAACGTCTATGTAACTGGGCCATAAAACAATTACCTCTCAGCATTTCCTATGAAACTGCAATATATTAACTGGTGATGACTTAGCCCTATAAGTATGACAATATGTCTAGACTTCACAGTTCAAAATTAGTAATTTAGTCTGTGCAGAGTGGCAAAAACCGTGTAATAACATACAAGTCCTGCAGATGTTTATATGGCATAATATTTCTGGCACATAAAGTACACACAACAGTCATCAGCTAGCATGTGGCTGAAATTAGAATCACTTGAAGATGATGGTTAGACAATAATTTAGCATTCCAAAGATCAAGTGAGATATAAACAAGGAACATTAAAAAAGGCCTAAGTGAAAGGTCATATTATGTAGCACAAAATCAGTCATCAGCCAAGGATCTGAAGTGTGAGACTGTACCTTCTATATAGCATTTGATCAGATTAACAAGGAGACTTGAATATTGTCACATGTAAACAAATGTACCTGTACAGCACACTTATTGCTGTGTAAAGACTAGCAAAGGCAATAAATTCCCTGTACAGCAATTTGTAGATGCTGCCTTTCCACCTGAGGAGTAATCTGTGAAATCCAAAGAAGGTTGCGTTTGCTACTCTACTGGAATAAGTGACTGTCATTGTCTTGGTAAGCTGGTCCTGGAAAAGGAAAAACAAGCAGGAAATTGATGATGTTTTAGAGTTTATCTTAATTTGAATATACATAACCACAAATGTAACTGTAGGTAGCCATGTTTTTCTGACCAGCAGATTGAATCACTGCAACACTATCTACGTGGGGTTACCCTTGGGGAGTGTCCACAGACTCCAGTTAGGGTAGATATGCCTGTCTGGTTAACAGTGTCAGTTACCTGGAACATACAACATCTATTCTTGAAATATTAGCTATCTTCCAACTTGCTCCACACTGCAATTTAAGCCACTGACTTAGGACATCTTTCAAAATTTGCAGTTTTGCTGAATTTTTTTGGTTCAGAATTTCTAGAGACAAAACAGAAATAAAATCAGGAATTTTCTGGCCCTATTTTCACCCTCACTGAGGGCTGCTCTATACACTCCAATATGATTTAGAGACTGCCTCTCTCATTATGTGTCATTGCATCAAGTGAGATCAGCATATGAGCTCTTTTAACAGCCCTGATGTTTGGGTGGCTGGTGAGAGGACAGTCATAACTTCTGCTCCAACAGTGCAGTGTCCAAATTAGATCACAGTGCAAAACCTAGCTGTTTTCTTAGGTCTTTACCACAGCATGCTTGTAAACTTGCCAGCACTCCAGGATTGGGCTAGAGTCTCCAGGGATTAAAGATTAATCTTTAAAGATTATGTCATGTGATGAAATGTCCGGGAATACATCCAGCCAAAATTGGAAACCCTAGCAGGCTGAGTAGAAGGCTAGGTATTTAGCTTACATTTGGTGCTAGTCAAAATGTTTTCTTGTTGATTTTCCAAGTTTTGTCTAGCTCTTTTTGTTGTTTATGCCTCTAGGAATATCTGTAAGACATGTACTTTTAAGTATAAATATGGAGTGAAGATCTTGGTACAACTTTTTGGGAAGGAAATGGATAAGACACAGTAGCTGTAATCTCCAGTTAATGATTGTATAAAGTCACTTCTAGTGCTTTAGCATAAATGCCACTCTTGGATATGGTGGGTTTTTTTATGCCAGCGAAAGTAGGCTATTTACTTTCATTTAAAAGAGAAACTATCAAATCATTAAGACTGCCTGAGAGTGGACATTCAACTTGACTAGGCCTCTGAATATAAAAATACACCATGAAAATTTAGCTGTGAAATTGCTAGTTTCTTTTTTGATTCATAGAGGAAGGAAACAAGGGGCAGGGACACGCATAAGAATTCCATTTCTGTCACATTGTCTCTTTTGAGAGTTCTGGTCGGTGTAGAGAATGTCTGCCTCACGCCTGGCAGTTTGTAAATCCCTGGAAAATATGGTTATTATTCCTTGGCTCTAAATGACAGGTTTGCTATGGCTGAGTTTTTCCACGTTTGTTTGGTAAGTGCAACTAAGGGGTCACGTTATGACTGATCAGTGGTCAGAGGTGATGATGTAGGTGCCAAGATGCCTGGGGTCAGCAGGGAAAATGTAGATTAGAAGCCGACAGGCCCAATTCTACTGCCCAACAAAACAGGCCAAGTAAGAAGTGGCTTTGCTAGCTAATTGGCTATAATGAGAGGCTCTCATATGAATGGAGCAACAAACCTTTCTAATGGGAACCTCCAGTGAAATTCTACTGGCATTGTTAAAGCCACGTTAGCACAATCTATAGTCCTAAGACTGAAACTTTAAGTACCCCACAGTGGACTTGCATTGCAATTGCCAGAATAAATTCATGGTATTATCTAAAAATAACTATGACATTATTTTTATTAAGCATGATTGCTTTTAAACCAGCAGAGAGTGAATGAGCACAGTACATCTATTTTCTTTTTTTTCACGTGGAAAGTTCATATGAAATGTCACAACACAAAAACCACGTGTTTGGTGCTATACTTTTGTTTTTCTTAGGGAACATGTTCATTGTCTTCATTACACCCACACACACACCCACACACACCCACACACACACACACACACACACACACACACACACACACGCATAGATAGATACAGATATAGATACATAAATACAAGACAGCAATGGAAAGACATGGTATAAAACCTATATTCATGGTTCATTCCTTTATCCTTGCAGATACTTGGCACTAGATACTATGGTGATTGGTATAAGGTATAAAATACCTTATACAGCTATTCTGTTATTAACCTCATTAGCAGATATAGGGCTAAATGATCTTCTGATGTAAATTGCTACAGTACAACTGAAATCGCTGCAGTTGCACCAATTTACATCAACAGAAAATTTGATCCATGTATGTAATACTGTTTTTTCTTCCCTTCAATATTGGCTACCACTGGAATTTACTCAGACACAGTACTCTGTTACTGCAACTTATAGAATAGAATAGACTCATAGGGTTGGAAGGGACCTCATGAGATCATTGAGTCCAATCCCCTGGGGCTTGAACCCAGGATTATGTTTTATTTTAATTTTGCTAAGGCAATCAGAAGTCCTTTGACACTGGTGCCTAAAAAAAGAGTATTGTTGTTCTAGTAACATTGATCCAAAAGGAAATGGGAGTTTTGTCCAGTTACAGACTTCAGATTTGGAAGCATTTACAATTAAAATAGAAAACATTGTAGAAAAGGATGGCAAGGATGGCATTGTAGATACATTATGATATATATAAATAAATAATGCCTACAAGCAAAATTAACTATACAATTTTTAATATCTTATTTACCCTTTTAAAGTACACTGGAAAGGTGTGTTCAAATGCACAGATTAAGTTTCATATGCAAATACATTAAGCACGTTCTGTATACACTAACCTGCTATTCTGATTTGGCAGCCAAACATGAAGGAAAATCCCAGACCTTTCTTTTCCTTAAGTGTCCTCAGTGAAGTATCCTTCAGGTCTGAAATAGTGACTTTGCTCTTTCTTCACCTTAGGAGCTCAGGCTGCTGGGGGTTTGCTTACCACTGAGCCCCTGGTGGAACGGACTGACAAGCACAGGGGTTAAAATGTCTTTCCACTTCTGGAATCCTGTTTTTGCCAAGTCCCCCACTGCTGTCAGTTACAGCAGGGAACAGACGCAAGCAACAGCAGCTGCTGATCTTGCTCTTTTCTAGTCTATAATTATAACTGAACTTGCCATCCAAAGGAGTCAGACCCCTTTGATTTGAATGAAGAGTCTCTGCCATGGGTTGGATGGCACCAAACCCTTTCATCTCATCCCATCTCCCCTGTAGAATTTTAAGGGAGATTATAATCCAATAAGGAGGACAGCATATTTAGAGCTGTATAAGAAGTCTTTATTGAAAGAGAACTGAGAGAGAGAAAGGAGAAAGACAGGTTTTCCTAGCACCTAAACAACTCTCCCATTTATCACTATGGCAACCCCAATGACCCTAGGTAGTCCAAAACACCACATATTCCTCCCCCTCTAATGAACACCCCCCCCGAATAAAGCCCTCCCCCCCTAGAAAGAATAAGAACTAAACTAGGAGATGAGGGTAGACTGCCCCATCTCCAGCAAACCCCCGGGGAATTATTCTGCCCCATGAAGAGGGGGTCACCACTAGCTAAAGATCCAGCCGATTAGGAGGCCGCCTGTCGTGAGGTGGATTATGGCGAACTTCTGGTGTGCCCACCCCACAAGGTGGTGTTGGTGGTGGTGGGATCACAGGTACTGGGGAAGTAGCCGGAACCGGAGAAGATGTTGTGTCCGGTTGTTCCAGGGAGGCTGAAGACGTTGAAGGGGTGGCTGGAGCAGGAGAGACAGAAATAGTAGTTTCATGCTCTGATGTTGTATCATCAGTAAGGGTGAAGTCAGATATGTCTGCTGGAGATGCATCTTCTGGGTGGATATGATGAAGAAGCAGCTGATCTACATGCCGTTGCCAAACTAGGCCACTCGCTGTATGGACAGAGTAGGAAACAGGTCCTGTCCGGGCAATGACTGTTGCTGGGACCCATTTAGCTCCTGAAGCATATTTTCGAGCAAGAGCTGGCTGTCCAATACTGAAGGTGCGGCCCTTTGTTCTTGGTGAATGTCTGCTGGCCTGGTCCTGCTGTTGGCATTGAACCACTTGCCGTGTGTCTCGTGGTTTCAACAAATCAAAGCAAGAGCGCAACTGCCGTCCCATCATAAGAAAAGCTGGAGATGCCTTAGTTGTAGCCTGTGGAGTGTTTCTGTAGGACAACAAGAAGTTGTCCAGACGCTTATGAAGAGGTGAACGTCCCTTTGCAGATTTTAGAGCTTGCTTCATAGTCTGTACAAACCTTTCAGCAAGTCCATTGGTGGAAGAATGATACGGTGCTGACCTAATGTGATGTACTCCATTGGCCTTCATAAAAGTTTCAAAATCCTGAGAAACGAATTGTGGTCCATTGTCACTCACCAGCTGTTCTGGAAGACCGTAATGACTAAAAAAGCCACACAGAGTCTGAATAGTGGCTTTCATAGTAGTGGACTGCATTACTGAGATTTCTGGCCATTTTGAATGGGCATCCAAAGCAATTAAAAACATACATCCTTCAAATGGGCCAGTAAAATCAACATGGATACGTTGCCATGGCCTTTTGGGCCAATCCCATGGGTGAAGAGGTGCCAACTGAGGTGCATTCCAGACGCTCTGGCATGAGGTGCAAGCTCTAGCCGTTTCTTCAATGGCCTTGTCTAAGCCCGGCCACCAGAAATAGCTCCGTGCAATTTCTTTCATGCACACTATGCCACAGTGACTTGAATGGAGCTGTTCCAACAAACGTGGTCTTAATGAAGGTGGGATAATGACACGCATACCCCACAACAAACACCTGGTTTGGGTCGATAACTCTGTCCTCCTAGACACATAGGGGCGGAGGTCAGGAGAGACCTGAGAGTCAGGTAAGAACGTTCCATGCATCACAAAATCCATAACTCGTGAGAGTACTGGGTCAACCTGTGTTGCTTTTTTCACTTGAGAAGCCGTGACGGGTGTGTTTTCCACCTGTTCAAAGTAAAAGATTCCTTCCTGGCCCAGATCCTGATGGTGTGCCGGTAAGGGTAGCCTTGAAAGGCCATCAGCATTGCAATGCAAAGAGGATTGCCTGTACTTGATTTCATATGTGTATCCAGAAAGTATCAATGCCCATCGTTGCATCCGACTAGCAGCCAAATGTGGGATGCTTGTGTGTGGCCCCAAAATTGATGTCAGGGGTCGATGGTCAGTCAGAAGTGTGAACTTCTTTCCCCACAGGTACTGGTGAAATTTCCGAACACCAAAAACAATGCCCAGTGCTTTGCGTTGAATTTGGGCATAATTAGTTTCTGCCTTAGTCAAGGAGCGTGAAGCAAAAGCAATCGGCCTCTCTTCACCAGAAGGCATAATATGTGACAATACTGCCCCAACTCCATAAGGGGAGGCATCACAAGCCAACTGTAGGGGCAAGGATGGGTCTAAATGTGTCAGAACCTTAGAATTTACCAGTGAGCCTTTAGCTTCATTAAATGCAACATCACAGGCTTCAGTCCAGTTCCAGGCCTTTTTCGGCCCCAGAAGCTCATGTAGGGGTTTCAAGAGCGTCGCTAATTGTGGAATAAACTTGCCATAATAGTTTAGTAAGCCTAAAAAAGAACGAAGTTGGCTTACGTTCTGAGGTAGCGGAGCATCCACAATAGCCTTAACCTTGGCTGGAGACTTATGGAGACCATCAGCATCAATTATATGTCCTAAATATTCAACTGAGGGCTGGAGAAACTTACATTTGTCTCTGTGAACACGTAGACCATACTCTTCCAGTCTTTGCAGAGTAGCTTCCAAGTTCATAAGGTGTTCCTCCTCATTTTTGCCCGTGACCAGGATGTCATCCAGATAGCACTGTACTCCTGATAAACCACTCAAAATCTGATCCATTGCCCTCTGGAACAAAGCTGGGGCTGAAGTAATGCCAAAAGGTAAACGACAGTATCTGTACAACCCCTTATGTGTTACGATTGTCAACGATTCTTGAGATTCTTCTTCAACGTGCATCTGTAAGTACGCTTGACTCAAATCAATCTTGCTAAATTTTTGTCCTCCAGCCAAACCTGCAAAGATGTCCTCAATGCGGGGAAGAGGATATTGTTCTGCACATAACACTGGGTTGACAGTGACCTTGAAATCTCCACAAATCCGAATGGAGCCATCCTTCTTCACTATTGGGACAATGGGTGTCGCCCACTGGCTGTGAGTAACTGGCACCAAGACTCCCTCTTTGACTAACCGCTCCAAGTTTTCTTCCACCTTGGGTCTGATGGCAAATGGCACCATCCTGGCCTTCAAACATTTTGGTTGGCAATCAGGCTTTATATTTAATTTCATACTGATTCCCTTCATACTGCCTAAGTCTTCACCAAAAACAGAAACATGTTTCGTTAGTACCGCTGCTAGATTCATTTCTTCTTTAGTCAATTGATGCACTTGTGACCAATCGAGTTGGATTTTCCTGATCCAAGATCTTCCCATTAGGGCTGGGTAATTCCCCTTTACCACAAACAGTGGTAGCCTTATGGTCTGTCCATTGAGTTCTACTTTCACATCAATAGTACCCAACAGGGGAACAGTCTCTCCAGTATATGTCTTCAAAACAACTACTGTCGGCTTAAGTGGCAGATGTCTAAAGTCCTTCTCATACACAATGTTAGAAACTAATGAAACTGCTGCGCCAGTGTCCAGTTCCATGCGTGTAGGTTTGCCTTCCAACACAGGTGTTACCCAGAATTTACGTGGGCCAGCTGTTATAGACAAAACATGGAGGGAATCTTCATCTTCCGATTGGGTGTCACTATGATCACCTGTATTCTGCTCTACTGCATGCAGAATTTCCCTCTTAGTCCGCCAAACCAATGGCCCATTTTTCTCAGGTCTGCCTCTTCTGTTTGGCTCACCCTTCCTTTGTTTGCAGGCACGTTCAATGTGCCCTCTCTTACCACATTGTCGACATAGTAGTTCCTTAAACCGGCACTCAGATGCGAGGTGGTCCTGCTTCCCACACCAGTAACATTCTTGTCTCCCCAGTGCCCTGGGGGCAGGTTGTAGGGATACTTTACAGACACTGACCCTGATCTGTTGCATGTCTTGGGTGACGCGTTCCATGGAGACTGCAATTTCCACAGCCTTCTGCAAGGTGAGTTGATCTTCAGTCAGTAGGCGTTTTCGTGTTGATTCACTGTGCAGGCCACACACCAGCCTATCACACAGCATTTCCTTTAACATGTTCTTGAAGTCACAGTGTGCTGCCAGCTTCCACAGAGCTGCTACAAATTGTACAACTGATTCACCTTCCTCTTGGTTCCTTTGGTAGAACCTATACCTCTCGGCAGTTACTGGTGGCTTTGGGGAAAAATGTGCTCCCAGATCCACTAGGTCCCCGTAAGGTTTCTGCTCTGGCTTTTCTGGATAAAGCAAATCACATAGCAAATTATAAGTCTTAACTCCAATGACTGTTAGGAAAACTGGTACCTTCTTTTCATCAGTTATGCTGTTTGCTATTACAAAATTTTGAAATCGGGCTGTATATGTCTGCCAGGAAGCTGACGAAAGATCATATGCTTCAAAGGTTGTAGTAAGTAAAGCCATGATGCCCTCTTGTGGTTATTGTTTGTCTCTTCTCTTAACAGCAGGCAGATCAGCTTTCAGAATAGCCAGCCAGCCTTATCTCTTCCTTGTGCTTAACAACAGGCAGATCAGCTTTCAGAATAGCCAGCTAGCCCTTAGACAAACAGATCAGCTCTCACAGCTACAACCCAACCCCCATGCAAGCAGTAAAGTAAAGTTTTGCTTCTTACATTGTATTCTGGTTTTCCAGAGTTGCCAGGATTGTTGAGGATAGCCACTCCATCATATATCCCATCCTCTGTCGCCAGACGTAGAGTTTTAAGGGAGATTATAATCCAATAAGGAGGACAGCATATTCAGAGCCATATAAGAAGTCTTTATTGAAAGAGAACTGAGAGCGAGAGAGGAGACAGACAGGTTTTCCTAGCACCTAAACGACTCTCCCATTTATCACTATGGCAACCCCAATGACCCTAGGTAGTCCAAAACACCACATCCCCCAAATGAAGCAAATAAAAGGGGAGCATTTTCCTCTGTGACTCAGGAAAGAAGTTGTGTATTGCCAGAGTCCTGCAAAGTCTTATGAACATGCTCTGTATTACTCCTATGACTAGTTCCATTGCTTTCAATGGATCAACTCATGGTGATAAAGTGAAATCTTTCCATGACTGGAGCTTCTGTACACAGCTTCACTCTCCATTCCCAAGGTCCTATGAACTCTGTCCTTCAGGAATCATGGTGGTTTCAGAAAGATATGAAACAGGATAGACAATGAGAGGATGCCATTTATTGTACCATGATTTCTTCATTGACTATTTTACAAAATGAATGAAGCAATATGGTTCCAAAGTGAAATAAAAAATAGTGGGAGAGAGATGTAAGATGCTGTGTAGAACAGCAGGGAAAGCTATATTTTCTGATTAAAGATTTTTCTCATTTGAGCCCCATCATTATGTACAAAGTGATTCAGAAGCACATTTTGTTAATTCAACTTGTCTCTGAAAGAAATGATTTGTGATCATCATCTGCTTTCTTCCTCTTTGACAGCAGCCAAAAGAAGACACATAGATGTCAAAACATGAAAAACCTTACTGCATGGAGTGTGCGTTTTGCAGGTAGGCAGTGGGCTATGGTAGGCAGTGGGCTAATATAGGGTAGGCAGCGGGCTAAAATAAATCATTTTAACAGTAAATGGTTTGATATGGAAAAAATATACTGATGGATACTGTTATAGTGGCTGCCTTTCATAGGCAAGCTCCTTGTAGTGGGGATATTGTGGGATCACTGTTTATAATAATTATCTAACCCTATCTTTGTTTGAGAGCCAACCCTTTTAGTAGGCTCTGAGCACAAATGACATGACTTCAATAACTAATGAAGGACAGCTGGTGGTAGGTTGTTCTTCTTCAAGTGCTTGCTCATGTCCATTCCAGTATAAGGATGCACATGCTGCGTGCATTGTCACAGTAAGCTTTTCCTTAGTGGCATCTGCTGGGTCAGCACTGGTGCCCCCTGGAGTGGTGCCCTCAGGGTGGGATACAAAGGCAGCTGCTATCCTGCTGCCCCCTTCAGTTCTTTCTTTCTGTCCATGTGAGTCACTGGAATGCTGTTTGTCTCTTGCTTCACAGGCATTTCTCCTTAGTGGTGTAGTTCGTAGATTGTAAATAGAGATTTCCAAAGGGATAGCCATGTTAGTCTAGTCCAGCAAAAAATCCAAGGAATCATGTGGCACTTAAAGACTAACAGATTTATTTTTTGTATGAGAAAGTAGATGGTCAATTAGTTAGTTAGGGGCACTTGGAATCTCTGCCTTGCAGGGTTAGCCCACTTGGATATGACCCTGCGGCATGCCTCAATCCTAGGGCTTCAAACAGTGTGTGACTTGCCTAAAGAATATACTGATATGCAACCCATATGGTAGTTGCCTGAAGTACCTGGGAGAGTGGCATGTTCAGGCAAAGTTCTGGATATGTAAGAAATTTAGACCCTGAGCCACAAAGGACAGAAATAGTAAACTCAAATTCCTCCTAATGGAAGCCACATCTACCTTTCTTTAGAGTCACAACCTGGTACAGCACTGAGTACCTCCTTGGTTAGGAGTGCCTGAGCCTCGGTATTTGGATACAGCTTTTCTGTTTTAGTAAAACAAACAAAGAAATAAGGAAATAATTGGGAGAAAATAAATGCATTTATTTCCTCACATTCTGTAAGTTTCCTCATCTTCAAAGCATCTGATGAAGTGGGATTTTCTCCCTTGAAAGCTCATGCAATAAATAAATTTGTTAGTCTTTAAGTGCCACAGGACTCCTTGTTTGTTTTACAGAACTAGCTTAACTTGATTGCCCCTTTGGAACTTTCTGATTTAGCTTTATTTCAGTGTTTCAAACTCATGTCATTACCAACAAATATCAGGTGTTCACTAAAAGCTCACACATTATAGCTGGGCTGTGGAGGCAAATGTGACACCATGACAATCCATCTGACCCTGTTCCCACCAAAGACTTGTTATAGAAATTCTCCAAAGCGTATTTTTAATACATTGGTAGGAAATGCTTTCAGCTTTCAAAGGGAGAGGCACAGCAAGGGGCTCCAGTGGACATTTTTGCCTCAACGAGGATGAAGGTGTCACTCATTCAGTGAAAATGGTGCTTAGCCACAGGTAAGAATTCAGAACGCTGTGTTTTATTACTGGGTGAGCAGTGTCCGTAGAGATTTACGTGTACCCTCAAACTTGCAAGTGAGAGAAGGTGAAATTTCTGTAAGGGTTTTTATTTAGTTTTCTTTTCTCTGATATGTGAATTCTAGATTCCACGGTAACACACTAAGGTGGTCAAAATTTTATTAGGTTAAACCAGCTGTTATAGTAAACTATCAAAATCCTACAATAAGGCATGAAGACTTGCAAACTGCTCTCTTCTACACTGTAACACTAACTATAACACTAACTATACTAACTTAAGCTTCATGTTCAGCCCAAGCGAAGTCCACAGGGTGTGAAAGTATCAAAACATCTGAATGTCAACAAGCTGATGGTCGACGATATCAAGCAACATTTTGTCGATACTCTAGACAAACTCTTGCAGTCCACTGGGTTGGACAATCAGGACGTGGAGGCAGCATGGGCTGCACTACGTGAGACAGTGTATAACATGGCCTTGGAGTGTCTTGGACCCTCTACTAGGAAGCATAAAGACTGGTTTGATGAGAATAGCACAGAGATAAAACAGCTACTAGAGGACAAACGCCGTGCCTACAAAGCTCATCTGGATGACCCAAAGTCAACAGCGAAAAAAGATGCGCTGAGGAACATACGCAGCACTATTCAACATAAACTGCATCAGATGCAGGATTCCTGGTTGAGCCACAAAGCTGATGAGATACAGGGCTTTGCAGATAGGAACGATATGAGGAACTTCTACAAAGGGCTGAAAGAAGTTTACAGCCCTACCACCTCGGGCTTATTTCCCATCCTTAGTGCCGATGGGTCTACATTGATTACCAATAAAGAGAAAATTCTCGAAAGATGGGCTGAACATTTTGACAGCGTACTGGATCGCCCTTCTACCATCAATGATGATGCCATTGATCGGCTGCCTCAAGTTCCGATTAACAAGACACTGGGCACTACACCCACTTTGGAGGAGATACAGGAAGGAACTCGTATGTTATCCAATGGCAAAGCACCTGGCTCAGATTCCATTCCAGCTGAAGTCTACAAAGAAGGTGGCACTGCCCTAGCAGAGAAATTCCATCAGCTGTTCCAGTATATCTGGCAGCATGAGACAGTCCCACAAGATTTCAAAGATGCTTCCATAATACCTCTCTACAAGTGTAAAGGAAATCGTCAGGTCTGCCACAACCATCGTGGAATTTCTCTGCTATCCATCGCTGGCAAGATTTTGGCCAGAGTTCTTCTCAACCTCCTCACTGCACACCTTGAGCAAGGTCTCCTGCCAGAGAGCCAGTGTGGCTTCTGTGAAGGTCGTGGGACTATCGACATGGTGTTTGCTGCCAGACAGCTTCAAGAGAAGTGTCAGGAACAAAATGTTGACCTATACTCTACCTATGTCGATTTGACCAAGGCGTTTGACACGGTCAGCAAGGATGGCCTATGGAGGATCATGGCGAAATATGGATGTCCTAGAAAATTTATTGCCATTGTACGACAGCTACACAATGGCATGTTGGCCAGAGTATGTGACAATGGAGAGACATCCAAACCATTCTCTGTCTCAAATGGAGTGAAGCAGGGCTGTGTTCTTACTTCCACTCTATTCAGTCTTATGTTTTCTGCCGTGTTGACAGATGCCTTCAGAGACGTGAAAATAGGCATCGGCATCAGTTGTCGTACTGATGGCTCACTCTTCACCCTCAGGAGGCTTCATGCTAAAACTAAGATCATGACAGACACAGTTGTTGACTTCTTATTTGCCGACGACTGTACCCTTAACACTGCCTCCAAAGCTGACATGCAGTTTGTCGCTGACAAGTTTTCTGCGGCCTGCACAAACTTCGGCTTTACTATCAATACAAAAAAGACAGAAGTAATGTATCAGCCCGCCCCAGGAAAGCATTACGTTGAACCCAACATCACTATCAACAGACAGCGTCTGAACGCGGTGAACAAGTTCACCTACCTTGGAAGCACACTATCCAGAAATGTTGTCATCGATGACGAGGTGAATGCCAGACTTGCCAAAGCTAGTGCTGCTTTTGGAAGACTCCACAAGAATGTGTGGAATAGGAAAGGCATCACCCCAGCGACAAAGATCAAAGTGTACTGTGCCATAGTTCTTTCCACATTGCTCTATGGCTGTGAGACGTGGACAGTCTACCAACGTCATGCAAGAAAACTAAACTATTTCCATATCACCTGCCTTAGAAAAAATCTTGGCATTAAGTGGCAAGACAGGATCCCAGATACCGAGATCCTTGTTTGTGTCAGCCTGCCAAGCATCTATACCATCTTGATGCAAGCACAACTTTGCGGGGCAGGTCATGTGGCTCGCATGCCAGATCATTGGCTACCAAAGAAACTGTTATATGGTGAACTCCAACAAGGCAAACGCTCCCAAGGGGGCCAGAAAAAGCACTTCAAGGATACTTTAAAAGCGTCACTAAAGGCCTCCAGTATCAGCTACTTTACATGGGAACTGATAGCCCAGGACAGAGGAGAGTGGCGTGCAGCTGTCCATTGGGGCATGGAAACATGGAAAGCCAACTGGATTGATGCAGCTGAGCAACGCAGATGAGCCAGGAAAGATAATGCCAGCAAATTTCCATCAGCCACCACCATTCCCTGTCCGCATTGTCAGAGAACTTTCCGGGAATGGATTGGTCTGATCAGTCATTTGCGCACCCACGGACCCCCACCCCAACCTCTGAATGACTAGATGGTCTTCGTCATTACCGACGGATGGATGAATGAATGAATGAACGCTAACTATAATATAAACACACAAATACTCTTGCCTTAGTATCTAAGTACTGAAATAAATATCTCACCTAGGCTATCACGAGTAGAATACCTTGTAGACAATTAAAAGCTGGTAGTCTTATTATTAGGGAACATTAGTTCAAATGAATGCAACATCAGAATGTGACTGATTAGTAATGCTTAGTATAAGGTAGTTACATCGCAGTATCACACTGAGTTATTTTATAAAGTGTTAATTGCCCAATAGGAATCAGAAAGTATATTTATACACATTATATTTTGGAAAGAGTTAAAAAAGGTTGGATTTTGCTAACTATATAAATTATTTCACATTTGCCATAAGTATTTTAACTATGTCACTTTGTCTACCCTCTGATATCTTTTTCAAGAAATCTTTAGCTGCAGCAGTTGCAATGATATCCCAGAGTGCTCAGTGTACACACCCTTTTCTAATGAATTTATAAATGATAGAAATCCCACAGAGGTTTAATCTAGGCTAGCAGTTTTTGGTAGTTCTTCCACTACTGCATTGCCCTAAGACTTGGGGCCTAACTGTAGTTCAACTTGTGATAAGATCACTAATAGGTAGGACGTGGAGATTTTACCATTAAGTTCTCTAACCTGCTCTGAACAAATTTAGACAACACAATAGGAGAGGTAAAAGACACTGTAGCTGCTGGATAGGGCCCTGAATTGGGATCTAGGAGAGCTTTGATCTTTTCCTGGCTTTTTGGGGGTCAGCTGTGTGATTTTGGATAAGTTGTTTCTCTGTCTACTGTCTTCCTCTAAGTTCTCTGTGGCAGGGGCTAATTCTTACTCTGTGTTGTACAGAGTCAACCGTAACAGGGCCGCAATCTTGGAATGAGTCTTGAGCTGTGACTGTAATGCAAATAATGCATAATAATAATATCCAAATTCATCCCACTGTAAACAAGGTCAGAAGGTTTCTAAGTATCAGAGGTTTGAGCAACATGGAAGAGTTTTCTCACTGAAAAGAAAAGAAATGACTAAAACGTTGGGAAAATTGCAGTAGCAGAGAACAGCAGCAGTGATTGACTGTTCTTTGAATAAAACATGTGGGTTTCTAACTTAACAGTCACTTGCTGTTGGGATTACTGGCTTTATAGAACTCTTAAACAAATTAACCTAGGGATAAAATTACTGTATAATTAAGCTGTCCACTGGCTCTATAAAATGAATATGTAAAGAGCTGCAATGAAGGCTAGTAGTTTCCTCAGTGAGAGGGATTGGAATAATTAAAAGTAATTCCAGTAAGAGAGATACCACTGTGCTTAGCACCGCTCACTGTGGGCTGCAGAATATACTTTAAAGTAGGCTGCTTTATCTCCAGAAGTCATATGGTGGAATACGTCAGGGGATCACAAATGCCCTATGTATGCAGGATAAAGCCTGCTGCCTCAACAGATGAATTGTTAAAGTATTGTAACTCCATGTATAAAGCCACTTTGATATGTGATGCCCTTTTAACAAAATACACTTCATTTTCTAGTCACTGGTGTGAAGTTTGGTGCCTTGGTAGGAGTTATGCTTTTAGCTGATATCAGTGTTGTCCATCATAACAATGCCTTTATTGCCCTAGGACAGTAGTTCCTAACCTTTTTCAGCCTGGGAACCCCTTTTTAATAAAAAAAAAAAAAAATCTTTGCAGTGTCCCTGGCTGATTATGTAATCTGGCCACACCACTCCGGTGGCACCACTGGGACAGCCGGCGAGCGGCACTGCTACCACCATTGCCTGCGCCACTGGGGAGCCAAGCTGCGGCAGCTATGGCCCCCTGCCCTTGCCCTTGTCCCTGCTGGGGAGCTGCCACAGCCCCATCCCCCTGCCATGATCTGGCCATGGGAGGGGAAAGGCAGCCTTGGTGGGGAGCATCAGGGCTGTAGCTGGATTCCAGCCCCAGTAGAGAGAGGCTCCGTGGACCCCCTGCAACATGTCTATGGACCTCTGGGCGCCCCCGGACCACAGGTTGGGAATCACTGCCCTAGGACACACAGGAGGGAACTGCTATGCAGGCACAAAAAGTTGACAAGTGGAAGGTGGTACAAGAGAGGCTTCTTTTGCCTCTATGTGATGCACCCCAGCAGAGGGTAGGTGGGGGAGCTGCAGTGGAGAGGGTCCTCCAGCTGTCACCATATGGTAGCCAAAGCACTAGAGATCACCCTGCTCCCCTCTGTCCCAGCAAGAGGGACAAGGTGCTTCGTCTCACTGCTGGGGAGAGACCAACTGGCGTCAAAACACTCCCGTCAGCTGAAAGCTCCTAAGAAGTATTTTCTGGTAAGCATTGTTATGTACTGGTTGACCTCCAGGATCTCTTTTTCCATAATTCCCAGGTGGGCCTCTCTCCCCATACAGTTACAACAGGGACTGTTACTGCTTTGGAGTTGTGAGAAGGCAGTCTGTGTGAGGGTAGCTAGGGTTATTAATTTACCCACTGGCTCCATACCTAAGGTAAAGTCTTGGTCCTAGTGATAGAAATGCTGGAACTCCTCTCACCAGTCCCATCTGCCCTCAGGATTGACTTGGCCTGTGAAGAATTTTTGTAAGCAGGAGTAGAAGGGTAATATGCCCCATACACCCATCTACATGATAATCTGACCCAATATATTTTCCACATGATGTGGAAATACGTTGCTTCTACTGAAATTTTTATATGGACTAATGGATCTCGTTAGAGACATTACTTACTCCTGAGGAGTATGATACCACCTTTGATACACTCATTGCCCATTCTCCTATAACTTCTCCTCCTTTTAAGGTCTGTAGGAGTCCAGCAAGGAAAAGATGGTTTGTTGGTATGCAGAGGTAGACAGTGACTTAGCTGGGCTGTCTCAATTCTTTACCCTGTAATTGTTTGCAGGGTTATCCCCAGAACCCCATGATTGCAAGGGGAGAGAATGTTTGACTTGGAAGAGAAAATGGTGGGCATCCAGACAGCCAGGGAAACAGCTGCATTTTTGCATAGCAGTCAAACATTATAATGACCTTTCAAGGTCCATCTTGCATCTAAACAAAATAAAAGAGGACCCTGAGGGGGAAATCCTGGTTCCAATAAAGACTATGGATAAACTCCACTTGAGTTCAATGAGCCAGGATTGCACCCTATGTTTTTAGAGGACATCCAAAGTGCTATTAACGGTGCTTCCTGTGCAACAACAGAAATAACAGAAGCCCGCCTGCTCATGGCAGTGAAAAACATTAGAAATAGCAAATACAAGCTCCAGATGAAACTTTTCCATAAGGCCTTTTCTAGACTAAGATGTAAAGGTGTGATGTTTGCTAATGCATGCTAACATGCTTTACATCTACTGTAGAGAAGGCACTCTACCTTACATGGATGACACTGGTCAAGTTAAAGTGTAGGTGGGAAACTTGGTTTCAATGGGACCACTTTAGCATGTGTTTAAGTGTATTTTACCTTGTCTGCGTCACATATTGACCATGTTAGTCACCTCACACGTGCTAAAAACACACCTTTTGGTCTGTTCTACACAAAACCTATGAGACCAAACAGGTGACTGCAGAAAGAACTGTTTGGAATCAAGGACTTGATTCTGCTCTCATTTACGCTGATGTCAATAGGGAGTAGCTCTGCTGAAGTCAGTGGAGTCTTACTTGGCAAGACAGCCAGGATTTCAAAGATTATTGCTTATGGAAAAAATTCATTTTCTTTCCTAAAAATGCAGCTAGCTGCATACCTGTTTGCCTAAAGAAGCTATTTGCATACTGAACCCTGCAGAACCTTAAATCCACTACTGCTCATCAATGAAATTCTGTTAACTCTATTTTGTACTGTAGCAAACATTGAACTGTATTGAATCATGATAATTATAATTTGGGCTCCAAATATATATATTTATGTTTCCCTTCTGTTCTTTTTATGATTCAGTAAACTGGGTTAGATTTTAAATGATGAAATATTTTTTCATGTCAGAAAATTTGTGCTGTTATGTTTCTCTTATATGAATACCAGTAGTGTATATTTTTATTGCAGTTAATTCAGTAACAAATTTTAATTTGGGAAATAAGCATATTTTTGTTTCCCAGTATTTTCTCAGTTAATATTTTGTGGGAGATGTCTAAAAGAGCCATAAATAGACATTATTTTATGGCTTAGGATGCTAGGTTTTTATGAGGTACTATCAATCTTTGAACATAACAATAAAAATAATAAAATTGAGTTTGTAATGTTAAATGGTCATAAACAGTGCTTATTTTGTACCAGGGCTGAATCCTGGCACCTCTGGACTTGCTGCATCAGTTATGAATGTAAAAAAATTTCTTGAGCCCTGGCACCTCTTTCATTATAAATTAAGCACTGGCCACAGAGGCAAAATTACCAAATTATTCACTTTTACTTCATTTCTTCTGGAATTCCTTTGATAGACAGGATATTATGTGTCTGCTTCCCATGTTATTCAGTTATTATACCATGTCTGGAATCATTACATTTTTGTGAAATATAACAGCTTTTGCTGAATTGATTCTTCTGGTCAAAGGCATTCAAAGAAAATATTTATCCTTAAATTTGGTGTGCGTGTGTATGTCTGCACTGACGTGCATTCTCATATATAGGGAGAGAAGAAGGTAGGGATAGTGGGGTCTGAAGAGAAACTGTCAATTGGAATCAAAAGAGGAAGGAGAGTGAGAAAACAGTCTAAATGTACCCACCCTTTCTTTTTTCTATGAACAACACAATCCACTTGCTCTCAGTTCCTACTGCAGCCAATCTTCTCCTACCCATTTCTCCATCCCATTTTCCTGCAACTCCCCTTGTTAAATTAAAGTTAAACAACATTTAATTGTTTTTTCTTAACCTTGGATCTCACAGCATGTGGGAGGATAATAACCCTAAACTCAGAAGTCTCATTGCCACATAGCTGAATTTTTGACTCCGAGCCCATGTCTGTGTTAGAGGTTTTGGGAAATAATTTCCTACTGTTACTAATACTTTAGTGTCTGTTGTTTAGAATTAAATAACACTTATCAACTCCTTCAAAAGAAGCAATAGCATGATACACTTTGGTAGTGCCTGTATAATGTATCAGACCAGTGCTCCATCTAGTTTATCTCCTGTTTCTCGTTACCACTTATTTCTGAGGAATATACAAGAAAACTCTATAGTGGACAATTCTCAACTAATCTGCTCAGAGAGAGGATGTTTCTTCTAATCCTTGTTAAGTAGTGATTGTCTTACGCTTGAAAAATTAAAATATATATCCTTTATACTTTTTTTTTATCCTTACTAATCATCATGGATTCTCTGCATCTAGATATGTTTCATCCTTTTCGAATCTTGCTAAGCATGTTGGCCCAGATCTTCAAAATTATTTAGGAACCTAACTCCCTTTGAAAATCTGGACACAGACATCAATGATGTCTCATGTCAATGTGTTCTATAGGTTATAACTATGCATTGTGTAAAAAAGTATTTCCCTTCATCAGTGTAAAAATTGTTGCTGTTTAAGCCTTAATACATCAGATTCCATTCTTGGGCTAGGCTAGAACATAACTGTTACTGCTCTGAGACCATTTTAAGCTTTTATTTCTTATGATGATCCATATGTTATTAAATGGAGTCATTGTTTAAGAGAGCAGAAGAGTACAAATGAAATATAGGTTTTGTTCCTGGTTCTGCTGTATGCATTGAACAAATCACTGGAGTCATTTTTATAGTGGAGAAATTTACTATAACAACAACAAATCATTGATTCTAACATGAAATCAGCTGAAATGATGGTGGAAGTGATGGTGGGAGCACACAGCTTCAGTTCGCATTAGCTTTAACAGGCTTAACTAAAACGATAGTGAAAAGATGTTTTGGTGCAAAAGCCTTGTCTATAATGGGGTTTCACTACTGCTTATGTGAGCTCAGTTGAAACAACAGGATTATTTTTTAAGTTTCCCCTGCATAGAGATAGCCTTAAGTTCTCTGTGCCTCAGTTTTCTCAGTTGTAAAAAAGAGGCAAAACACGTGTGGATTTTACTATTGTGTTACTATTCTCTGATGTTTGTAAAGTAGTTTAAGATCCTTTGATGAAAGGCATTTATCATTCATACATACATTTTCAACAGGACCGGCAGAACACAGTAAGCGCGGTAAGTGCTGCAGGGGAGGCGCCAATGTTTGAGGGGTGCCAAAATGCCCTCGGAGGGATGCATCCCTGGCCTGGCTGTCCCATGCCCATGGAGATCGGGCAAGCCAGCCAAAAGGATGGCCGGTTCAGCACTGCCGAAGGTCCCTCCCACCCCCGGCCATGTGCACTGCTCTTGGCTCTGTGCCGGAGCAGCGTGGAGAGGGTAGGAGGCAGTGCCAGAGCCAGTATCACTCCTTCCTGTCCGGCCATGCTGCCTGCCGGCCCCTGCCTGCTACTCTGGCACAAAGCAGAGAACAGCGCTCATGGCCAGGGGAAGGGAGGGGTGGGTGGACCGGCAGCACTGCACCTCTGACCCCCCATGCCAGACCCTGCGCGGCTACACCACTGCACCCCCTATGCTGGGAACCAGGCAAGCAGCTAAAAGGGTGGCCCGGTGCAGCATTGCTGGTTGGCCTGCCCACCCCTCCCTCCACCACACACGCTGCTCTGGGCTTGGAGCCGGAGCAGTGGGGAGGTGGTGGGAGGCAGTGTGGAGCTGTTATCTCTGCCCCCTGCCCTGGCTGCGCTGCCTTCCGCCCCCTGCTTGCTGCTCCAGTAGAGAGCCCAGGGCAGCGTATGTGGTGGGGTTGGGGCGCTGCACTGGCCACCCTTTTGGCTGCTCGCCTGGTCCCTGGTGGGGGGGGCAGTGCAGGGGTCTGCCCCTCCCCTGGGCCAGCCGGCCCCACTCCCCAATGCTGGGGGGGGTGGGGGGAGCCTCACAGAGGGAGATTCCCCCAGGGCCCCACACCCCTCTAGAGACGGCCCTGCCCAGGGGAAGGGGAGGGGGAGGGCGGAGGGCGCGGATTTATAGGTTGCAGGGCGGTGCCAGAAACCCTAGCGCTGGCCCTGATTTTCAGGAGGTACAAGACTGACAATGTGATATGCTTTAATGGCATTTTGAATGCCTGAAAGTTTCTCTCACTTGCAAAGCAACTTTTGAAATTTTGATCTACAAAATGTTACCGTGACCTTGTTGTTGCGAGAGGAGAGGATATTGACAAAAAAATTAATTGCGAAGGGTATTACAAGCTATGCCATATAAGGTATCTCTAGAATGGTTGTAATTTGCTAACTATGATATTATTGTTTGTGTTTGTATCTTCTTTGTATTATTAGCTATGGATGATATTGTCGATCCAAATCTTGTACTGTTCTACTTGGTTACATCCACCTGGCTGATTAGCATTAGCACCGTCCAGCCTGTATGACAACTTGTTGAGGGAGCCCAGAGAGAGAAGCCAGATACTGCTCCTTTGAGTCATCAGAACATGTAGGGACATGCTTGTGGCCAGGGGGACTGCAAATGCTTTTCCTTGCCCATGTCCATGTGCTGTGAGCTTGTGGAACAAGCCACATGGCCGAGACTACAAAATGCAGCCACACCATCTCCAGTCTGTCTTCATTCCTGCTTCATGCTGGATCAACTTCTCTATAAAAGAAGCTTTGAAATAAAGGCAGGGCTGGCTCGACGCATAAGCAAATAAGGCAGTAGCTGGGGGCACCACTGCCTTAGGGGCTCTGCAGTGCTGTGGGGGGGGGAGGGGGACAGGGCGGGCCAGCTCAGAAATTGGGCCCATGCTCCCGCCACTCCGCCCTAGGGGCAGAGCAGGCCAGCCCATGAGGCAGGCTCCACTTTCTCGCCCCGCCTCTGGGCTGGCCCTCCCCACCCCAAGGAAGGAACAGCCGGCCCAGGGGAGGGGCAGAGGAGGGGAGCCCAGCCTCTGAGCTGGCCCACACTGCCACTGGGCTGGCTGTTCCCCACCCTGGGGGCAGGCGAGCCGACTGGAGTGGAAGCCGGGTTCCTCACCCACCCCCCATGGGGGGGATGTGCAAAACCAGCAATCAGCTCGGGATGCCACAGTCCCTTGAGCCGGCCCTGAATAATGGACTGAGACCCATCCAGGTAGTGGATGTACACCATAGGAACTTTGCAAGCTAGCAAAATAACCAGTTCTGCTGAAAATCTGATATACCTGGACTTTGAAGTCTAGTGTGTGTAGCTGATTGCTTTAATCATTAAACATTTTTCATATTGCTTGTATCTTTTCCATTATAACTCCCTAGTTTTAGTTACTACAGCAGGGGTTGGCAAAGCCCTGCCCACCACACCCTCAGTGGGTGTCAGGGGCAGGGCCAGAAGGGGAAGGGGCCAGGCCACGGGTTCTGGGGCAGGCCCAGCTCCCACCCTCACCGGCTGGCAGCCTCTGGGTCTTGGGCAGGGCTGCCTATTCCTCCGCGGCCTTCGGGTCCAGCCAGAGGAGTCTATCCCCCCAACACACCGGAGCAAGAAGTGGGGGAAGGGGGGGCAGACCTTCCCCGATCCCCTCTAGCCCTGCCCAGCAGGGGCCAGGGCCAGCAGGGGGCTGGGAGCCGCATGCCACAGTTTCTGCTGGCCTGGAGCCACGGCACACGGCTCATGCTGCCCATCTGTAGAGCACTGGGGAAGTGGGGCCAGTGGAGAAGCCTGAGTGGCTCCCTTGCCATTTTTAGCATGGGTGCCGGGGGTTGCCGACCTCTGTACTAAAGGATTGTTTGGCAGTGTGATATTTTGGGTAACATCCAAGCCAATACTGATCTGGTAAGGTGGGTCATCTCTTGGAATCAGAAGAACATTTTATATAATGAGAAGAGTTTTAAATAATTTTTTGCTTTTCTGGACCTACCATAGTTGTTGATTGGTAGCTACCATTTATTGAATGAAATGCTGCTTGGGGCCAGGGGTGGTGCTGGAGTGACTTCTGGCCAGCTCCTGGATATGTCAGGGTGGGATGGAGGCAGAAGGCTGGGCTGCCCTAGGTGCTGGGGGCTACCATGTTTTACACGTCCACAACTGAGCACCACTGGAGGTTCTGCAGCAGGCTTACCCAGCACCACGGAAATGATGTATTTGGGCCCAAAATCTTCAATGTTAGTAGAACACGGGCACCACAAGCCCATATAACTTACCGCCAATGTTGATAACCAGTGTGGGGAATCAGGAGCACTGTTTGTGACTAGTTGGCAAATCTAACCACAGTGTTAGCCACCAGTTTGGGGAGAATCTGATGTCTTTTTTGAAGTCTGAGCTGCCCTTGACATTTTTAGGCAGACTACTCTAGGCAAATACAGGTCATAGTGTGCTAATGGGCCTCCCCTTGTTGATTAATGAATTCCGTGGTTATAGTGGAACGTAATGCTCACAGAGGTTATAGTCACATTGGAAGAGACTGTCTCTTAAATTGCTGGATCAAATCTAACAGCTGAATATTAGAACAGAGACCTAGAACTGGATTCTATATTCAGTGGGGCACTAGCGTGGGGCAAAGTGTATTCAGGATTGTCCTCCCAGGGATATTATGCAGATAGACAACTGCATTTTGTACTAAAGCATTTGATTCCTTTTCTAGACAGGAGTTGAAGTAATCAAACAACAAGCAGTTGTGTGGCACTTTAAGACTAACAGATTTATTTTTTGCATGAGCTTTCGTGGGAGAAGATCCCACTTCCTCAGGTGCTTCGAAGATGGGTGAACTTACAGAAAGGAATGAAACTAAATGCAAGGGGGTGTAAAACATAGGATCAGGTCATAAAGTAACAACAAATCAGAGCAGTTTACAGGCTTAAAGAATGGGAAGCCTGAAGTCAAATTACCCTTTGTAATGGGAAAAGAACCCATAAGGCTTCCCATTCTTTAAGCCTGTAAACTGCTCTGAATTGCTGTTACTTTATGACCTGATCCTATGTTTTACACCCCCTTGCATTTAGTTTCATTCCTTTCTGTAAGTTCACCCATCTTCGAAGCATCTGAGGAAGTGGGATCTTCTCCCATGAAAGCTCATGCAAAAAATAAATCTGTTAGTCTTAAAGTGCCGCACAACTGCTTGTTGTTTTTTTACTGGACTAGACTAACACGGCTATCCCTTTGGAAACTGAAGTAATCAAGCCTGGCAGTCATCAGTGTTTGGATCAATGTGGCCAAATGTGATAAAATGAAGCCGAATTTTGTGACCAATTGTAGCTTGGCATTTTTATTTATTCATTTTTTCTGTTATGGCTATTTGGGCAACCAGTAACACTGAATTCCAAAGAGGCGCCCATGTTAGTCTAGTTCAGTAAAACTAAAAAGGAGTCCTGTAGCAATTAAAGACTAACAAATTTATTTATTGCATGAGCTTTTGTGGGAGAAAATCCCACTTTGTCAGATTTCCTCCTATGAAATTCGTTCAATAAATAAATTGGTTAGTTTTTAAGTGCCACAGTAAAAGAGAGAAGTCCAAAAGGACTGTTTGGATGGGATGGACTTAACAACCTGAGTGAATACAGCACGGGGGGGGGGGGTAGCATGTAGTGGCAACTATTCAGAACAATGCAACTTGTGGGGAAAAAAAACCCAACAGATTTTAGGGGTTGTGCGGTTTTGTTGGATGATGCTGCGTGGCTACGTTGTATTGTTGCGGAGACCACAGCCAAGGAATACGCCAATGTATATACACAGGTTGCTGCCAAGGATGTGAGCTGCACTATCATTTTACCAGCAGCAGAGAGTTTGCTCATTTCTACTTACTGTGAAATGCATTTTTTAATGAACTTTCATCTTCCTGATTGTGCTGGAGATTCAGCCTACAAAGATATCATATGTCATGAGCTGTGTTTTTAAATAGATGTTTAAAAATATACTTAATTTATTTTATTTTGATTAATGCGTCAAGAAATGTTTCCTTAGTAGTTTCAATTTAAACTGCATTCATTACATACTGTGCAGCATGTAACAGTCTGATAGTTTCTAAGGTCAGTATAGATAGCAAAATATAATAGATTATTTTGACGAAGTAATTTTGTTAGTGATTAAATTTTTCTGAGACAGGGCTGGTTCTTCCATAGAGGTGACCTAGGTGGTCACCTAGGGCACCAACAATTAGGTGGCGCCAAGGGATGGGCTGGGACTGCAGTGCTCCCGGGCTGGGTGGAACCACCACCCGTGGCTGAACCACAGCAGCAGCGCCGCTTCCTGCCCACAGCCAGATCCTGGCAGCAGCACTGCTCTGTTGGCAGCCAGGGGAGGAGTGTGTGTGCCAAAATCCCTGCTGGCCTACGGCAGCAAAACACCTTTGGCTGGGCCTGTGCTCACCTATGTGTCTTTGGAACTGTATTGCCTTTTCTTGTGTGTCTTTGTTCTCAAGCTAATTAATATAGTTCGGACTGCAGATTGTGCTGCCAGTTATAGATATTTAACAGGATTAAGTACTATGGGATTACTTGTAGTCAGTAGATTAGACTGTATAATTAAGAGGTGCTTGGTACTTTCTGCACAGTATTCTGCTTCCACTTGCAACATGCACTTTGATTCCATTCTAATTCATTAATATCAGCAAACGATACCACTCGGTAAGGGTTTCCAGCATCAGGGCCATGTACTTGTCCTCTTAAAACCTAGTATCTCTTTCTCTGAGACCTGTTTTTTTGTAACACTGGCTCTTCTTTTGAAGTCTACTGCCTGGTAATTATGTGTTTCCCATATTTCAGGATTTCAACAATTTGTAGATGAGAAAATCTTAAGAATGTTATCCAATTAGAGCCTAAGGACTCAGAAACCACAGGGCAAACAAAAAGAACCCTACTCTTCCAGCCCCACTTTTCTTTTTTTCTGTTTAATCAATTTAAAGTCTCTTGATGCTGGGGAGGCTTGGCTTGAAATGTATGTAAGTTGGCAGTGCACCTTCAGCACTGGGTCTCCCTGGGAGCCCAGGGGTCTTAGCCTTCTTTCAGTCAGTAAGAGTAAGTCTACACTGTAATTTAAAGCTGGGCTCTGACTCAAGCTTGAACCCAGAGTCCCCTTCTGACCACTCACAGGGCATGTCTATATTGCAGTGAAAGTCCACAGATGGTTTGTTATGGATTTGTCTAGAGCTTGAGCATCTACAGTTTTTTGCAACCCCAGTGTAGGTATTGTTGAAGCCTGGGCTCCAACCTAGGGGTCTAGACTCTACACTGCCTTACCAGAGCCTGAATCTAGTCACCCATATTCCAGACTTCTTATGGCCACTGTAGCCCTTTGTTCATGGTGCAGTATAGGAAAACTTGACTGTCCAGAGCACAGGGATTGTGGGGTGCTGTTGGCAGACTTCAAGAGCCGGAGTCTCAAGAGGCTGCATGTACACTGCAAAGCAACAGCCCTTGAATCCTTGGTCCCAGCTTGACTCAAGCTCAAATCTTCCATCTATGTGAGGTCCTGGAACCTTGGGTCCAAGCATTGGATTAGCATGGTTTGTGTGTAGACAGAAGAGGAGTTAGGCTTGAGCCTGAATTCAAATGCTGGGATTACACTGGAGTGTATGGGGTTCAGATCTAGGTTGCTAGGACCCGGCGGCACTGGATGTTCAAAGTCCAAGTCAAGCCATGATCCAGAGTTCAAGCCCTATTGCTTTGCAGTGTAGATACAGCCTACCCAACTCTGACTTGGTAGGGGTAGTCCACCAAAAGTATCCCACAATGTCCGCTCCATCCCAACAATTTCTAATTGACCCTGTGAAAACAGAAGCAACATTGGAAGATTTAGCCAGTAAGACTGCTAGAACATGTGGTCAAAGACTTTTGTTTTGAGTTTACTTATATTTCTAAGTTAGGTATTAGTCTGTATTTTACCTTTTGTTTCTTTGTAGCCTATTATGACTTCTATGCTTCATTATATGGAATCACTTAAAATCTATCTTTTGGTAGTTAATAATGTGTTTTATTGCTTCATTTAAACCAGGGTGTTTGGATCAAAGTATTTGAGAAACTCGATTTGAAATAATGTTTGTGCATATAATTTTCCATGAATGATAGCTTTGGTGAGCTTCTATTGTTCAGGAGGGTACAAGATGCACATTTCTGAGAAAGAAGGCTGGGACTGGAAGTGTGCTGAAGTGGTTCTGTGTTATGACTCAGAATGGCTGGCTAGAGCATTCCTGTAACTCAGCTGGGAGCAACTTACATGCTGGCAGCTGTGTGTGAGCAGACCAGGAGCTGTTGCTCTCATAGCCAGGCAGTGTAGAAAGCCCCCAGGTTTAGAGAACTGAGGGGACATGGCTGTTCAATAGCCCAGATTATAGCTGGGTAGGGTTACCGGCTGTCAGGCAAAAGGAGGACATGTCCTCCTTTTTGCCTTCATGTCCTCTGTCCAGCAGGCATTTTAAAAATACACGACTGGCTTTTAATTTATAGGGGTTAAACTATGCTGGAACCCCTTATTTTTAGGGGGAAGCACTCCAGGGCCCCCTAAAAACAGAAGACTATTACATTAATACTACATTATTTCCATGTGCCCTTCTTTTCATACTCCCCTGCCCTCCTTTCCAGGCTTTTGTATCTGGTAATCCTATAGCCGGGATCAGGTCGGCTGTGATGGCTGGGGCACATCCCACAAGCCAGTATGTTGCTGATGGGGAAACACACTGGGCGCCGCCAAGTGGGACAATGAAGTTGCTGAAACGGATCCTCAAGCAGGCTTTGGAGCAGCAGCAGGAGCAGACTGTGGAACCATCTGGCTAGGGTTACCAGATGTCAGGCAGAAGGAGGAGGTGGCCTCCTTTCTACCTTCACGTCCTCTGTCCGGCAGGCATTTTAAAAATACACGATTTTGTCTGGCTTTTTACTTTATAGGGGTTAAAGTCTGCTGGAATCCCTGGAACCCCCTATTTTTAGGGGGAAGCCTTCCAGGGCCCCCTAAAAACAGAAGACTCTTCCATTTGCTCCATGCATCCTCCTTTTCATGCTTTGATACCTAGCGCCCCTGCATCTGGGCAGCTCGCTGAGTCGCTGAAAGCCGCAGCTCACCCAGCCCACTCACAGCAGCGGGGGCGTGCCCCTCTCCCGCCTGAATGACGTGGCAGGGCGGGGCGGCGGGTGACAGGCGGGTGGAGCCCCGCCCACCAGGGCTGAGCGGCGGCAGCGCGCTGGGGGGCGGAGCCTCTCGCCGGGCCCGCCCCACTCAGCCCCCCGAGCGGGGGGGAGGACGCTGAGCGCATGCGCTCTCCGCGCTTTGTGGAGCTCCGCCCCGCGCCAGCCAGTGGGCTCGGCCGGGCCGGCTGTCGCGAAGCAGCGGCTGGGGGCCTGGCGGGGCTCGGGCTCGGCAGGTAAGAGGCGGGGGGAGGGGCGGGAAGCTCCCCCTCCCCCTCGCTCCCCTGACAGCCAGCGCCCGGGGTCCCCTCTCCCGGCTGTGCCCACCCCAGCACTGCCCCTGCAGAGCCTCTGGAGACCCCTCGGCCGCAGTGCCTCTGTAAAAAAACAACAAGCAGTGGTGTGGCACTTGAAGACTAACAGATTTATTTTTTGCATGAGCTTTCGTGGGAGAAATCCCACTTCCTCAGATGCTTCGAAGATGGGGGAACTTACAGCTTTGCCCCCCCAGCACTGATACTTTTGACCCCTTCCACACAGCTTCTTGCAGGGCTTTCCCTAACACCCCCTGAATTTCCCAGTGCCCCCCCCAGCTGTCAGCTAGTAACAGTGGTATAGCAAATTAGCGAGCACCCCCTACAAACCCACTCAACCTCTCCCTACCCCCTCATTGCAAGTCCTGGGGAGACTGCTGGCTTCCCACCGCTCCTCTCCCAGGCCCCCCGCCTCTGTGAGCCTGGCCATGGCAAGGGCCGCCTGCAGTCTTCTCCCCAGGGCTTGAAACTAGGGGTGGTGCGTGGGGGCGTGTTGGGGTGCTCACTAAATTGGTATGACAGTGTTGTTAGCTGACAACTGGGGGTGTTGGGAAACTCAGCAAGGTGTAGGGGGTTAGGGGAATTCCTGGCCACTTGTCAGCAACTTGCCACCATCTCTGCACTATCACCTAAGTCCTGTACCTGTGTAGCTCCCCTTTATTGACTGCCCAGGTCAAGACACCGGTGCCTGTGTAGATCCCACTTACTGACCACCTCACCTCTTAGCTAACCGGGGTGCCTGCACTCAAAGAGATTTGTACTGAATGTCCATGGCTGCTTCTCAGCACCCTGTATATGTGTAACTGGGCCAAGCCTCTTCTCTGAGACCCCACTTAGGCTCATATACCTCATATCTTCTCTTGGACCCAGACAGAGCCTTTTCCTCTTCCCAAGCAATCACTTTCAGACTTGTTGCAAGGGAGTAGCCCTGTTAGTCTACTTCAGCAAAACAAAAGAGGAGTCTTGTGGCACATTAGAGGCTAACGAATTTATTTTTTGCATGAGCTTTCATGGGCAAAGTCCCACTTTGTCAGATGACAGAGTGGAGAAAACTTAAGGGTTTTTCCCCCCCCCCCCCCCCCGTGTAAGTTTTTTCCACTCTGGCAACTGATGAATTGAGACTTTGCCTGTGAGAGCTTATGTGAAAAATATAGTTTTTAAACTTGCAGACTTGTTACTCATATGATACCAGTAACAACAGATCTTTATGCTCAGAAAGACTGCTTTGGTGCAGAAAATTGCAATTCATACAAATACCTCCCCCTCCCCCCCATCGGAAAGTTTTATTTATGGCTCTATTGAGTTGCCAGTTATTCTGCAAAATCGCTTACTGGAATTCTGTGAGGAATGCTGCTTAAATACTGATGATGTGATATATAATCATCCCCTTGATCAGATGTGCAATGAAATTGTGTGTGGTGTGTGTGTGTGTGTGTGTGTGTGTGTGTGTGTGTCGGGGGGAGGGGAACTGTTCTCTACAGCAATATATTCTCTATTTCTTCGAATCCTTCTTTGCTGTGAAATTAATTGAGTAAAGAGAAATTGTCAACCGGAAATCCAATTTAAAAAAAAAAAAAGGTAGTTTCGGGTACCACCCTGGAAACTACTTTCACACCTGTGGTATAAAAGACTCAAACAAACAGGGAAAACTCAACTTGCTACAGAAAAAACTGTCAAATGCACAGATAACCTGAAAAATGAATGTTTTTCTCTAATGTTAAAGTAATCATGCTACATTTAACATCAAACTAAATCAGCCAGTTTTTTTTAAATTAGTGGTTCTCTTTTTAATACCTGCATATTTTTTAACATTGCAGCATAACCACAAAATCAAGGAATTGAGGAAAATGAATGAATTTAGGGGCTTGATTTTTGTTATATTAAAGGGTGTTGTAGGGAGGAGGTGCAAATATAGTAGTAGTTATGCTGAAACTGTTCTCAAGCATTAAGTTTCTTTATGGCAGCTAATGTGGAAAGGATTCAGTTATAAAAGGTGGTAGGGGAAAAAGCTTGACTATGCCCTGAATGAAAATCAGGCTTGTCACTGTTCAATTTGGTACTGAAACTTTGTCCTTGAAATTTTGGTCTAAAATGGCTCCTGGCTTGAAGTGGCAATCTTGAGGTATTTACAAAGTGCTCATCTGCTTTCTTGATATTTTCATTGTATGTTGTGATAAAGGTTGCAGAGTTGTTTATCAAGTGTTTTTCTTTACAAAAGAGAATAGCTTCATGTTATGTAGCTGTTAATACCTTGTCACTTTAAATTCCGTTCATCATTAAGTAGTGAGGATTTCAGTTAATTGCATTATGAAGGTGAGGTTTAGTTGAAGCAAGAGCAAGACAGATTTTGATTATAACTTCTGTGCAGCTGACCACCTGCAATCAAATATTACAACAAACCCTTCTAAACATTTTTCTATTACTGTTCCAGTTGTGTAAGGAATACAGCAGGCATTCATTAACAAACAAGCACCCCAAGAGGCAAAATCCTGCACAACTCTAAATATATCTACATGCATGTACAACGACAAGATATCTTCCTCAGTTTCAAAGTGTTGGCATCCTGTTTTATTGCAGTTAGCTTGTTTGTTCACTTCCCTTTGCTTTGTATTATTTGATTTGTTTACTCTAGTCACAGGAATGTGTCTTTACACAGTCTTAAGTGTATGGTGACTTAAATGGCTAACTGGCTCTAGAATTTTCAGTAATTATGAAATTAATAATTAGCTTCTCTAGAGAAGAAGCAATTTAAAAAAAATTATTTAGGAGCCCATGTTGGTATACATCATTTGCTCATTTATATCCATATTCCTTGACAAAGAGGGGGATTGGGAATATCAGGAAAAAATGAAGCTTGATTAAGCATTAATAGCCTGTAAATACTGTTACATTTTATTACTTGAAACATACTGAAATGTAAGTATTTTGAGTGTAGCAGCACCATGTCTTTCATATTTTTGTCTCATTTAACAAGGTTATGCTTCTATTGTACTAGGTTACTGTTACCGTGTGAGCAAAGAAGGCTTAAATAATTTGCCTTTGTCACGCTTTTAATAAATAATGTGCATATGCCTTGCAGCTGACACTGATACCCAACACTCCTAAAAGGAAAAACATTTGCAGTAGGTCAGAATTGTCCTTTTCAATAAAAGGACTTATCTGTGTGTCCATGCCAAAGAAAGGTAATTGATGGTGTTGCAGCCTTTTATTCATTTTATTTAAAATTCAGTTTCAGTGATTTTACAAGTCCAAAGAACTTTTTCTATTGTTATCCTACTGCAGAAGTAGTCAATAAGTGGACTGTAGGCCAAATCTGGACCCCCAGATGCTCTTGAACAAACCCTGAAATCTTTTTATTTATGTATTATCATTATTGTTATATTTTTATTATTTTCTCTGGAGTCTGGACCTTGATTATACTTTGACCAAGACATCTGGACCTTGACAAAAAATAGATAGCCCTATACTAATGTTGATCACATTGGTCAAAGAAGCAGCTTTTCTTTTTTAACTTTTATATTTTCGGATTTTTATTTCAAATGGGGGAGTGCTACAATAACATTCAAAATTTGACATTTAAAAGTAACTCCATCACAATGAAACCCTTACTGAATAAGTCTGGTCATTCTGCTGTAGTTCATATGTTATCCTTTTCCATAAAAACAAGAAAAAGGAGCAAGGATAGAGGAAGTCTTTAATTAAAATGTGTGTCTGCAAATCAAAACATTTCAGTAGTGCCCTTTGGTTTTGTTGTTGGTTACAACACTTCCGCTGTTAAGACAAGATGAAGGGGCCGCTTCTGTGGAAGTCTGTGGAAAAAGTTCAGCTGATTTCAGTAACAGTGGCATTACAACTAAAATCTAGAAAGCAGAATGAAATTAAGAGAAATGTATTTGGATGTCTGTCAAGAGCGTTTGTACTAAAAATGGAGTCAGTTTAGAGAAGACTTTTTAAATCATGGGTGGTTATATGTCAACTAAAAACAAAAAAAAATGCATTTATTATAAATTTCAGTTGATTATATTGAACATAATACTGGCTTCCATTCTAACAAAAAAAATTACAACAACCACTCCACTTTAATTTGTGACATCATATTTTTTAGGTTTCAGAAAAGCTTTGTAAGCATATAGGTGTTTAGCAGTGTCCTAGAATGTTGTTTGTTACTATGGAGGATGCAACTTTTGCAGATTCAAATAGAATTTTTTCAAGTTGTCTTTTTTATTCGTAGTACAAGAATTCCATTAATAAGCTTTCTGAAATCTTTTATATTAACCAAAATCTTATTTTAAATAGTGTAAAAAAAAAAATCCAGGATGTTTCTTTAAACACCTAATATTGCATATTGTTTTGGATGTACTATATGAAAAAACACACAGATTGAAAATGATTAAGTGTGCACTGTGTGATACAGGTAACTGTTGGAAGAAATATTATTACCGTCCCCAAATTGAAAGTGCATTTTGTCACTAGTCTTCAGAATAGTGTAATTTTTTTTAAAGCTTCCAAGTGGCATTTAATTGGCTATACACAGTCATTCTCAAAGTAAACATAGAGTATTTTAAAGTTGGAATGCATGTCCCGCTCCCGCTTCCCTTTCCTCACATCTTCCATTCCCAAAATCATTTCTGGGAAATATTTTTCTACTAATTTTAGAGAAGATATTGTAAGAGACTGAGTATAAAGGTGACTTTTTCAAAATTTTATTGAACTGCTTTGTCTCCATAGTATGTAGTAACCAGGAGGCTTCTATATTGCAAACAGTTAGGAGATGAAATGTCTCAGAAAGTGATTTTGAAAAAAATCTGACTTTTTCCTAATCTATTGTCATATCGTATTTAAATACAGATTTAAAATATAGCTGCAGATTTTTTTAATTGCAGGAAAATATAACACTATCTCATTGTTACATTATGGCGTGGCAGCAGCTAACAAATGGTATGTAGAGGGACTAATGTAAAGGGAGCAGGGAGCTATACTTTGGAGCAGAATGGAGCGGATTATAGGGAGGTAAGGAAGTAGTGACTCAGACTGTGTGGGGACTTCTACAAGTGAATAACGCTTAACTATTTTAAAAATGCTAAAGAAATTTCCATGAAAAATCTTAAACTAGATTTGTACAGAGAACAAGTATCAGTTCTGTTGCAGGCATTAAAAAAGGTTTAATTAGAAAACCAGTAAATTCAGAGCTAAGTTGAAACTTAAAACCCAAGCATTTAACGTGCAGTTAAAGAATAAGATTGTGAAGGTGGTATTTACTTCATAGTGACACCTTGAATCTTTAAAAAACAAACTGAAGTCTTGTCTTCACAAGAACCGCATCAGTTTAACTTATGTCCACTTAAACAGACTTGAAATGTTGTAAGACCTTGTGTAGACAGTATTACTTCAATTTTAAAAAAAGAGAAGCCTGGTTTAAACTGAAATGAGAATGTCCACATGGAGGTTTGCACAAGTTTAACTAAAATCTGCATAGGTTTTTTCAACTACTTAAGAAACCTGTATTAATTACATTCATGCAACTTGTGTAGACAAGGCCTAAGATATATGTTATGAATAATCAGAGATCACGAAATCTTGAAGACCTTAATTGTACAATACTTGTACTTAGTTAGATCACCTTTTTGTCTTTTTCTGTGCAGTGTGGAAGATCATATTCTTGATTACCCCAGTAGAGTACTGAAGACAGTCATTCTCCATTCTTTTTTTTTTGTGATAGCGGTAAAAAGCATATTAAATTACTGAACGTATAAATTAGTGCAGGCAACCTTTGTTGAATCCATCCTCCCCAACCCTCAGCTGGTACTGGCAGCCCCCTCTGCTGGAAAAATATGTGACGACTGCCTGAAAATTTAGTGGTAGCCACAGCTGGGTGGAGGGGGGAGCACTTCCCACAGATGCCTTGGAAGGAAGCGGCTCCTCTCAGGGGTCTCCAGGCATGCCATAGAAAGAAGCTACCCAGAGGGGCTCTTTTTGGCAGTGGCATGCCACACTTGAAAGAAGCTACCCATAGGAGCTTTTGGTGGCAGGAGGGGCAGTTTGTGATGCTGCTGAGGGTGCCGCATGCTTCTTTGAATGGGCACATGTGTCAGCGGTTGCTTACCCCTGAAATAGTGTTTCAAGCCTTACTTGTTTAGCCTACTGAAAGGAGCACACCTGTCTAATGTAGGGCTCATTTTAGTCATGTCGAAAACTGGTTTTGAAAGAATAAAAAACCCTCTGGCAGAGTCAAGTTCTAACAAATTAGCTGTCTGAGACTTTTATTACTTATGTGAAAGACCAGCAGTGTGGCAGTAATTGTACAGTACTTCTAAACATATGCTTTGCTTTGTTTTTGAAAATGTTAAGTAGAATTGACTTTCCCTCAGAAATAGCATATGGAAATGGTAATTTTTTTTTCTCTACTATATTTTTCTCAGTGAAATAGGTAACAGCACACCCTACAGTTTTGCTGGTCTGTGTGTGCTCTTGTGTGCTGCAGCTGGAAGCTGGGATTTCTGAGATACATGGAGTGAAGAAGCAAGGAGTCCTGTGGCTTAAAGACTAACAGATTTATTTATCGCATGAGCTTTGATGGGAGAAAATCCCAGTTCGTCAGTTGCTTCTTTTGCTAAACTAGACTAACATGGCTGCCCCTTTGGAACATGCAAAGAAGAGTGAGAGTTGTGGCTGTAGGATCTATATGCAAGCTGTTAGTCGGACTTCTGACTGGCTGATAGGGCTTGTGATGACAAAATTCTGAGGGATCAGGGCAAGGCGCTAAAGTCAGTACTATGTATTTCAAAATAAAAGGACCATACCCTCCCAGCTGCCGATATAGCATGATTAGTTATTGCTTTGTGTGGAGCCATCAGTGTTTTAGAGACACAGCTTTGACTCAGGCTAGCAGTTGAGCTGCTTCTGATTCACATTTTGTTTATATAAAATATAAAGAAGTTAAATGTTTTGGCTTGTTTTGACCATTCTTGCCATTGAGATTATTCACAACTTTGGGATAAGCTGTTAGAAAACATTCAGCAATTTATTAAACTGACCTCCCTTGTCTTTGTGATACCAAACATTAAAATAGGAGTGTAATAGTACAAAGTGAGAGAAGTCGTTCCAGGAGCTGTGCATATTCCAGATCTCTAAATTTGTGTGGGGATAGGATTGGGGAAAAAGAAAAGGATTAATAGGCAGGCACAGAAGTCTGATCATCTCTCTCTCTCTCCTATCTGCTTATTAGATGAGAGTATGAGGTAAACTATTGGTAAATCTGAGACAATGTGACTGAATGGAGGAGATTGTATCTTTATTTCAGTCTGTTCCAAGAGTGAACTATGCAACCTCCTAGGGAAGTGGTTCTCAACCTTTTGCGGTTCACGACACGCTTGGCAGCATATCGCGACCCTACAGGGTGCACCATTGCACTCACCCAGGCCGAATCCAGCTATTTGCCTGGCTCTCTGTGACCCACTTACTGCTGTGTGGTGACACAGTAACGTGTCCTGACACAGTGGTTGAGAACTGCTATCTTAGGGTATGTCTACACTGTAATGGAAGCCCGGCCTTAGTGGGACTTGAGTCAGCTGACCCAGATTAGAGACCCCCTAGGCTTGAGTGTCTACCCTGTTTCTTAACCTTACATTAAGACTTCTCTAATCCGTGCTTGAACCTTGACCTCTGGAGTCCAGACTGTATGCACAGACCTGAGTTGAAATAACCATACCCCAGAATCCTTAGTGCCCCCTGGGATGTAGTGACTAGCCCTAGGACCATGATGTGGTGTAGGAAAACTTGAGTTTCCGCTCTGCATGTTACAGAAAGCTTGAACAGCCCTCCAGTACAGTCAGCTGAACAGTCATTTGGTTTGTGCACTCCCAGCTCTCAGAGCCAGCAATGTGGAGGAGTCACCTTTTGATGGACTTCTTTTGCTTCTGCTTTCACTCCTGTGTCAGGAAACTGGCAGAGCATTCAGGAGGTGCAGGTGGCTATTTCAGTGGTAGTGTTTGTCCCAGCAAAGGTACCTGATGATGCCCCATATGTAGCTTGGCATTTGTGGTGCAGGGCCACAAGTACAGACTGGTGGTACCAAATTGTCATAGAGCTGTGGGATGACAAGCAGTGGGTCCAGAACTTTCACATGAAGAAATTCTCATTTCTGGAGCTTTGTGAGCAGGTTGTTGCACCCACCAGCATAAACATACCTGAGGTAAGCCTAGCTAGTTGAGAGTTGTTGCTGTAATTGTCTGGAAGCTGGCTGCTTTGGAGTTGGAAAGTCGACTTTGGCTGGTGGCAGAGGTAGCCAAAGCAATGAGGCACGTAGTTTGCCCCAAGGTGGCTGGCATAGAGGATATTCCTGAGGTAATTGTTGGCTTTGAGAGAGTGGGGTTTCCTAACTGTGCATGGGCTATTGATGGGACTCGGGTGCCCATAGTTAGCCCTTCTCAAAGAGTACATAAACTGCAAAGGGAACTACTCCATTTTTATGCAGGCACTGGTGGACCACAGAGGTAGATTTATGAATGTCAGTTTGGGCTGTACAGAAAAAGTTCACGGTGGCAAAGTTCTTAACCTCTTGGGAATTGACATCCGTGAATAGGCTGCGATGCTATTTCCAGCAAGTGAAATTGACATAAATTGTGTTACTGTTCCCACCGGTATTCTGGGGGATCCTGTGTACCACCTTTTGCCTTGTCTTATGAAACCATACCCTGATTTCAGAGGCCCTGGCCCAAAAAAAAAAAAGAGAGAGAGAGAGAGAGAGAAAGTATAGTATGGTGGTTGCGTGTGCTGTGCTTTTGGCAGATTGAAGTCACACTGAAACCTATTTGAATGCCAGTGTCATCAATGTTGTCTGTATTACTGTGGCTTACTGTGCTCTTCACAACTTTTTGAAGCCAGAAGTGAGTGATTTCCCCCTGAATGAATACGGCAGTGAGGGAATGCTGGATCGATATCCTCTACCACAAAGAGCAGCTACTGCTGAGCGATCTGTTTATATCCATGCGGCAGAAGTGAGGGATGCCATGTTCTCACAATATGGACCTGCATGGCCCAATGGAAGAGGAAGAATGTTACTCGTATGCATTTGCTTGTAGGGGAAAACCAGCTTGTATGTTTTGGGGGGTGGTGATTAGAAAAATGTTGAGCTTGATTGCAATGCTGTACAAGTCTGAATGACATGATGAACAATGAATTTGTTTGGGGAGGGAAGCAGTATCTGTGCAGATTGAATTTATTGAAATGTGAATTGCTGAATCTAGCTACATAAAATTTTTGTGATGCAGTAATGGCAATGTACTTTCTCTTGACAGTATAACATTTTATTTGTAAACATGTCTTAAAACAGTAAATCATTCACACAGCATTGGACAGGTCAGCTGCCATTACAAAACCACCATTACAAAAACAAAAGGGCAGCGAATAGTGAATACTAGACACAGTCCCCTTACCACTATATGTTTCCTGATTCCACATTCTCCTTTCTGTTCCTTACTCATTTTTCCATCCCTTAGGGGTAGGGAGAGGAGTGGGGCTTCCTCTGGAGGCTTTTCTCTAGAAGGGAGAAAGCTGCTTTGCCCATCTGCTCATGAATCCTGAATGCATGGGCCGCCTGGACATGGAGGAGTTCAAGCTATTGCTGCATTGAGGGATTGTTGCAGGGTGACCACGCTGTGCCATGTGGGAGGCAACAGGAGCTGGTGCTCTTCCAGCCATTATTAACAGAAACTTCACTGAAGCAGTTTTGTCTGAGCTAAGTCATCCTCCTTAGCCACGGATATTGTTCCAGGAACTGTGTTGCAAGTGCCAGCTCCCTCGCTGAAACGCTGTCTCCCATCTGGCTGATGCACCTCAGCCTCTCCACTTGCCTGTCAGCAAGCTGTTGTTTCAGTCTTTTGTGTGTCTGCTTCTGGTACCTGGCTTGATGGTCTGTGCTCTCAAGAGCATTGGCCATAATTTCATCACAGAAACCGCTTCCTGTTGGTCCAGTCTGTGAAGATACATTGGGCCAGGGTACAAGTTACTCGAGAACAGCTGGCAGTATTGGTTGAGGGTCCTGAAATAGGACAGACTGTCAAAAGTAGCTCAATGAAGCAGTACAGAATTAATTATTGTAGAATCTCTAGGACATAGGATGTGATGGTTCTAAAGTAAGCAAACATATTTCGTGAAAGGGATGCTCATGCCTCTTCCTTGACATAGCCGTGTTAATTGCAGTTACACAAGCACAGAGACATTGGCAATTTTAAAATAACCTTCATTCTGTTTCTTAAACACTTCATAACTAACTGCCATATGGAGGCTGGGCTGAGTGTGTATGATATGCTTGCTGCAAAAGGCTTTTTCAGTGGGGTAGCCGTTTTAGTCTTTGTACAGCAAAAACAATGAGAGTCCTGTGGCACCTTGAAGACTAACACATTTCTTCAAGAGTAAGCTTTCCTGGGCTCCAACCCACTTCATCAGATGCATGAAGTGGAAGCTACAGTTGAGAGGTAACTGAAATTGACCTGCTGAATTGACTTTGCTAGCACCTGCCCTCCCCATTGTAATGCTTTTCCTTTGTCCTGTCATGTATTTATACCTCTCAACTGTAGTTTCCACTTTATGCATCTGACACAGTGGATTGGAGCCCAAGAAAGCTTATTCCCAAAGAAATTTTAGTCTTTAAGGTGCCACAAGACTCTTGTTTTTAAAAGGCTTTTTCTCTCATTTCAGGCCTCATACTTTGGAACTGTTTTTATGGTGCCCTGTTAGCAGAGGGAGATGTTGTTCGAAGCTGCTGGAAGTAAGCCTGTAGTGTACAGAGCTGAAGTATTCCAATAGATAGTGACCAAACAGCACATATGTTAGTGGAGTGGACTAGTTAGCTGTAGGGGGGCTGTGAAAAGTACACCCTTCCTACAGTGTTACTGTCTGGAGTTCATGCTTTAGGAAGAGTGTGCACCTAATCAGCAGCTAGGACTGGCTTGGAGCCCACAAGGGAATTAATGATGCTGCTCTGTTAGGAAAAACCACGTGTGAGCTGTTATTGCTGCACACAAGCACACTGAAATCTGCAGATTTGCTCCATCCCACACCCACCACAGTTCTGAGAAAACACTGACATGACATTTGCGTGTTGGAGAGATGCTTTTGTGACCTGCAGAGTGTGTGGATTAGCTAACTGAGATGAACTAGATTTGGAAATAGGATCATGCTTCCCTAGCACAGGTGCTGAGTTCACTTATTACAAGCGGCTGCATAAACTCAAGAGGAATGCTTGCAGAGTGGCAAATTTCTGGAAAAAGAAAGCAAAGCAAGAATGCCCCAGCAAACATATGCGACTCAGTAGTTAAAGTAACTGTTATAGGTGACCATGAATGTTTGAAATTCCAAGTCACGTTTTTGAACTCCACATGGTGCTGGAAGGGGCGGGGGAGGGAGGACTTTTAGGCGATATGATGCACTCTGCCACTAGTGGCCGAGCACTGGTTGTCAGGGTTTAACATTTTTGCTTGGGTTTTTAGAGCAAAACTCCTTCCCATTGCTGTAACAATGAACTTTTAATTCATGTCATATGTTTACTGGGTTCTGGGGCATCTGCATCTGATTTGCTGCTGGCTTAGCTTGGGCTGTTTCTCAGGGGAGGGTGTCAAAGAGCTCTTCTAAGTAGGGACCGAGAATTTGCTGTCAATTCTGGTCCATGGCGTGCTCTGGGACTGGTTTCATTGAGTCACTATGTTTAGTCACTCCTGACTGGTAGCCTACTGCTGGCTCCAACGAGTCCCCATGCTGGATTCAGGGGCCAGAAGGGCAGCATCCCTGCTGACCAGGTCATCATGAAGCACGGCTGGCTCCGTGTTTGGCACAAAGCCTAGGAAATAAGTTAAAGACATCATAAATGGACGTGGTGTTGGTGAGTTGCCTGAAATGCTGCTTTTGTCCATGGTCTTCTGATACTCACTCTTCAACCTCTTAATATGCTCTATGCTCTCATCATTTGGTTAGAGAAGCTGTGCATCTGCCAGCTTTTTAGCTATCTCCAGGTTTGTGTGGTAGTAATTCCCGCAAATTAAAGTTTTTCTTGTTTGACGAACTGGGAGTCACAGAGAGGATTCACATGCAGAGGAACGGGCAGGATTGTTGCTTCCATTTTGGCTCCTAGGACAGACTCTCCCATCTTTGGTATTTGTCTACCACGTGGGAGGCATTCTCCCAGCCGCTGCTTGGCAGGTAAAAGGTGGCTATTCAGGCAATCATTTTCCCTTTCAGTCATGTGGAAGACTTTGCCCCTCTGCTTGTCCTGCTCATGGAAGAAACTGGGATGCAAGGGAGAAGTGGGGAGGCAGCGAATGAGACTGTGATTGTGGAAAGTTTAGATTCCTTTAGGAAGTAGGGAACTGAGCTATGAAGTGGTGGGTAGGAGGTTCTCAATTGACTTATCAGGGTGGGAGGCAGTGGCTTTGGGCATGATTGAAGTGGGCATTTTTCAGCTGGTCAGCAAGCTCCTTTGTTTAGATGTCAGGGCAGTTTTTCACTCCCTAATACTCTTGAGTTTTTAAATGTTAAAAAAGCTGCTCAAAGTCTAGTAATTTCAGTAGAGAGGAATGGAAAACGCTGTTGAAGTTTAACCTTGAAGAGTCGTTCTGTACTTTGGTCAGCCTGCTCCCCACGGTCTTTTTGTTTGTTAATTTAACAGGCTTTAGCCTTAAAGCACATTACTGGAATATTTAATAGTTAAGCACAGGGGTAGGAAAAAAACTAAGATTCTCTTGCTGAAGAAATTGTTCATATGGGAACTTAAATTTGAGATATTTATGTTTGTGATGTTGTACAGAAGCTGTAAATTTAGTTTACTCTGCTCACAAAAGAAACACTATAGGTGGAGTGGATACTACTGTTGGAGAATGTTCTAAATAATGTATTTCTGCAGAAAGCATAGGAATACAAAGAGGTCCCTTTTATCATGCAAGGACTTTGGTATGGATTGTATTTGGATTTTCTGCCAGGGCTTTTTGTAAAGTAGCAAGGGCATACTTGTAATAGAAGCAGCACAGTGAAGCCATTGTGTTCAGGTACAAGAACTTCTTAATTTTTTGGGGGGGGGGACTTACCTGGCTATGTATTTAAATAGTTCATCATAGTTTTTCTGTAGCATGTGATGTTCCTTGCTTTTAAATTCTATTTTTTATTAAATGGATCAAAAAGTGATAAATTACTGCAAACAAATTGTCGATTTCTACCCTGGTTGCTGTGCCTATGTTGTAAAAGGTATTTTAAAACATTCATGAGCTGGCTGCAGATGTTGTAATAGTAAGCATATCACATGATCTTTTGAGTGTTATAAAGCTTGTTCTTCTGCTCTTCCTCCCACTTATGATGTTGTGTCTTTTAAATTGTAAGGTTAGGGCACGTTTTTGTCTGTAAAATGACATACATCTTTTTAAATGCCGTAATTCTTCTCTATGGTGCTATGCAGCTACCATGAAGAGACTTACTTATAAACTATGGAAAGACCTATTTGCATTGCCACCACTTTTGGAAGTAGTCTCTTAAATACTTGGTAGTTCCCTCCTGCCCTCTGAGCCTCCAAATTACCTGAAATATATAACCCTGACTTTTACAAAGGTTTTGGATGCCTTGGGAAATTTCTGTGAAATCGGGGTTTTCCTGAGTATAAACTGCATGTGGTCCCCTAACTTTTTTTTTTTTTTTTTTCCTGAAAACGAAGTATTTTGTTAGAACCTTTTCACTTCAGAATGGTGAATTTGCACATTATGGTGAGTGTGGAGAAAATGCGGAGATTTGTGCATGGCAGTTTTATTAATATTTTCTTACTCCATAGTATTTCTATTTTGTATGTCTTTGGTTTGATTATAATACAGTAAAGCTACAAATTCAAGGGCTCATTTGTCTGAGTAGTTCAGCTAACTGTTTTGGCTGTTCAAGTGAGATGTCGCAGGAGGAGTCCTATAATTTAGCAAACCACAGAACTTAGTTTGATGGATTTATATACAGATACACTGATTGGAAAAATTTCAAGTGCTGGAATGTGGGCTTTCTTATGTTCCTTTCCAGGTCTCTGTTTTATTGTGATCAAAAGTGTAGATTTAAGTTAGAAGAGCAGTTTTATATAAAAGTTCCATTTTTCTCTTTTAACTTCTGTTTCTTACTCCATTACACAGAACCATGTAGCTTTTCAAGACACCTGTAATCTAGTGCAAACTGGCTTTGTTGTATAAAACAATGCACTCAGTTTCCATTGCTGTAGCAAGCAAGCACCTAAAGCTTATTCCTAAACCTTTTGCTTCATCAGCTGTGCTGTCCTGTGTCTGAATAAAAATGGATTGCCAGTATTTTAAATTAATAGTGTAATATGTGAATGTATTCTTTGCTAATCATTCTAATGATTTGTTTATTTAATTCAGGGTTTCATATGATGAGGCTTTTATTATGGCCAGTGACCCATTGGAAGGCTTTCATGAAGTGAACCTAGCTTCGCCTACTACACCAGATCTTCTTGGAGTGGATGAGCCAGGGACTCAGGAACCAACTACCTCACCTAGCGTAATCTATCGGCCACATCCTTCCGCTGTGTGCTCCACACCTATTCAACCCAATGCATTAAATGTTTCTGACCTTCCCACACAACCTGTTTATTCATCTCCAAGACACCTAAATTGTGGGGAATCATCAGGTATCAGGTATGTTGCTGATAATGACTAGCATCTGATTTTACTTAAATGCAAATCTTTTTTTAAATTTAAACAATTTACGTATGTCCTTAGTAAAATATTATGAATAACTTCCTGTGTTAAATTATGCTTATAGTGACACATTGAACAGCAAAACTTACATTTCTAAAAGATTTAATGTTTTCTTATTTAAATTTGTCATTTTCTTTCTAGCATCAATGTTACAGACACAGTCCCTTGTTCTACCTTTGGACCCCAGAGTGGGTCATCTAAACACAATAATTTCAAAAAGGAAAGCAGCAATGCAGAGAGAGAGTTTTTGCAAGGTGCTACACTAACAGATGTTTCTGAAGGGAATGAAGATATTTTTGGTCTGAGTACAGATAGTTTGTCTCACTTACGGAGTCCATCTGTACTGGAAGTAAGAGAGAAAGGCTATGAGAGGTTGAAAGAAGAACTTGCAAAAGCTCAGAGGGTAAGATTTATTTTATCGTATTCTCTAATGAGCTCTGCTTGCACGCTGGAGAGAGATTTGTACGGTCATGGTCCTATAGATGGGTCAGAAGGCAAACAGTTTCAGCTCCCCTACATTTTGTAGGATTATCACTACATCATTGTTTTCTGTATCTTGATCCTGGATCTCTGCAGGAATAATGACTCAAACCTTCTCTGGTGGAGTTTTCCATTATTGATTCTTGTTGTGAAAAGCCCTTTCTGTAATGTCTGAGGTTAAACGCTTTCTTTTCTTAAACTTAGACCATTCCTCTGTTTTGAACATAAGAATAATTTATTTCTAATCTAGTGTTAACTTTTAGATATTGATGAGGCTTCTCTCTCCTACGCTACATAAATGGAGCATGGGGCATAGAGAGTAGAGATATTTGAGAACATGGGTGATCACATACTGCTATGGTGTATCATAGGAATGCGCATATATATATAATATATAAATAAATAAATAAGAACGTCAGTGGCAGTCTTCACAGTATCACTATGGCAGACACCGAATAGACTGCAGTCTTCTGTCAGATAGGATAGCCTTATTGTTACTGCATGTGACGGGGAATCAGGGCATCTGGTTTCCTTCTCCTTGCTGCAAACTGACACGTAACCCAGAGTGAGTCCCTTAAACTCTGCTTCCATTCCTTATCTGTTAATGAATTATGCCTCTGCACATTTTCGTTTAATACTTGTAAAGCGCTGGAAGGTGTGCTATATAAATGTAAAGCATTATTATTTATTATGTGAATAAATAATAGATGTGCTATCTCTTTTCGCTCTCTATACATATGATTCCATATTTAATTTTATTTAACCTCATCTTGCTGTATATTTGGATCTGTTTTCCTGTATGCTTCCGCCCCACAGTGTTGGATGTTGCCATCAATTAAGCCATGGTTCAATTCAACCTTTTATTATGATTGTGAATGTAAATTTTAAATATGGGTTCTCATATTGTTCCTGATTCTGATAGTTTTGCCACTAAATAATCATTCTTTTATTTCTTTAATATGGTTATTTATTTTGTTGGAATTTGGGAAACACAACAAAACCAAATATACCTGTGGTTAAGTTTTAGGGGAAAGCTGATCAGTGCCACATGCAAGTTCTTAATTCACTGTAAGTTTATTGTAGTGTTCTAAGTTTAAAGCTCAACTTTACAGAAAAACCCCAAACACTTGGATAGCTAGGATTACTTAAACAACCTCATTGTAACTTTAGTATTGGTACCATGAGAACAACCAGAAAATCTGAAAAAACCTAATCAATGGAAATTTGAAAGTGGAGTTCTGCAACAGGAAACATACATCAAACTTAACTGCCTAATGGGGCGCAGTACATGAATACTGTTTAAATATGCTTTCTCTCTAATCTTTCTGAGAATTTTCTCTAGCAGTGTATCAGGAGGAACAGGGCATGTAGAACACTGATAGTGTTCCTAGCATAGAAAATCTGTTATGCTAATGATTTGGATGGTGGTGGAAAACCCAGTTGTTCCCTCATAGAAGCCAGATGTTATGTTTACCTCTCAAGATGCCTGGCACCATCAGCAAAGTTGCAAAAAGGAAATGTCCTGGAATTTCTGGGGGTCTCAGTGTCAGTTATGCATACTCTACTTCAGTCTAGATAAGCCGCCACATCCAATGCTTGTCCTAAGATTGGGAAAGAGTTTGGGTCTGTTTGTAAGACACAGGGTTGCATTGAACTTTGTATTAGTCCATTTCTTGAGTTCAAATGGCTTAATATATTCTTCTGTCCACAGAATTGTCTCCCTGTGAATTTAATTTTGTCTGAGCTCTTTGTGCACCCCTGTTTCCATTTATTCCAGCTGTTTTGACTTTCTCTTTCTAATTCTTTAATCTCAGGGCCATGTGCAAGGGGAGGGCACAGAGGAGCATGGAATCCTCCCCCCCCCCCCACCGCACCCCTTACAAAGTGGCAAGAGCACAAAATTCCTCTAGGTCCATGGTAGGGAGAGTGAGTTCCTCCTGCCTTGGACCAGGGCATGAGATGACAGCTCCCCTGGGCCCTGAGTGGGCAATGGCTCTTCTAGCCACATTGAGGGAGGGTAATGGAAGTAGTTCCTCCAGCCCTGGGGGCTGGAGGGACAAAGTGCCTCTCCAAAAGCAGCCAATTTTTTATTCTTGTCCATACCCATGTTTAATTTTATTCCTAGTGGCTCTCTACTGATAAGAGGGTTGGATTTGCTAGGAAGATTGAATTAAAATTCCTATTATTCATTGGAATCAGGCTGTATCTTTCTTTAGATTTAAACGTCTCTGTCACCCATTTAGTGCTGTGACTGTGCATTCCATAAATTAAAAATACACATACAAATAATACAGCAATGTAAAGGACTCCTCATCTCTCCATGACAGATAAAGAGTCACCAGCAAGAATAATAATTATATAAACCCAAATCCCTCAAACCTGGTTAAAGTAAAATAAAATAACTTTGCAGCATATCCAGAAGGCTATCCAGTCCAGACTGAGCTGGACCCAGTTTAAAGAAACAGTCTTGTATTGAGAAAATTTTAGCTGACTCAGTTTCATTAACTTAATGCTGAAGATATGAGGGATGCTGGGGCAATCAGTACAGGTAAACTTTCACTTCAGCCTGGGTGGTGTCTTTCTCATGGGCTGTTCAAGATTGCAGCTCCGTCAGCTGCTTTCCTTCATTATAATAAATATCAAGAAACTCAGGTAATGGTCACCTTAGCATGGTTATTTCAAGGCTGAGTTCACTGACTCAAGTACACTTCCTTTTGTTTGTTTTCTGTCTTAAGTAGTTGACATATCAGATGTCTCTTGTTGGGAACTCGTCTGCAATACCTGATTATGCTGTGTCATTTCCAGGAGAACCAGGCTTTCCATACACTTTTGAGTGTTGAGAGCAAGCCTTTTAGTCCTTAAGCAATTAAAGGAGAAATACCAATCTTGCCAGGCACTATGATGCAGGCATTTTTTATCAGTTGTATATGATATTAAGATATATGATGCCATATCAATACTTTGTTCATAAGGATCGAGTCAGATAATAAAAGCATTAACATTACTATCTAGATGAATGGGGGGTTATGTTTATTTTGGCATGCAGGTGAAAGGTTTGGGGGAAATAATTAGTATTTTGTCAAGTAGAGATTCTGTGAGTTTTCAAGTTTAAAATAGTTGATTTTTTTCCCCAAGTAGCTTACTTTTTCTTTCTAACAGCTGAATCAGCTCATGTTTTTTATGTCTCATTTCTCACAGCTGAGTATAACTAAGTCTTCCATAACAGCTTTATGCATAGGGAGGCAGCCTTAGCATCTATTGAGTTATCTTTGCCTTTAAAGCAAATCAGTACAAAATTTTTAACTTGTTTGACAGCGTAATATATAGCGTAGTACATATCCCCCAAACTACAGCCTGGAAACTTGCCAAGCAAGATCTAAGATGTGACATGTCTAGCCAAGGTGCCAAGAGCAATATTCTGTAAATTCCCCTATCTTAAAAGCATCTGACGAAGTGGGATTTTCTCCCATGAAAGCTCATGTGATAAGTAAATTTGTTAGTCTTTAAGTGTCACAGGACTCCTTGCTTGTTATGCTTTGAATGGTGTCATTGGCAGCTTTTTTATTATATTTCAGTAACATAGCCAAACCTGAATTCCTGGTTGGACAATTTTATTATTTAAATAAGTGTATAGCAGTAGTGTTATTTGGCAGACTAGACAATCTTAAAAAGGCAGTCTTTCCAATCACAAGCTACACCAGTAAAAAATTATATTCAGACAAAGCATGTATCTAAATCACAATGTTTTATCTTCTAGTTCTGTCACTTTAAACTAAAGGTTTAAAAGTATGCTGGACTAGTTTTACCTTTCAATGTGATTTTATGATAATGCTTGACCTAATGTTATTTTAACTTCCTTTTGAGGCTAATGATGCGTGTGGTGTTTCCTTCACAAACATGAAGTTGAAAACTAAGTGCTGCTGTGTTTTCTCACCCATTGTAGAAATCTATGAGGCCTGAATATGCACCACTCCTGGATCAAAACTTGTCTTCCATTCTTCAACTCCCTTACTTTTTCCTTGAGAAATAGTTAAACAAAAAGGAACATGAGCAAAGATAAGCTTGCTGATCGTCAGAATCATCTTCTCTTTGGCTTATTTTTCTGTTTAATTCCTTTAGTTTCTCTGTTTCTCTCCTTTTATTTCCATGGTCTGTCTGTCTGTCTCTTTTCCATCTTTCTTTCTATTTTTCTGTCACAAAGTATGTGTCTGTCTCCTTCCTTAACCTCTTTCATTTTTCTTCAGTATTCTTTTTGGGAAAGCTAGCTGCTTGTGTAGGGAACACGGATATTACGTTGGGAGGTATAGCTTACATAATTGCTCTGCCTTTGCATACATAAAACATCATGATATGCTATCTATTAAAAAAGTTAGAAGGCCGCAGATGGGAAAAGCAAAAAATGAAACCCTCCTGAAAATAAGACACCTCCCAAATTAAATTTAAAAAAATCAACAAATTCTCAACTATAGGTGAGCCTAAAACTGCCCTGAGGCTTACCAAACTTTAGTTGTCCAAGATGTCTGAAAGTAGGAGCTCTCATCTTAAAAAATTTGCTGCAAATGTTATCTTCAGTAGGAACTAAGACCAAAAGTTCAACTTTATGCTAGAAGGAAAAATGGGGTTCCTCATATGACTACATCTCAGATTTTTAGAGCTGCTGAAAACAATTGGGGTTGCTTGAGTTGGAGTGAAGAGGAGCCAATGCAGAGATCTGGGTATTGGTTCTGTGTCTTCATAGTGATTGCCTCTTCAGTGGAGTGAATGGGTGAGAGGGTCAGTTGTATTCTGTACCAGCTGAATGTTCAGGGTGATTTCAAGGCAAGTCTTGAGTAGATTATATTATTTTATCATGGCAGTGTCAGGATTGTGAATGCTTGAGATCTGCATCACATGGGAGTGGCTGTAGCCACATGGCTCGCTGAGCAGAATGTAAGTTGCTAAGAACAAATGCTGTGGACTGAGATTTCAGGAACAGTGATGAATTCAAGAAAATATCCATTTTTAAATATCTGGAAAAACAGTACTGTGTATTGGGTTAGGTTGGAGGGAGCTGATGTGCTGAAGAAGGATACATGCCAGGGGAACTGAGTCTTGGTTAATGAGTTGGTTTGTGTTAATGAGATGGTAGGTGAGAACTAGATTGAAAGGGGAAAGGTAGTCACAAAGAGAACATCAAAGGTGTTGTAATGAGATATATTTTGTTTTCTCCCACCCTGCCCTTTAAAAGTTTCCAGATTTTATTCTGAAAAAAGCCAAGCAGTAGAGGAAGAAAGAGGGTGCCCGTTTTCCTCCCTCTTCCTCACCAGGCTGCCTTATACCTGTCAAAATACCCCAGTGTTCCAGTTTGTCACTTTGAAAACATGCTCAACCTCATTATTGCAGGAGGTTGTCACCTGTTCATTTATTCTGAGCTCCAGGTGCTGCTCTCCCTAACTGCCTGCAGAATTCTAATGTCAGACCAAAGACTGGCCATTGGGAGACTCTTTCCAGCTCTTCCTTTCACAAAGTATGTTCAGGAAATCTTGATGCATAGCATCTTTTACACTAAGACTTCTTTACACTGTCCAGCTGTGTCGTGATCTCATAGTGGGTGTAAGTATAATTTAGGCCCACTTTACAATTTTCTGGTATTTTAAAGGGGCCTGAAAGGGGTTTTAGTGTAAATGAGATTAAGCCTTCCCCTCTGCCAAATTTGAAATGATGTAGTAGACAGTTATAAGTAGCATTAAACTTACGTGATAACATATCGTTGCCTTCACAGAGACCAGAGATGTCACTACAGATCTATTTAGCAGTTAGCTTAGAGCTGTAATGTCAGGAGGCTCCCTGGGGACAAAACTTTATATTAAAATATATGAGAGTGTTTCTGAGAGAACTGGGACTCTTCTTCAGACAAATGTTTTTCTTTCAGTGTAAAGAAATAAGCAATTTCTGTAAATGCACTTAATTAAAAATTCAAAAAGTGTATATTGGCTACACAACTTTATGACCATATCAGACTTATGAAATTACCAAACTTAAAAATTATTCTGTGTATTCTCCTTTTGGTTTCTGCATTCTGTTTTAGTGAATGTAGTTTTCTGTGTTTAAGGAAATAAGCTTTTTGTACTTCTGAGAATTTTGGAAATGCATATTTAGGCTAGTTGTATTTTTAGACCAGCCTCACATACAGAAGGAAGTACTAGATTGATGTTATTACCTCTGGTGTTGAGGTTAATGTTTTGACAGGATTTGTTTAGTGAAAGTTGTCTCTTCCACTGATTTACCTCTGGTAGGGTTTTGAAAGCCAAACTATTACATTAAGTTAGAATAAACAATTTTCAATTTTCCATAGGAGCTGAAGTTAAAAGATGAAGAATGTGAAAGACTTTCTAAAGTGCGAGATCAACTTGGACAGGAATTGGAAGAACTTACAGCTAGTCTGTTTGAGGTTTGTTTGAGTCATTGCTGTGATATAATTCAAGGAGACTGGGCAAGGTGTGTTATGTAGCATCAGTACATTGTACTCTGACATAGAGAAATTCAAACTTGTACAAAGATTTGTTTAAAAGGACTTGGGCCTGTTGAAGTGGAGACTTGAGAGCAAGAAAATGAATGGTTTTACATGTAGGGGGAGAGAGAGAGATTTGTTAGCTTGCTTATACCCAAAATGAGGGTTGTAAGAAAAATAGACCAGAGAACTTAAAATGTATATTTGTGTTCTTCTGCATATTCATTTGCTATCAAAGCCAGCTTATCTGTTGATTATACAACCTTGTTGTCACAAAAGAAGTAAATTCAGGTTCATAATGACGGACAAGGAAAAATGAATGTTCCTGATCAGAGGTAGAATTCTGTGTAGTGTAACCCTTTCATGCTTTTGGCCGTTAGATTTGGGACCAGGTGCATTCCTCCTCCCTAAAAGTTTGAAATAAATCTGTTAATCCAGAGTCGTTATTTAGGTGCGTGTATGTAATCAGTCAATATAGAATTTGGTAGCACAATCATAAGCATAGGTATTAAAGGAGCATCTAAAGTTCAGAAAAGCATGGTGGTGCAATCCTAAAAAGAATGAGTTTGTGCCACTTTAGGAAACCATTCAAAGTATATGTTTATATTAAAGAAGGCAGCATCCAGGGCTAATTGCAATTTTTACTAGGGCAAGGCTAAAAACTTTGACATAATTTTCAAAATAAATTGTCTTATACAAAGATATTTTGGACACTTACCAAAACTTAATATTGATTTTCAGTATCTGCAGTTAGAACAAGATCAATCCAAGAAAACAAGTATGTAACATTGTTGACCTTTTTGAAAACAATTATTTAAAACTATAGTATATTTGTTGACAGAGAAGGATTGTCAAAACCTGGAATGATTAAGAACCAAAAATAAGAGAGTGTTAAAACTCAAACTGCTCTGTTGGGGCAACACTGTTTGCTCCCCTTTCCAAGTGGGATGAACAGTATCATTTTTTTTAAAATTGAGCTCAAAGGCATATACATAGAAAAGAATGAACAGAAAACTAGAAAGAGGAAGATAAAGATGGTGATAATAGTAAGAACCATGAGAAAGGAGGGGGAAAATGAGGAAAAAATGGGCAAGTACTTCACATAAAAATAAATTTACTTATGAAACAAAATAGATGCCATGTCAGAGCATTATGGAAAAGTGTATTACTTAATCCGTGTTTGATATGCTACACATAAAATACAAGGAATTTAGTACCTGTTCCATAATGCATTTAAGCTTTCAGCACTCCCAAATGTTAACATACCACTCAGGCTTTACTTCTGTGATTGTTTCCCCTGGACACTGGGCCCAGGTCCTCCAGTGGGATCCAGAGTCCTGGACCCCTTGGTCTGTGCAGAGTCTCACTGACTTCCTTGGGTCATTGAAGGGGCATGGAGCTTGTGCTAGGGTAACCTGTGCAGAGGAGAGGTAAGTCAATCAACTTACCAACGTGCTATTGAGTTCCTCTCTGGGACTTAATGTGTTTATACAGACCATAAATTCCTATCATTGCAAGAGACTACGGCTGGATTTTCTGTAGGAATCTTTAAATACTAAAAATGGAAATTAAAATAGGATTCACCTTCTCATTTTAGGAATCCAGTACCAGTCTTTACCATAAGACACACAATTACTAATTTCAAATTCTTTTTTTAAGAATAAGCAAGAAGTCCTGTGGCACTTAAAGGCTAACAAATTTATTTATCGCATGAGCTTTCATGGGAGAAAATCCCACTTTGTCACATGATAGATAAATTTGTTAGTCTTTAAGTGCCACCAGACTCCTTGCTTGTTTTGCTGAACTAGACTAACACAGCTACCGCTTCAGAACTTTTTAAGAATAACACTCCGAAGATGAACTGTTACAGTGTGTCAGTTACAATGCATCCTAGCTAGATTAATAACATTGTCCTTTAAATGAGGAACATAAGACACTGGGCTTATATCTTAGCATATATGCATCTATAGTACCTTACAAAAGTGAATACATGGGTTGGGACTTTCTGGCAGTCAGAGATCTTTTGCTTGTATATAGGCTCACCCTGAATATTGTATTGACGAGTATATTGGCAGCTTATCTTCTCCTTGTAGGCCTGAGCTGTACCAGTCAGGGTGCAGAGCCATGCTTTGCGTCTCAACTCTATATGTGCAATTGAGACACAAAGCATGGCTCTGCACCCTGACAAGTGTGTGTATTTTCTCAAATATAACTGACCTACTTACTTAATTCTAAGTTTGTACGTTTAAAATAACAAAAAGGAAGGCAAAAGTCACTATCTCCTTAATTTTTTCAGACAAGTAATGACCAACTAACCTGTATAACGACAGGAAACTACTGAAATCCATCCCACAGATTCAAGCTAGGTTAGCAGAGCAGCTCATCTTCTCCCTGACAAGCCGGGCTGGATCTGACTGGTGCTCCAAATGGCTGCCAGTTTTTTTTACCCCGACAGATTTCATTATGGGTTGGCTTGCCACCTGGTTTTTTAATGTTTCCATGTCAAGCTAGAGCAAGTAGAAATAGCAGCTGTAACTACAGCAATGAGCACTTTTGACTGAATACCATGGTATAAGAAAAAGAAATTGGGCTTATGCTAGCATATCTCCTATTGTAGGATCCAGACTTATTTTGTGTAGTTGGGTGTGTATTTTACACCCCAAATACTTAAACTGTAATAATATGACACACTTTGTTTTGCAAAACAAACAGGGAGTCCTTTAGCACTTTAAAGACTGCAATAAATACATTTATTAATGAATGAATAAATAAATTGGTTAGGCTTTAAAAGTGCCACAGAACTCCATGTTTGTTTTGCTGAACTAGACTATCACAGATACCCCTCTGGAATTGGTTTTGCAAGATGCATCCCTGCTTGAAAACTGCATGGTCAATGTTTAATGTACCTGTACGGATTGTACAAATGTCTTTGTTTTCATTCCTGCATGTATCTGTTGTGATTTAAAGTAACCTTACAAGCACATAACCTGCAGCTCTCTTGTAAGCCAGTAAGAATTAAAGTGCTTAAGCTGTAATGATTTATTTTTTTCTTTTATTTATATAGCATCCAAAATTGAACTAAGTGTTCTACAGATAGGTCACTGTCACAAATAATCTATAATCTAAACCCTTTGTGTCGAATTGCTTTGGCACCAGCGAGTCACAGCAGTTCACTCCTGTGCAGTAAGTTGTTGAATCAGGGCACAAATAAATATCGTGTGGACAAAAAGATGGGAGGAACACAGGAAAAGGATGAATTTTTAAAAATCTTGATTCCTTTGCTCTTTTCTATTTCCCTTTAATAGCTGAGTCTTGCTTACTCACCAGGATTGTTTTTAACATTTTTCTATCTATTTTTTAAAAGTTTAATTTAATTATTAATATGTTTTTGTTTGGGTTTTTACATGGACTATTTTTATGTTTAATTTATTTTTATTATTAAATATTAAACATTCAGTGAGACTATTTCATGCACAAATTGTTTACTGATGCAGGTTCTGCTCACAGCAGGAAAGCAGAAACTGGCCATGTTGAGTATGAAAATATACCCACGTTGCTTTCCTTAATGCTGCTTGTCTCTTTCTTAGGAGGGGCTTTTCAGTTGACAGCCATCAGAGCTTCATTGGAATATGGTATTCCTGCTAGGCATGATACTGTGAAGGGTTGGCTTCATGGGGTTTCAGTTGTCCAGTGTCTGGGATCAGGACCCTAATATAGGGGACCTGCTAGTCCCCGTTGTTTTGCCATTGTAAAAGTAATAGGTTTGTAGATATTTTCAGTGTATAGTATTTCATTTAAATTCAACAGACATCATGAATCTTACTCTTTTTATGTAATCTTTAGGAAGAAATAGGTGTTGTCATTTATTTTTAAAGATTTTTTTCCTGAATTTTGTAGGGTGCCTATCTTATGTAAAATATTTACACTATATAAGTATCTGTTTTACAGGAAGCGCATAAAATGGTGAGAGAAGCTAATATTAAACAAGCTACTGCAGAAAAACAATTAAAAGAAGCACAGGGAAAGGTTTGTTTTTCAAACTTATCATCTATATAGTTTATTACACTATTAAAATCCAAAACTGTTTATGGTTGAGAGATGTAGAAGGAACCTCACATGTGTAAACCTATGCTAATAATTACTGAATTGTTTAGTGTTGAGTAGTAGACAGTGGACACAGCAGAACAGCATGACTGCAGCATATAGTTTCCAAAGGTGTACATAATGTAGTTCTTCACACAAATGCTTTTTCAAAGATGGATGATGAATTTATCTAACAGTGTTGCCAGTGAATGTTTATATCATTCCATAACGTGTGTAGGCTACAAGTGACTTAAATGTATTTTTTCATTTTCAAGATTGATGTCCTTCAGGCTGAAGTAGCAGCTTTGAAAACACTAGTACTGTCCACTTCACCAACATCACCAACTAAGGAACTTCAGAGTAGTGGAAAAGCTCCATTTAAAAAAGGGCATGCAAGAAACAAAAGTACAAGTAGTGCTATGGGCGGCAGTCATCAGGACCTCACCACAGTGCAGCCCATTGTGAAAGATTGCAAAGAGGTAACACTTTAGAGATTGTCTTTTTTGGCTATTAGTTGATTTATTAATGTTCACTGAATTAAAAGCAGTTTTATTTTGATCCCTTATAAACATGTGTGGTTGAGCGTGTGTGTGTGAAATCTTAATATAGCAATGATTAGTTTTAGAGATTTTTCTGTTAACTTACCTTTCATCTTTGAGTTCCGTATTAATAGCTGATGAATTTCTGAATCTTGCTGTTTACCTTTGATACCTTTAAATGCTTTCTGTGGAGAAGATTATAAATATCTGGCACTTCTGCAAGAGTTTTCAAACTGGCAGCTTTTTTTTTTTTTTTTTTTTTTTTTAAATACATTTGATTAACTTCAGGCTCTTTGCACTATTGACCACAGAACTGGGCACAGTCAGACCAAGACATGGTAAAGTCAAACTATAACTCTGAAATCTAGTTAATGTGTTCTTAAAAAAAAAAAAAAAAAAAAAATTTCTACACTTGCTTTTTATTCTACCTGCCAGTTTTGACTGTTTTTGCAATTACACTTAAAAAAAAAAAATACTTTTCCTTCTCTTATTGCGCTGCAAGAGAGAAACACAAATGCAACTGACTATAGAGGAAACCGGGAAACTAGTTATGTACAAAGTGCTATTGTTGCACAAGTATTTTTTAATGGATGTAATATATTTCTTTTACTTACTAGTAATTGTATGTGCTGTTCATAACAACAGGGAAATATTCAGACAGAGGTGTAATTTAAGTTGATCGTGTCCCTTTTAAAATTTTGTTTCCTTATAATTCTCTGCAGAGCTAATGAGGGAATGAGCGAGGGTAGAGGACAGATGTGCACTCAGAAGGGAAGCGACTAAGCAGAAAGCCAGTTAAAAAGAACCAAATCTGGAGCAATAAATCAGGAATTCTTATCAAGTCAACTTTTTTTCTTTTTTAAAATATTGGATGAAGGGGGAAAGTGATCAAAGAACACCAAAAAAAGCCATATAATGACTAAATGTTAGATTTTAAAAATGTTGAGTGCATACATACATAAATTATACTTTTAAAATGTTTCTGTCCTGTGGCTGACTACTTAAGGTATTAAAAACTATTCATTTTTTCATGCCTGAGAATTTTCTTATGATTGCAGCTATGGGGAATATTCCTTTAGGGAACAGGATACACTTATTGAGTATCATTTGCACAATGAGATTGGTGGCTTAGCAACCAGAACATTTACAACCTGGTTTAATTGAGAGAGCTGACTTTGATTATTCCTGAGTGAAAGTCAAGTGGATCTAATGGAAAATAAATTGGCCTGTCTAATTTTTTTTTTAAATGGATGATAGGAAAATGGTAAAGTGATCCAAGATCAAGGAAAACTAAGACACTGTAAAGATGGACTCAAATACTATAGGAGGTTAATATTAATCTTTCATAATTTTTTTAGTTTTGTCAATCAGAATTTCAGTACTGTGAAGTTTTCCCTTTGCAGTACCTCATATACATAGACTATTTTGAAATAATCAGAAATTAAGGTATAAAAATTTATATTTGCTTTCTAACTGAAAAAAAGCGGCAATCTTTTTTTGTTTGTTTTTTGTTTTTTTTAAGTACTGTAATCACGGTCCAGTCTCCAGGGAAAAGTAATAAAAATATAATAATAAAGATAAATAAGATTTTGGAGTGTGTTCAAAAGTGTCTGGTGGGCCATCTGCTTATTGAATATCCTTGCTGTCAAACAAGCATTATTAAGTTCTCAATTTGGCATGTCTGTTTGTCCAACATCATCTCCCTCTGGAAAACCCATTACATAGCTTTTAAACAGTAACAACAAAATACAGCCTCTTTCCCCATTTATAGTTTCTAAACTTTTGCTCCCTCTACCTCATTAAGCCAACACAACCTCTCTCATACTCCACAATTGTAGAGAGTCCCAGAAAGTCCTGTATTGGGTTTCTCATCTTTGTTTTTCTATTTAAAACTGTTCCTGATTTTTAGTCATCTTAAATTGTAATCAGTGAGGTTCTTTTCTTTCTCTCACTCCAAACTTAAATAAATGACTTTTACTCTCTCTCACCTCACCCCCCCCCGCCTTCATGCTGCTGAACTACCTGTGCAACTCTTTTCCTTCTGCTTCCATCACACATACCTCCTCATTTGACCTTCGATTCAGAGTTAATTTACGTACACAATCAAGACCGTTCCATAAATCTTCATTTATTTTATGACGGTAGTGTGTTTGGGCCCTATGGTGGTAGACACTGCACAAACCTATAGGAAGACATATGGTATGAGAGGGAAATAAAAAATAAAATTAAAAATAAAATATTTTATCCTCCCATGCTGTAAGTTTTCCATTTTTAAGCATTTGGCAAAGTGAGATTTCTCCCACAAAAGCTCCATGAGATAAACAAATATGTTAATCTTTAAAAGTGCCACAGGACTCCTTGTTTGTTTTTCCAATCGAACAGTTGCATGAGTGTTGCCAAGACTATCCTGACTTCAAGACCTCAGTGACTGCTGATTCACTCTTATTTTTTTTTAATGTCTCAGTGCCCTGTTACTGCAGTAAGTCAAGAAATACGAACAAATGCAACTTAGGTTGCTTATTTCTCTATTCTTAGGCAAAGCAGAGAGAAAAAATAAAGGTATGATTAAAGTGCAGCTGCTAGCACTTTAGAAGCATGTGTGATTGTGTTATTGGTATTTTCTAAAGTTTCTTGATTGAAATGCAGGTTTTGTACACTGGTCAAATTTACCACAATTTGCTGTAATCAGATAATTTGTCAATACAATGCAATTTTTTAGTGTGGTGTTTTAATAGGATCTTTCTGGGTTTCTTTGTTAGGCTGACTTATCTCTGTATAATGAATTCAGATCCTGGAAAGATGAGCCAACTATGGATAGAACATGCCCTTTCTTAGACAAAATCTATCAGGAAGATATCTTTCCATGTTTAACTTTCTCAAAAAGTGAGGTAACAGATTTATTCACTCTAAATGTTGATACTGTCTGTATGTAATATGCTTAGGTATTTATGGAAGATTTATTTCCACATGTTTTATCCAATACCTGAATGCTTTAAAATTGATTTCTTCACATAGCAACATAATATTTAGTTATTTGCTCATTATTAAAAAACCAGCACTAGTCAAGGTGAAGAGCTGAAGCCTAACTTAGTGATGAGATGTTGTACAGATTCCCCATCTCTGTCTGTCATTGTATCCAGTACTAACCTACAGTTCTCTTGCTATTTGCCAATGACCCTTTCAAGTAGAGGCTCTTATTCTCTCCCCTTCCCTCCTTCAAATTCCAGGGTCCTCAAGTATTGGGGATTGGTGATGGTTGTGTGTGCTTCTTCTGTCTTACTGGGGGCCTTTTAGGAAGGACATAGCATATGGACAATCTCTCTTACTTATACCTCTATATCATAGAGGCCATGATGCCCTTTCCTCATCAGACCATATCTCCTCCTCCGCTCCCAGTCTATCAGAGCAGCAGAGAAGGTCAGACTTCAGAACAGGCAACCTTGGGCTTTGGCGCTGTCTACTTTCTTTGTGGAAGAAAGCCTTAAACAGAGGACATTGGCCTGGGGATGGTCTCAGAGGAAGATGAAAGAGTTGGGAACTTAGCTGATATTTAGATTAAAACAATTGTGTCAATTTTACCTTCACTGACTTTTCTGCGTTTTGAATTTTCAATCATTGCTGTAAATATTTTTCTAGCTTGTCATTTTGACCACATCATCCCTCCACTGGCTCCCCCTTATCTGTCAGCTCAAACCTAAGCTGAAGGGCCTATCCTACCCTATCTATTATTTTTCACTGTTAATCTCTTCATACTTACCTCATTCCTTTCCCCCAAATTTGCCTATCCATTGTATAGAAAAATGGAGAGCAGATAGTTTCAAATATGTACTGGGGGGGGGGTGAGCCCCAAAACCCTTAGACTTCTAAATGCAGTTACCTCACAGCTTGAAGAGCAGAGTTTTTTGGAGAGGTGTCTTGGAGTTAGGACCTTTTGGTTTTATTTACATTATTATACAGGGCAGATCTTTAACTTATCATTAATTCAGTTTACATGTCTGGTGAGTTGAATTTGCATTGTTAGAACTTGCTTTGATTAAATGATATTTATTCAGATGTAAACTTCATCCTAATTTAATGGAACAGTTAATGTCAAATTACTTCTAATTGCTTTCTTTGTTCTCTTTTTGTAGTTGGCTTCAGCTGTTCTGGAGGCTGTTGAAAACAACACCCTGAGCATTGAACCGGTTGGCCTGCAACCTGTTCGTTTTGTGAAAGCTTCCGCAGTTGAATGTGGGGGACCAAAGTATGTTAAACCAAATATGTTAGTCATATGAGAGAGACAGACAATATTTTTCATCTGGTATTTGCATAATTCTTAGTTTGATGGAACTGTTCTAACTGTTACATGACCCTATTTCTTGACCTCTTGTATACGGCCTCTGCATCTAGAATACCACGCTGAACAACTTCCCTAGGAGGAAAATAAATGAGGACAGAGCCCATTGGTGGTTTTTTCCTCCCCCCCTCCCCCCCGTACAATGCCTAATGCAATGGTATCCTGGTCCGTGATAGGTAAGATGAATCATTATCGTCCTCCTCCTCACACATGTAAAACACAAGCAGAATAACCCTGCAGAAAAAGTCTGTCAGAGGAATTGCATGATCTTTTGATACTTCACTTAAGGTGCATAATGAAGAGTAATAGTTAATTCAGTACAGTGATCCAGTCATCAACTTAAGGATTCAGGTTTTTTTTTTTCCATATTGCTTTTTTGTGCTCTAAAGCACTGTCTACACTTACACACAAATAAAATTCTTACAAGATCCTTTTCCTTAAGAGTGTTTGATCTCGCATCAGATAGGCAAGTTACATGCAATAAGCACAATTCCAAGAATATTTGAATATGGACACCATTTGAGGGTTTCATGAAAGAAGTTAGTAGAAAGAAATAGAGTGCAAAGTGCTTGATGTATGCCAGTGTTTCAAGTATAGGAAGCAGTATGAAAAAGGTCTGGAGCCAAGACAAAGGAAGTATTTGAAGGAGCTTGGAAGGACAGCAAGGAGCCAAGGCATCAAAGACAAAGATGTGAGGGCAGAGTTGAAATAAGGATTTGTTTCAAGTTGGTGCAGGGAGAGATTGAAAAGAGGAGATGGCATGGAATGAGTAGCAGGAGATGAAGATTCTTTTTGCAGTTCTGGATAGAATGGGAGCAGACTGAAGCAAGTTGTGAGTTGGGAATCTGAAGAGAAGGCTGCAACAAGTGGGGTAAGGGATGGCTGAGCCATTGGAACAAGGCTTTGGCAGTAGATGTGTAGAAGAAAGTCTCTAAAATCTTTCCTATCTATATAGAGCAGTGGTTATCAACCACTGTGTGAGAACAGATAACTGCATCAACACAAAGTGGTAAGTATGTTGTGGTGAGCTGGGGCGATGGCTGGAGTTGGTCTGGGACATGTGGACCAGTGTGTCCTGTAGGGTCGCAGTATGCTAGCAAATGTGTCGCAACCTCCAAAGGTGGAGAACCACTGATTTAGAGTGTCAGAATTGTTGAAGTGAATGTTGAGCTTCCTGGCTGGATAATCCAAATAGTCTTCTCTTTTCAGTTTGTCAAATTAACATGTTCCCACAAAATGTTTTGTTTTGACAAAATTGCATTGTCTGATGGGGAAACTTCTGTCAGAAATCTTTTAGCCAGCCCTACTTCTATGTTTAAAAAAATAACAAAAATAGTTATGGTTTCTCATACCATATTTAATGTAGGATTTTTGCATTTTGTTTTGCTATTTTCTCATTTTAAAATAGTGGAAGAAAGCAAAATACTGTGATCACACCAAAAAATGTGTATTTTGAATCTTCCTTCAGTGAAGTTGTTTAAAGTAATGAGAAGAGTCACAAACTCATTATTTATTTAAACCCTGCAGAACTCCAAAATCGTTAAGGGTTTGCATATTCCTAAACATCAACTTACTTCCTTTGTCATAACTATATCTTTGTAACCATGGGTCACAAGACAAGCTCACAAATCATGGGTTTCCATCATGCCAGCTTAATTGCTGGTGTGATATTTACTTCAGTGGCATGTGGTATGGAATACACGCTGCTTAGTGCTGAGAATACCTTGTGGGAACAATTATTTGAATCCTGTGGAGGTAATCAAGCTCTCTCTCTCTTTATTGCAGTCCTGGTGGGGCATATCACAGGTTCTACTCAACAACCTGTGTATGAAAAGAACCTCCCTCTGTCACTGTCTTAACTCCCTCCCACTCCTTCCCTGTTCTGGGGGCAGTACTTAATGAGTACTACTCATTCATTCTGTTCTGCACTTCCATCTCCTACCCTTCATGTAGTCATGGAATAAAATGTTTCATATTGATTTCTCTCTCATTACACATTTCATATTTTATATCCATATTTAATATTTTGGAACAAAAACACATTCTGAAGTGTCAGAATTTCCAGTGGGATAAGAATTTCATTTTCTGACCAGTTCTGGGTTTAATAATAATTTTGGCATGGAGCACTTCCCATCAGATTATGATTTAAATAGGTAATCCTAGCTGATTGATTATCTTTAGGCAATACTGATGGTTTTGGTTTTGTTAAAACAAAAAAGGGACATAGAAGGGTGTGTGTTTGTTTGTTTGTTAAATAGGTCATTAAGATTAAAATAGTATGTACAGTACATGACATTAAGTCTCCAGAAAGGTAATTTAGCCTGTCAGAATGCCTGCCTGAATGCTCTGAAGGTTTCATTTAGTTTATAATCTTTAGTGAAAACTTGTCCTAGATTGGAAAAAGTCCAGATAATTTTAAAGGCCATCACATGAAATATTAAATAACACAACTGAACTGTTTTCTCTGTGTGTAGTAATGTTAAATGACCATTTTTACTGGTTTAAAAGAATTGTAGTGCTCTTCTTTCATGTGACTTGGCGTATTGTATCATCATCAGAGGCTAGCTCTTATTTCTGTCAGCGAGATGCATGTCACAGTGGTTTGTCTTGGTTGTAAAGCATTTCTTTGAGCAACTAAATTATTGTTAGTTGGCCTGTCAATTGTAGTTAATGCATGAGATTAACACAGAACAAATCAACAACATTTAAAAACTAGTCTTGATTTAACTGCAGTTTTAATTTCAGTGTTAAACAATAATGGAATACCAATTTAAAAGTTACAAATGTTTTTGCATGTTTTTCTCCATTTTCAAATATATTGATTTCAACTACAACACAGAATGCAAAGTGTACAGAACTTACATTATATTATTTTTATTACAAATATTTCCACTGTGTAAAAGAAACAAAGGAATAATTTTTCAGTTTACTTCATACAGGTACAGTAGAGAAATCTCTATCATAAATGTGCAATGTAGAAATGTTGAATTATTACTTTTTAACATAATTGCACATAATACCAAAACTGTGTAAAACCATAGCACTTATATGTCAAAGTATTAAGGGAGCTTACAACTGTTTAGTGCACCTGGCATGTAAGCGCCTTGCAACATCAGGTACAACAGTGTCATGCAAACACCTGTTCTCATTTTAAGGTGACATTGTAAACAAGAAGTGGGCAGCATTATTTTGTTTGTCTTGGTGATTGGCCGAACACGAAGTAGGACTGAGTGAACTTGTATGAGGTGAACTGCAAAATTTTCTTTCTTTTGTTTCTTTTTTACAGTGGAAATATTTATAATAAAAATAATATAATGTGAGCGCTGCACACTTTGTATTCTATATTATAATTGAAATCAATATATTTGAAAAGATAGAAAATTTCCAAAAATATTTATAACAAATATAAATTGGTATTTGAATATTTTTTAACAATGGGATTAAAACTGTGATTAATCACAGCTGCTTTTAAATCTTGGAATTAATTGTAATTATTTTACTAAACAGCCCTTTTTAGCATCTTAAAAGAACTTGTATGACCATAAGGATGTAATAAGAGAAAATTTCAAAGTTTTGAAGTTTTTCTTCCTCTCCCTAAAAGTTTTTTCACAATTGAGATTGACTAGTCTGATGAACACTGAATGTGTGCTTTCAGATAAGCACAACACAAAATTTTATCTATTGTGCTTTTTTGTTGCTTTTGTTTCATTTTTGAAAAGTGTGGTTCTTGCCCCTCTTGATTTTGGGTAGTGTTAAACCAGAAGAGAGAAGAACAAAAAAATTCTCAAGTCTGTTGAACAGCTTGCCATAATTTACCTGAGAGATGCACAGTTACTATGCAGGTGGATGCTACAGAAAATCTTAAACCACTATTCTAGGTACATATATCAAGCTTTTATTGTAGCAACAGTTATTTTTTCCATCAGATAAAGTTGAAGGAGAATTATTCCAAATTGTAAATACTTTTTTCTGTTGCTAAGGAATGTAGGTGAAAATTCCTTTAAACTTAATGCCTTTCCTTGATTATGTGGCTCACCATTTATTAATATGACACTTCCCTTGTGACTGAATGCATTATATCTGCTAGCATATTTATACTCAGATGCATACAAACAGCAGGGGTTTAAAATAGGCTGAGCCATTTAACCTTGGTTTTCTGTAAGGCAGCCCAAAATATCACTGTCAGGTTTTCACTTCAGTCCCTCTATTCAGGATTTTTATAGGACCTTGAATACAAAGGGCAATATAAACTTCAGCTTAAATGCAAAAATAACCTTATAAAAATACATCTTGCACAAATGTTTCCAGCTTCAGCTGTAAAACAACTGATGTAACCATGTCAGTGCTTTCTTTAGGACAAATAAATGCAACAGCATGCACAATTCTTAGGCAATTATGAAATAATTGAAATCAGTTGAAAATATAATGGTGTATTCCACAGACGAGGAACTGTATTGGACTAATGCCTGGCTCATTGTTTCAAGTTAAAGTCAGCCAAGTTGAAATTGTATTGAATGTCGGAAAATATGACCAAGAATGATCAATCTTACTCAGCTTCTGCCTTGAGGGTCTTAAAGAAGATGTTAAATTCAATGTGTGTAAAAACAAAAAAAGGGGGGGGTGCCAGTGTAAAAACAAAATAGTCATTGTAAACAACTATAGTTGACAAAATAGAGTAATAATTGTAAACTACAAATCAAGAGGCTAGAAGGAGAGTTCAAGAAGTTTTTACTATATTTTCCTTTTTTTACTATGTTTTCCTTTAAGGCAATTAAAATAGCATCTTGTATCTTAAAACTTGCAACTGGTTGAGTTTCTGAAATGCCATTTAAAGCAAAATAAGCACAAACTTATATTTTTCAGAAAATGTGCTCTCAGTGGACAAAGTAAATCATGCAAGCATAGAATCAAGTTAGGGGACTCAAGCAGCTATTACTATATTTCTCCTTTTTGCCGATATAGGGTGAGTAACTACCTTTCAATTGATTTCATTTTGAGCTCTCGCTATGTTTCCATACAGATATGTGACATGTGAGAATAACCATATATATATATATATTTACATTTGTTTAGATCACTTCTGTTTGTAACTTCTTTACATACATTCGGTATATCCAACAAGGACTTGTGAAGCAACAAGATGGTAAGTGGAAAACTGTAGTTTGCATCTGTGCATCACATAAAATATCCATTTATGTACAGTAATAGTGATGTGACATTACAGAAGGATCTTGTGCTGGTACCTATATACTAGTCATTGTATTAGGTCATACGGTATTGGCATAAACAATGGTTGCTCTGAGCTCTGCCTGTAAAAATATGTAAGAGAAGATGATTGTAATCTCATAGCCAAATGCAGATGAAAAATAAGCTTTTTGTTGCTGCTGCCAGGACATCATGAAGCAGCCTGCTTAGACCTCCAGTTTACAGTGTAAATGACTGGCAGTGGGAGAACTCTCCAATAAAAGAAGCAGATGCTGCTGTCATTTCCTCAGGCTATTTCTCTTGACCTGCTGATTTCATTCTTGTTTGGACTCATCTTTGGACAGCTAGCTCTCTATCCAAGCTCCTATCTCAATTAACTAGGAGGGCAGCTCAGCTGTCCTGTTCAATTCCAGTAAAATGGATACATAGAGCTGGTTATGAAGACACTCCAGTCCACATTATAGGTTACTCAGTTCATAAAATTTTAGAAAGATTTTGCAAACTTACTGCTTCCTGGGGTGAGCGTTGAGCTTCATTTTTAAGTGCACTGGCCTAGCAAAGTGTTCTTTTTTCTTTTTATTTTTTTTTTTTGTTGAGGGACAATGATGATGATCTAGTCTGAGATGAATAGCACAGGTGTCATATATCAGCCAGCAGTGTGTGCCTCCAGACCAATAATTTGTGACAGAATTAGAACATATCCCTTTGAAAGATATCCAGACTTATTGAAATATGTGCTGTATCTCCTAGTAAATTCCACTGATTACTTTAAAAAATGCTCTCACTGTTAAGTTTTGCCGAACACATTTGAAGCGAATGACATTTTTCAAAGAGGAATGAAGTATTATTGTCACGATTCGGGACTGTCTGCACTTTTGACCAACCTTGGTCTCTGAGTGAGCGCACCCTTTCAGGTGAGGCGTCTCTCTCAGGGTGGAATCCTGGAATTTTACCACCTTCAGAATTGTTCGTATGGCACAGTGCCTGATGTGTCAGCTGTGATTTCTCAGCATCCTGACTAGGTTTGAGCCCTAGTGATCTTACCTTTGGGAGCCGTGGCCAATGTGAGAAGATACAAAACTGCCTGTTCAAAGCAAAGTACTGTTCAATCTTAACAGCAGGATTAAAGCATTAAAAGAAAAAGCATTTTCAAGACAAATCTACATGCATCTGACTTACGTAAATTTTAGGTAGGCCTATCTTATCCAGGGAGAAGCGGGGGGGGGGGGGGGGAACAACACAACAAAAGGAAACAGTGACAAAAAAAGAAAAAGATTTATATTTATAGAAT
>ML681994.1:53744403-53813320 GCA_007922195.1 Podocnemis expansa | reverse complement strand
ATGCTTCGAAGATGGGTGAACTTACAGAATGGAATGAAAATAAATGCCGTTCACCCATCTTCGAAGCATCTGACAAAGTGGGATTTTCTCCCACGAAAGCTCATGCGAAAAATAAATCTGTTAGTCTTGAAGTGCCACACGACTCCTTGGTTTTTTTGCTGGACTAGACTCTCACAGCTATCCCTCTGGAATTCTACCTTATCCAGATGCCCTCATTGCTGGTCTGCACATCTGCAGTTTCTGAGTTTCTGTCTTCCTCTCTACTGAACTTCAGGTGCTCAGGATTTGTAGTCACTGCAAACTTCTGTTTTTGCTTCTCACTTGGAGTATACCTGAAGTGACAAGCTGAAACTTTCCCCACCAGCTGGATTGCTGATCCCAGAATGGTGGAGGTAAAATTTCAGAGGAATTGGCACCTGCATTGCTCTTTTGAGTATCAGAAATAGAGGTCTGTCAAAAATATTTATCTCCTTTCCTGTCTAGGTACAAACTGAACCGTACCTTAATTAAGTCTTAGTAATCATTTAGCAGACCCACATGACAATCAGATCAGTAGCTGGAATGTATAATCATAAAATCTTACAGGTAGTTCCCACATCCTACACAATTCATTACTCTCATAACGGAAAGAAATGTAAACTTTGTCTTGTGCTTCAGTTGCTAAATGTTCATAGCTAACAATAGAGTTGGTTTTCAAGAAGTTTTCAGTAATTGCTTATTTCCATTCTTACCACTAGAACTGTAAGAATGGTGATTGCAACTTCAACATAGGGGCAACAATATGTGTGTGTGTCAATTGTGTCTCCTGATTTGGTATCTTAATATTTTGTTTTCTTGACTATTTTAAATTGCTTGTTGAGATAGACTTTCTTTTGTAAGGTGGTAGCTCCTGCAGATGAGTGCATTTTTTAAAAAATTATAAAATGAGTGGAAGTGAATTCTAAGGGCTGGTCTACACCGTTGTTCTGGCTTGGTGTGAGATACAGTGGTTACATTACATAACTAGTATATCTCACATTGACATACTTACACATTTCCACAGTATAGCACCTTCATGACACTATGTTAAAGGGAGAGCCTCTCCTGTCGATGCTACCTTCCGCCTTTCATGGTGGTGGACTGATTCAGCCATTGACTAAGTGTTACTCTTTACATTCGGTAGAGCTGGTTGGAAAAGTGTGCATGGTGGAACGGGGTGGGGAGAAGAGTATGAAAAAAAAAAAACCCTACAGGTTAGTTTTCCTTTCCTTTCTTTTGGAATGGAGCACTTTTTTCATTATCCAAAAACTTTGTTTTTCCTTCTTCCTCTGCCCCCTCCCCCTTTTTTTCATTTTGTCACTGAAAAAGAAGGGAAGCAGAAGAAATGGGAGGGATGAAAACTGATAAACTGAAAAAAGCAGCTCAGTTTTTGTTTCATAATTTCTTAAACTGACTTGTGCTTAAAAAGAAGTGGTTTGGAGGGGGGAAAAAACTCCTACAACTTTCATGGAAATTTCTGATTTTAAGGGGCAGTTTTAGTATGAAATATTTTCTTTATGAAAAACTTCAGTTCTATCATCTGGTAAAGTGAGAAAGCTAATATGAGTGAGAGATCGTTTATTGGACTAGCTTCTTTTGGTGAAAAACACACAAGTTTTCAAGCTGCTCAGAGCTCTTTTTCAGCTTTGTGTAGCTAAAAATCTTGGGTCTGTCTCTTCTACTCTTGTCTTTGTCATATCCTGGGACCACCATGACTATGACACTACTGCAAACAACATCCAGTAGAGTTGTTGACAAATATAGTACATGTGTGACTTCCACACGGCCATGTTTGTTATGATGGGTACAGGTACAGTAATGTCAATAAGGTTGCAATAAGTCATTCTTTTAAAATTGTTCATAAAGATTTCCCGAGAGGAGAACCATATCTGACCATGGGCAGATCAGAAATCAAGGTACAGCAGGGTTAGTAGTTTAACCTCTCTGTGTACCAATTCAGGGTTTTCTTAATGCATTAGTGGTGCACATAATTGTAGGACCCCTGGACTAGATAGTGCCAGCTGATGTTTTAAATTCTTGCCTTTCCACATGTCAGATTCCCAAAGGTCATTTGAAGGAGCTCTAAAAATGTCTTGTTCCCCCTACCCCCCAATACAATCATACATCACCACTCCAGGATTTTGTAATTGGTGTTGAAATTGTACCATTTATGTAAAAGTTTCCTAAAGGTGAAACTTACAAATGAGAGGGCTTATGTATCTCAGCTAAAATTCTTGAATAAATGAGGGTGGACTTTTTGTTTCAGTAATCTTATATTTTTTTTTCTGTTTTGTACAGTGGATCAGATGTTTTGGGAAGTTATGCAGTTGAGAAAAGAGATGTCACTGGCAAAACTTGGATATTACAAGGAAGAACTCTAATTCTCTACACTCTGGCACATGTGTGAACTTTGATATAGATAACTCTAAGATGGGTGAAATTTTTTGTCACTTGATATTTATTTCCAGCAAGTGGGTCCAAGATCTTTTCTCCTCCTTGCGAATTGCACTAAGTAGTACTGTGATTGTTTTAAACTCCCCTATGCTATGTATGCTTAGATACAATATTTTAGTTGAACAAAATGTGGCCAGCCCTTACAGGTATACTAGTTACTGTAATTTACAGTTGAAAACAAAATCTCTGATTAAATAAATGTTAGATTGAAGATGTGTTTTTATTCTCTGTTCTGTATGATTTATAATGCAGAAGGGCATGTGATTTCCCCCATCCTTCCAGTAGTCATGTTGACTCTGTAATCTGTGTGGTACTGATCTGTAGAAAAGAGATGGTTTGATGTATATCTAAGAATTTTATGAATAGATGGGAGTAAATGTCTCTCTTAAACACTAATGTTCCCTTCACTGCAGTATTTGGGCAATTGATCATAAATATAAAAGGAAATCTCTAGGAGGATTTTGGGTTCTCTGAAATACTTTTAAAATATTGCTATCTGCCTATATCCCATTTAGATTTGTAGAATGTAAAGCCCAGAAAAACCCATTAGATTATATAGCAGGCATGGCCAAACTGCGGCTCACGAGCCGCATGCGGCTCTTCAGTGAGAAAAGTGCAGCTCGCTGCTGCAGGCTTTACCTGGCCCCAGACACATTCTTCTGGCGGTGTGGGGGGACACGGACAGTTTAAATCTCCGCCTCCCTGAGCATTCTTCAGATGAATGCTCAGGGCAGAGCAGCAGAGGGTCCAGTAAACACATCATCAGCTCGCTGGTCAGGTAAGGGTTTAAGGGGATGGCATTGGGGCAGCATGCAGCAGGGGCTGGGGTGCTGTTAGAGGGAGGGAGAGAGAAGGGATCAGGGACGGGGTTGGGCCAGAGCAGAGGCAGAAGCCGCTGAAGTGGTGGCAGGGTGTGTTTGCAGGAGGGAGAAGAGCTCAGGGTCTGTGGAGCAGAGAGGGGGAGGGGTGTGTTTGCAGGAGGGAGAAGGGCTCAGGGTCCCATGGGAGCAGAGAGAGGAAAGTATGTGGGGGGGGGAGTTAGAAGGGAGAAGGGCTCAGGGTCTGCCTGGGGAAGAAAGGCAGAAGCTGGGGGCATGTTGGAAGGGAGGGGATGGTGTGTGCGTGCGCAGGAGAGAGAAGGGCTCAGGGTCCAGCTGGAGCAGAGAGGCAGGTCTGGGGAAGGGGTGCATTTGTGTGTGTGTGAGAGGGAGGGAGAAGGGCTCAGGGTCTGGCTGGAACCGAGAGGCAGAAGCCAGGGATGTGCAGGGTGAGGGTGCAGGGAAGCAGAAAAGTCTATTGAAACTGCTTTTCCCAGTGAAATACGGAATAGAATCTTGTAAACAGTTCAGACTCTTACAAATTTAGGAGTAAATGTTCAGGTAGCATAAACTGGTATATGCTGATTTACAAGATCCAAGCATCTGCCCGTTAAGGCCATAGCCATTCTAATCTCCATTACATCAGCAGCTTCCACTGGTTGTGTGCTGTTTTGTTTTTAAATCTAATCAGCAACAGTATAACTAAAGTTAACTAACTTTTCTTTCTAGAGGGCAGCTGCTCTTTACCAACTAATAAAAAGTAATCTTCTCAGCAGAGCATTGATAACTAAATAAGCCATCTCTGATAGAAAGCGCTGTGCTTTTCCTGGGATCATTGAGCAAGATCACACAAGGATTTCCCTAAATCAGGAAAAGAAGCAAGGAGTCCTGTGGCATTTAAAGGCTAACAGATTTATTTATTGCATGAGCTGTTGTGGGAGGAAAATCTGACGAAATGGTATTTTTCTCTCACAAAAGCTTGTGTGTTAAATAAATGTCAGTCTTTAAGTGCCACAGGACTCCTTTTTTCTTTTGCTGAACTAGGCTAACACAGCTACCTCTTTGTAATTTTTAAGCTTTTCAGAAAATCACAGTTGTATTATGTAGCTGATATAGGGAAATGAGAAAATCACAGTGGGAGAAGTAGTAGTCTCTAGTCAGCAAAGGTAGGAGAGGTGGTCCTCATGGCAATTTCTCTGATAAAGGTCCACATGAGCCTGACCTTCGACTCAGCAACCCACTATTCTCATATGCCCTTGTATTTTCTAGTATACTTTTATTCCTCTAGCTGGGGAAGAACTGAAATAAGTATCATGGTTTGAGCCTAGTGGAGATGAACTATTCAATTTCAGTAGGTTTCAATACATAAGTGTCAGTCAGTTTTCAGCAGAAAGAAAAAAAAAATACTGCTATTTACAGCTCAGATATATCAGTGCTGTTAATAGCATACCCTGCAGTACACTGTATCAAAGGCATAGAAATGAAATTGTTTCAATACAATACATATGCTGTTTTTGTGCATGTGCTGGAAATTTTTGTATCTGAGCCATGAGCCCTATCTCGTGTACTACTTTGTTGTAGATCCATTATCTGTGTCCATTGTTTTCTTGTATTATAATGCCTGACTTAGTAAAATAAGTTTTTATAGGCCTAGGTTTTCATTATAACCTTAAGTAATTTTTAGAATCTGACACTAGTAGGATCAATATTTGCCCTTTTTTACAATAAAATTAAAGTGCAATGAATTTTAGTAATTTTGGAGTAGGTAAAGGTATGGCTATGCCTTAGTGCAGCTCTCAAAGGTTTAATAATCAACTTGTGTGGCTCTTGATTTCCATAAGTTTGGCCACCCCTGTTATATAGTCTGACTTGCATATAACAGATCCCTAGATTTCATCCAGTTATCTCTTTATTGAGCCAAATAATTTGTTGACTGTTATGATTTTGCTAAAGCATATCTTCTAGAAAGCCTTTCAGTCTTCATATGAAGACATCAGAGAGAGTATGCTTTTTCTCCTAGACTAAAGAGATCTTTGGTACCTAGTATTTTCTGCTGCAGTAGGTACTTACATGATATAATTGTCACCCCTCAATCTACTTTTTGATGAACTAAAAAGATCAAGCTCTTTAAGTCTCTTCCTATAAAGCATTTCTTATAGTCCTCAAATAATTTGTCTTTTCTGTTCCTTTTTCAATTTTTCACCTCCTTTTTAAAAATGTGGACATCAGAACCATAAGCAGAATTCTATTCTTTCCCTCCAATGCTGTGTACAAAAGGTAAAATCAACTCATTTCAACTCACTACTTCTCTGTTCCTACACACTTTCCCTGTTTATACATCTAAGGATTGAATTAGCCTTTTTTTACCACAGCATTGCACTGAGAGCTCATATGTTGAGTTGCTTATTAAAACGAGTTGAGATGGAAAAACAATTGTACTGTGTAGAATTCTAATGGGGTACATTCAGATAACTCACCTCTCAACTTTGGTGTACCATGCAATTCTTCTCAAAGACACGATGCTGTGGTTATTGGTGTTAAACACTGCTTCAGTTTCTAACCTTTCCCTAGTCATAGCCAGAGCTTCTAGTTATGCATCATTCCCCTCTACCACTCTCATTTTCTCTGCATTTATCTTTGTTTTTTTTTCCCTTCATCTTTTTTCTCTATGTTAAAAGCATCCAGTCAGTGATTCTAAACACCTCACTTTCCATCACACATGCTAATCATTTCAGCACTCCTTCCTAGTTGGAAAATTAAGATTAGCTGGTTTCTTACTGTTACTCCTCACATGTATAATTGTTGGCAACTGAAGAGGATCATGCCTCCTTAAGAACAATGCATCTTTGCTCAAGTGGCACTTTGCCTGATCTGTTGGCAGACAATTGGTGATCAAGGATGCATGGAACATGGCCAGCGATGTGTGGCAGATTTATCACACACAAGCACTTCGGGGAAAAAATTAACTTCCTTTTTGATCCTGACAGCTATTCTTCATTTATAAAAATTGTAAGATTATTGGTGGGTGAATCAACTATCAAATTAAAATGTAGAGAGAAAAGAGCTAATATTGATCTAATATACTAAAAACACTTAAGCAGCAATAGCTGTTTAATTTATTATTATGAAAGATCCCAAACAAATGTTTCCAAGTGATTTAACTTCTAAGTATAGATTTGTAAAGGTGGATACCTCACTTTTTCACAAAAATAAATCTAGTGGGATGCAACACTTAATGGAATAAATGTATGTAACACTGTTTCAGGAAGGTTGACATACTCCTTTCCAAGAGTAAAATACCATTTTTTTCCTCAATCACTCTCCATTGGCAGCTGTGTATTCTTAGAACCACTAGTGAAAGGATTTTTATATCCTGCTGCTAGCTAAGTGACTTTTACTGTAGAAAGCTGGATGAATTCTAACATCCAATGTCAATATGATTAATATTCTATTATGACAATATAGTATGAAGATGTTTTATTCAGTTCTATTTTCACGAGACAACAAAGATAATGGTTGTCTTTTTGTGCTATACACAGAGATGTTGCTAAAGAATTTAAATTATTGATATTCCTAATTTTGAGCATTTGAAAGATTAAACTTTGCTATTGTTGGAATCAAACTATTTTTAGAGTTACTATATTCTGTAACTAAATGATACCTAATATTCTACAACCTAACAACTCATTGCAAGCAATGTTCATTTCAGCAAAAAAGTGAAGTTTTGGTATCTGGCACTATGTGGGCACTAAAGGTACTGCATTTTTTACATGTGTGTATCAAATATGTAATCTCATACACTATATATAACAGTTGCAGGGAATAGCAGATCAGTGTTAGTTAGGATGTGATTCATTTGGACCAGACCAACAGCCTGGGTCACCGACTCATGGAAGGTACACCCAATGGGTTCTGTCTACGTAGCCTTGGCTGCAAAAGACACAGTGTACATGATGATCTTTGATATATAAAGATATATAATCTTTCAGATATAGATCTGAATGATTATCTTGCACACTCTCTTTTGCAGCCAAGGACTATGTAGTCAGAGTCCTCTGGGTGTACCTTCTGTGAGTCGTCAGTGATCCAGGGTATTAGTCTGGTCCCAATGAATCATACCTTTTAACACTGATCTGCTATTCCTTTGTCTTCCCTCTCTCCTTCAGCCCCTTAAATCCTGTTTCTCTCTCGGCAGCCATTATATTGTAGCTTATAAACTTTGTGGTTAAGAGATGAGCCTCTTAGGAGAAATGATGCAACTATAAGTCTGTAAAGGGGTATAAAACAACAATTCTAGAGCTGAGGTCTTGGCAGTGACCATAATCTCTCTGTATCTGGCCTTCTTGTGGATTTCTTGAGTTTGCATTCAAAACTTGATATTCCAAGCCAAATGGCTCTTGGAGGTTCCCACCATAAGTAGATAAGGTAGATTTTCATTTTAATCTTTGGGGTAAGAGGGAGGAAGCTACTTGAGGTATACAGGGTGTTTTTCTTTGTAGATCAGATAAATGAGGAATGCTGGACTGGTGGTAATGCACTGAATACAGGAGATCCTGGGTCAGCTCCCAGCTTTGCTGCATATTTCATGTGACATTGGGCACATTGCTTAATTTCTGTGCTTTAGCCTTATATCTGGCCAACGAAGATACTTCCTATTGGCATGCCATGGGGTTAATTTCATGTTTATGAAAGTCAGGCATGGTGCAGTGAGCCATAATAAAAATCTAGATGATGCACAATTATTGTAATCTGTGGAGTTTTCCTGTTACATTCCACTATCCATATCAACTTTCATTTATAGTACTTAGTCATTTACACATAAATACACTAGTGTGGAAGGACAAATATGAGATAAATCATTTTTATTGCCACCTTGCTTGCGCATGTGTAGGTAAGGGCATTACTGGGGGCAAAGGTTCTTGAAACAAGGAAGAAATTAGATACATTTTGCATAGTTTTCCACACGAAGTGAGGAAAATATGCCTTTTATAATTTTCCTCCTAAAGTCTGATCAAGTGCTTCACTGCATGCAGTAGAGCCTTTATAAGTACATTGCTTGCCATTAGTCTTGAAGCAATCCATTTACCTGGGGCAAAGAAAATCAAACAGCTAGGGGCATTCTATTTAGCAGTAGAATGACGTGATTATGAAGATGTTCAGAAATACCTCAGCTGGAAAAGAGAGACCAGCGCAACTGTTTCACAGTCTGGTGTCCCTAAACTTGTGACAAGAAAATCTAGCTGCTTCCTGCTTGTCATGGATGTAGTGGGAGAAAATGAGGCACTGCAGCAGTTCTTTGAAGGTAAGTGCATGTTTTCTATAGCATTTATACAGTTTCTGAGAGAAACTATTTGAGATGGCATGTGCATCTTAATAAAAGACATTTTAATTTGAAATTTTAGTTGGGGAAAGAAAATCTGTGGGAACGCTAAATATTCTGATCTTGACACAAGTTCCATGTAATGTGGGGGAAGACTAAATGAGAACTAATGACATGGGAGCATGAGAAGGACTCCTTTATGCTTTCCTTTATATAGCAGAGACAGGAATAAAAGAAACCATATCCTTAGGAGTTCCCAGTGATGAATGACAGGGAGGAAAGTATCAGAGAATGGCTGGACTGCCTCATAAATGCCCAGACTTCTGTAAGGCAGTGGTTCCCAACCAGTGTGCCATGGTACACAGGTGTGCCATCAGGCCTGAGCAAGAGTGCCATAAATTTTTTTGACAAACTACTCAAAGAGCTCTGGATTGGCTCATTGTCTCATGAATATTCATGAATTTATTTGGAAACTAAATGGTGGTGTGTCTCAAATTAATTAAAGGTAGCAAGGTGTGCCACATCAGAGAAAATGTTGAGAACCACTGCTGTAAGGAAAGTCTTAGGACATGGCAATATCCATAGACCTTGAGAATCGTTCCTCCTCACCACAGAGTGGGAGGCAAACCTTGCCCAGCGTGACCTTATTCTGCTAAAGCTGACTGACCATCATTTTCTTGGTGTCTTTATCCCTCTCCCTTGGACAACTATGGGAGGCTGTAATCTGACCTTCAACTTTCTCATTTTCTTTCATTAAAAACTTCTTGCCAAATGTCACACTGAGTTCATCATGGGCCGGATGACCTCACTATAGTGACTGTTTCCTCTTCTCTGCCACTGCTTTAATCTGACGGAATGTGAATGCACAGATCTAGGAACAAATAACATAAGCTATACAGGATGAGGGACTCTATCATGGGATGTAGTGACCCTTAAAAAGATTTGGGAGTTGTGAAATGTAATCAGCTGAAAATGAGTGCTTACTGCAATGTTGAGACCAAAAGAGCTAATTTGATCCTTGAATGTATAAATCGGAATTTCAAAGGGAAGTTGAGAAGTAATTTTATCTCTCTCTTTGGCAGTGGTGTGTGATTGTGGTTTTATACTATGTCCAGAGCCACAAAAATGATTAAAGAGTTAGAAAACATTGTATATAGCAGTGGTTCTCAACCCCTGTGTCGGGACCCATTACTGGTAACACACAACAGACAGAGAGTCATGGAGAGCCATGGAAATGGCTGGATTTGGCCTTGAGGGAGTGGGCTAGTGTGTCCTGTAGAGTCACAATATGATACCAAGTGTGTCATAGCTCACAAAAGGTTGAGAACCACTGCCTTATAATAACAGACTTCATCTGTATATCTTAAATAAAAGTACTTATATGGGGAACAAATATTTGGTAATGGACTTTTCATTCTAGCAAATAAAGGTTTAACATGATCCTATGGCTGGAAGTTGAAACTAGGCAAATTCAGACCGGAAAGAAGGCATGCCTTTTTAACAGCCAGGGTAACTATTGGTACAAGTTTTGAAGGGTCATTTTGAAGACTCCATCACTGGCAATTTCTAAATCAAGACTGAATGCTTTTCTGTAAGATACACTAGTGTAGGCATTATTTTGGGGAAGTTTTAAGGCCCATGCCATGCTACACAGGAGATCCTGGTGTATGAATACAGTGGCCCCTTCTTGCCTTGGAATCTAGGTCTGTGTCCATTGTTTTGTTTCTGTAATCAAAGAAACCTCATTTCTTAAGCCTCCTAGTACTGAATGGAATCAGTTCAAAATGGCTGTTCAGATTTAGGCAGTGAGAGAAAAATGCTACTTGCTTTTTCTTTCTGATTTTTCACATTGTCAGTGTTTCTACTTTTAGAATGGTTTGGATTTTTAATTTGAATAGGCAGGGCTATTTGTTTTCACTGCCATTGCTCAGATGTAAATACTCCTGATGTGAAATGGAACCTTAATGTAATACAAAAAACTTTAACCAAATATAAACTGAATTCTGTTACCCTGTTCCTTTTTTAAGCTAAGCAGTTCATGTAGTTAATGTGAAACTGAGAAAAGTGTACTGAAAGGCAAAATTAAACTCACTCTTATCTTTGCTTTCAGAAGATTTAATTTTTCATTGAACTGATGGGTTTCTAACCTGGTATTGTACTGAATAACTGTTAGGTATGTCAGCAAAATTACGACATTCATCTGGGAGGTCAGATATAAACCAGTGTTTCTCCTCAGACATAATGCAGGTGTTCCCTGACCCACCCTAACTCCCCTCCATTGGGAGGGACTGAGTGGGTATGGGCTATGTTCCCTCTAAGCTGTGCACGTGCACACAGGTTGTGAAGCCCATGCACACAACAAAATAAAGCACGCACAAAATAATTCAGCAGTGCTAATATTTTTGTGCTACTTTAAGAAGGCAGTTTCAAATAGCATGTTTCAAATAAGGTTTTGTAACTTGTAAAATCATTTCCATCACCGTATCAAAATAAAATTTAGATATTATTTGCATCATATGCTTTGTTGCGCTCACAAGTTTGAACACACTCATTGGAGTGCACACAAATTTGGATACTGGTTCTGAAAATTTGCACAGAAGAAATTTTTTGGGCACATAGACTATGAAAAATTAGGGGGAACATTAGGTATGGGGAAAGAGCAATTTAATGCCCTTGCCACAGCAAAGCTTCCAGGCACGTGGCGGTGGATATTGACACACACTTGGAAGCTTTACTATGACTGGGACATTTTAAATGTCCTGCCGCTATTACCAGCTTTTTCAAGAATGCAGGTGTTCTACATAAAGTAATTAATATCTTTAGATGTTTTCTTGTCCGCTAAAGGATGAGAAACACTCATCTAAACTATGTCTAAGCAATCTGAAAATACCTGCGGAGAGCTCTGGAAAAGTCACATCCAAAGCAAGGATTTAGGAGAGCTATGAAGCATACAGTAGTGACTTCTGTGCCAATGATAAAGCAGGAGTGGACTCTCTCCCTGTGCAAGTTCTTCAATCTCTTTTAATGGGTCACACTTCTCTATGTATAATCACTAAATGTTTTAATCCTTTCAGTACACTGGATGTATAGCATGTGTTAGATGGAAGCTTTGTCTCAGAATTAGTATGAAGAACAAAACAAAGTTTGAGAAGATATTTCCTGTTTAGTTTGCAGGATAGAAGAGTGGGGGCTTTGATAGCAGCCTTTAACTACCTTAAAGAGAGGATAGAACTAGGCTGTTCTCAGTGGTGGTAGATGACAAAACAAGCAGCAGTGGTCTGAAGTTACAGTGGGGAAGGTCTAGGCTGAATATTAGGAAAAACTTTTTCACTAAGGGGGTGGTGAAGCACTGGAATGGGTTGCCTAGGGAGGTGGAGGAATTTCCATCCTTGAAGGCTTTTAAGGTGCAGCTTGACAAAGCCCTGGCTAGCATGATTTAGTTGGTTTAAACAGTGGGTTGAACTAGACAATGGCCTGACACCCCGTCCAACCCTAACCTTCTATGATTCTATATAATACTAAGTTTTGGTCTTTTAAGTCAGGAGTCTCAAACTCAAATCACCTTGAGGGCTGCATGAGGACTAGGATATTGGCCCGAGGGCCGCACACTGAAACCTTTTCATACAATGATGCAGAAGTACAGTAAAAAATGAAGAGTAATATAGTATGCTAATAAAAGTAAATTTATTAACTTTTTTGAAACTGTAACATGAAGTCTGTGCTAATTTTGACAGTCTTTCCAGAGCCAAAACATACATTTCCTTTTAGAATTGCTTCCATTCAAGATGGCAAAATCATCAAAAAGACAAAGAGTAAACAAACAGACTTAAAATTTTACATTATAAATCAGTGGTTCCCAATCTTTTTTGGTTTGAAGGCAAAAAATATACTTTTTCAAACCCTGAAGGACCACCAGTAAAATTTAATTTATTGAATTCAAATTGATGTTAATTGAAATAAATTCATTGCATTCATTGCAATAAATTCATTTGATTTATTAAAATTGAATAAAAATTTAATTGAAATTAAATTTTAATAAAGGTTTTAGTTTTTTAAATGAAATTAAATTGTTTTAGAAGATTTTGTTTTTGTTTTGTTTTGTTTTAAAAAGAGGTGGCTGCATGTATCCCCAAGCCAGGAGGGGAGGAGAGCAGCCACATCCCAGGATGGGCTATAAACAGGTTGGTCAGAGCCCTCCACAGGACAGTAAATAAGCAGCCCCTGCCTGGCCCTGGGGTCAGCGCTGGGACCTGTGGTGGGGGAAACACCCTCCCCATCGCCTGCTGAAATTTGGCCATGCTGAGGTTGGCAGAGGGGGAAACACCCCCTGCCCGTCTGCCCACTCGAATTTGGACGCATTGGGGCTGGCATAGTGAAAAACACACCCCGCCCACCTGAATTTAGCCTCTCTGGGGTTGGCAGAAGGGGAAACAACCCCCACCCACCTGCCCGCTTGAATTTGGCTGAGTGGGGCCAGCAGAGGAGAAAACATCCCCTGCCTGCCAGAATTTAGCAGCACTGGGGCAGTTGGAAATAAAAACACTACCCCCAACATCCTAGGGGGAAACATCCCCTGTCTGTGCTGGGACTGGCAGCGGGGAAAGCCCTGGGGGCCGTGCTGTGGCTAGTGGTGGGGCTTTCTGGTGCTCCCCCAGAATGGAGCCCCCTGTGAACAGTTCCCACAGGCTCAGGCCACCCTCCTTTAAGGACCCCCCCCAACCTGAGCCTTCTCTGGACTGCTCAGCCTGCTTCAGCTGCTCGATCAGCTGCTGCATGTGAATAGGGCAATTTCTGATCAACTGCTGCGTGTGAATAGGGCAGCTCCCAGGCAGCAGTTCAGCTCCTTCCCGTCAGTGGCTGATAACGAAGCGGGGAGGTGAAGCTGTTTGGTCTCTGTCTGCAGAGAGGCTCAGCATTTGAAAACTCCAAGGCTGGAAAGGTGGGAGCCCCAGGATTCTGGGGGTTACCAGGGGCCGCAGAAGGCAGCTCTGTGGGCCGCATGTGGCCCATGGGCCTTGTGTTTGAGACCCCTATTTTAAGTAGAGTGAGTCAATAACATACCATTGTAATACAGGATAAAAGGCTGAATTTCATTTCCTGGGCAGAGTTATTTAGTATGTGTCAGGGTTGCAAACAGCTTAATAACCTTGTCATATGACAAGAATTAGCATTCAGAAGCCAGTGGCTACTTTTCAAACTACAATTAAAGCACTTGAAAACAGCAAGTTTGTTTGGAGCAGTCTGCTTGATTTTGCTTTAGTTTAGGATAGCTATCACACACACTGTGTACAATGTCAGTTAACTCTTCTGATCTTTATAGGTTTTCACTCACATCCACAGTACTGGCGATCCTTTCAGTTGCACAGAGAGACTACACATCTGTCACTTGTTGCTTGTTCTCTCCTGCTCTTCTCAGAGAGAGACATGTATGGAGTGGAGTGGAGTGTCTTGTTGTGATAGCTTGTTTTTTTGTTTTTTGTGTTAATTGTTAAACCTACCTGTTGCTATGTATGTTAGAGAAAGCAAGGTCAAAGAAACACCCTTTGTGCTTGGCACCATTTGTGATGGTCCTTAGTTCTGGGGAGTTCATTACACAGTCAGAGGCCGCTGCCTGAGAAGGTCCTGCCCATCCAACAGCTTTACTTTTATTGTGGAGAGGTCTATTTGTGCTGGATCAGTTGAATTGTTGATCACAATTTATGTCCCAGAGCTTTTGGTGATGTCTTCAATATCCTGGGCCCTGACTGTGAAGCGCTTTGAAGATAAGGACCGAGACCTTTAACTTCATTCACAGTTCAATGGAAAGCCGTGCAGAGAAAGGAGAACAAGTCTGATATGTCCTGTGCTGTGTTGTGTTACTGAGATGTGCTGCAACATTTTGGCTAGTTGGTGTTTCCTAATTGCTTATGGTTTCATACCCAAGCATTTCACATTGCTGTGTTGTCCAGTCAAAAGGTGAAGAAGGTGTGAATAATGGAAGCCTGGCAGTGGCGTACGGAGGATGCTGTTAGATACCGTCTCTTGGGTCCTAGTGCTGGAAGGCTTTTGTTTCTATGTATGCCAGACAGCTGAGCATGCACAGAAATGGAAGCCTTCCCTCACTAGGATCCAAGAGGCAGCTCCCAACTGGATCAGGCCCTGCTTCTCCATGAAGTGCTAGTCCAGCCTGACTGGTGTCCCCCACCCACCAGCACTTACCCACACACCACTAGTTCTGATTTGGAGGCAAACTCCCCCTCTGCCTTGCGGATACGGTGGCACTGGGCTGGCCCTTCACAACATAAGAGATGTGCAAGAGGATGTGTATGTCTCAGCCCTCCTGCATCCGTCCTCCTGTGCCTTATGAAGGGCCAGCCTGGTGACCCCCTCCCTCCTTCCCCTTGCTACATCACTGAAACCTGGTCTTCATCTGCTCTAATCAGTTGGAAGCTCCCAACCAACCAGTAATGATAGAAAACATTACTCATGATGTAAGAGCTCAGTATAAGGGAGGAATCCAGGAGTACATGCTGCCCCTAGATTAACATTCAACCTACTACCCCTGTGTTGGCTTCTGAATATGACTGAGTAAAAATTAAAGCCTTCCGTAGCTAAATGAAATCACATAATAAATGGATGCTATTAAATGTGAAACAAATTCAAATAGCAAGAGATGCAAATATGGTATCCTATTCTAATAAACAGAGATAGAAACAGAAGTAAAAATAAATAGTTTGACCTCTCTATCCACCATGGATATTAGAATAATCCTTAGTTTCATGTCAGCAAATTAGGGAAAGACCATGACTATCTTGGCCCCTATTCAACTGCTGTGCGTTAGGACACCAGCTCTTTTTTGTAATTTAATCTCTTTAAAACTCCTTAGCATGGGATGCTACTCCCGTGACTCCAGTTTGTCCCTAGAGCAGTTGTTTTCAAACTTCTTTCCCCTGGGACACAGTTGAAAAAGATCATTTATGGCCACAACCCAACAATTATGCATTTGAATAATGCATTCCAGTCTTCCAGTAGCAGCAGAAGGGGGGGGGGAGGCACCATGATGCAGTTCTTGAGGGTCTTGGTCCCAACCCACTTGGTTTGAAAACCACTGCCCTAGAGGATATCTGGGAGATGTGTCTACAATGAGAAGCAGCCTTTCCTATGGTTTAGTTACTGTACTCCTGCATTGTTCCATGTGCAAGAGTAGTAAAAGTGGTTGAAAAATTGTAGACAATGTGTAACACTAGAGAAAAATCCATAGTTTTTAAATGGTTTTCAAAGAAAGTGGCCAGTATATATTTAGCAACTGTATATGCAAATTTTGTGACAACTGGTCTTTTCATTGCAATTTTTACAGGGTGATCATACTCGTAAATGTAATATTGTGATAATACAGTTGGGGAAATACCATGAATTTAGAGAACCATAGGGTTAGAAGGAACCACAAATGTTATCTTGCCTAACCTCCTGCCAAGAGGCAGGATTTGTTGTGTCTAAGCCATTCCAGACAGATGTCTATCCAGTCTCTCTTTGAAAACCTCCAGTGAAGGAAGATCTACTAGGTAGTTTGTTCCAGTGTCCTATTGTTTTCACAGTTAGGAAGTTTTTCCTGGGATTTAATCTAGATCTGCTATCCTATAGTTCAAACACATTGCCTTTTTTTCTTGCTCTCTATGGCAAGAGAACAATTTTTCTCCATCTTTTTTTTTCACAGCAGCCTTTCTAGTATTTGAAGACTTCTATTAAGTCCCCCACCACTCCCCACCTTATTCTTCTTGTTTCCAAACTAAACATACACAGTTCCTTCAGCTTTTGCTCATATGACTTGCATTCCATTTGTCATCTTTGCCATTCATTTCCGGGTCCTTTCCAGTTTCTCTACATCAGTAGTTTTCAACCAGGGTGCCAGGCACATTGGTGTGCTGCAAGAACTGTCCAAGTATGCCACGAAACTCTGTAGAAAGGTAATGAAAATTAATGTAGAACAAACATTGTTTCTCTTAAACTATATTCTATCCAACCAATATTACAACTAATAAACTTATGAAAATTAATCATCAAATTAAAAGCAAGGTAGTAGTCTTTTGATTCTACACCATAAGCATTCTAAACACAGATGGCCAAAGGGCAAAACTGAGATGACATTTTTTCTGGTGGATTTGAAACATTAATACATTTGATCCATCTTTAGATTGTTGTATGTACTACGTTGCAAGCCTCTCTAGTAAGACCATAAATGTAACGGTTAGGAGCAATCAATTCAGCTGAAAAAAGTGAGTGTGCTATGGAATTGTCTCATTGAAGTTTGCTGTATTACAAAATGACTGGGAACCACTGATCTACATGCTTTCTACATAGTGGTGACCAAAATTGGTCATAGACTCTAGCTGAGACCTAGCCCAGTGCCAAACAGAGTGGAACTATCACCTCCCATGAGTTGCCTCTTATGCCTCTGTTAATACAACCCAAAATTTCATTTTTTTTTTTTTGCAATTACATCACATTGTTGACTCATGTCAAGGTTGTGATCTTCCACAATTCCCAGATCTTTCTCAGTAATGCTGCTGTCAACCCAGTTACTCCCCATGCTGTATTGTGCATTTAATTTTTCTTCCCTTAAGTATGCACCTTGTATTTGTCTTTGTTGAATTTCATTTTGTTGTCTATAGCTAAGTTCCCCATTTATCAAGAGCCTTTGAATTTTAGTTCTATCCTCCAAATTGCATGCGCCCTTCAAGATTTGTCATTTTCAATTTGATTTGCTCTCTATACCTACATCCAGGTTATTAATAAAGATTTTAAACAACAGACCCAGAAACAGATCTCTGAGGAACCCTACTTGAAACCTTCCTCCAATCTGATGCCATTCCATTAATAAGTAACTCTCTCTTTGTGGTTCTACCATGCCTGCAATTCTCCAGCTTACTTCTGTGAATGAAGACCTGGCTGGGAACCTGAGGTTTAGATCTATGGAGATTTTGAGAATGTTTTTCATACCGACTTGGAATCTAAAGCCCCAGAGTCAAATTTTTGCAGAACTGCAATCCTACAATATTTCATTTCAGAAATGACAGGCTCCCAAATCACCTTAGCTGCCTATTTGGTGGGCAATCACAGAACCAGGGACCTTGGAAGGCCTGGCAGCTGCTAAACAAAAATTGAGCCCGTCTGTGTCCATTTCACCAGAACCCATTATTGAACAGAAGCAGTGAAACTGATCAGACTCCTGTTGTCAAGCTAAAATGAGTCTGATCAATTTCACTGCTGTTATTCAGTAGTGAGTAGGGGTGAAATGGACAAGAATGATGGCAATTACAATTCAGCAGCTGCCAAGCCCACTGATGTCCCTGGCTCTATGGGAGGCTTCTGGGGACTTGGGTAGCTGGGAGATCGGAAAGCCTTGGTTCCATAGTAGTCTGCCTGGTGGCAGTGGCACTCCTACTCCAAGGATTCTGCTGGCTCAGAGAGGGCTTGGCTCTGCTTCATCCCACAAGGGAGCTCATTGGGGACCAGTGGCTGTGCTGCAACCCATTTGGTGGGCTGTGCAGGAGCTTGGGAGTCAGAGCCCCCCAGCTCCCAAGCCAGTGGGGTCCTTGGGATGACTGCCTTCCTACGTTTAGGCAACTCAATTCCCAGGCACTAGGGAGTCAGCTGTCTGGGAGCCCTGGGGGTCCTTGGTTCTGGGGCCCTTCACATGATGGGTCTGTCCCATAGCCATGGACCCCAGAACTTTGGGCTACTGAAGAGGCAGGCAGATGCACTGGTAGGAAACAAGACAGGAGTCTGTTGGCATCTTGCCTGAGTTCCATTTGAAGTTAATCAAAATCAAGTGTTTTTTCTGAAAACATTCCCATTTTCATGAAGTGCTAAATTCCGATGAGAGAATGTTTAATTGGAATTTTCCCCACCAACTCTAGGACATGTTTATTTCTTGGTAATGTCCAGATCTACTTTTCTCAGTGTACAAATAAAACTGATGGCTTTTCCAAATTTAATCAGCAGTGCAGGTTCAGGGCCAGATCCTCAGCTGCTGTAAATCAGTATAGCTCCAGTAGACCTGGTTCTCAATCCAGAATCTGAAGGTCAAGTTGTGTTCTGGCTTGTACATTATCACTGGTAGTAAAGATTCTGCCACTGGAACTTGGTTAGGAATTCTTGAGAAGAATCTAGCTTCTTGGCCCACAGTTGAATTGGCTTCTCACTGAGTTAAAGAATAATACTGTGACATACCAGACCACAGTCCAGATTAGTGAAAGGTTGTGTCACCACTGCGCTGCAACCTTTGGTGACTTACAGCATCTAGCTGTAATAGCTCTCATGTTCCCATTGCAGATCACACCTTGAGTGTCTATGTGTAACTGCAGGTTCCCATCTACATGTCAGCTCTCATCAGACTTGGTTATACTGCAGGACAACCCCAATTAGCTGCCAGTTCTGTCTCGTTCCCCAGAAACATATGTCCTGCACTGCCCAACCCTCCTCTGGACAGTACAAATATATTAAACCTGTTATTTCCTTAAGGGAAAAATGTCATTTTATTATCTTGAATAGTTATCCATATCATTCCATGTAAACAAACTGGAGATTTGAGTCCTGTTTATAGCTAAATAATAGCCAAAGGTACTAGTTTTGTCATCTCAGACTAAGCAGATGAAAAAAGTAGAGCAAAATGGAATTAATGGCATAGCCATTTACACAGGCAAACATCCAACTTTCTAATCATTCGATAAATGATTTGTTAATGACTGTCATCAGAGATGTGTCTGGGACATCAAGACTTCAAAGAGAAACAGCTGAACTCACACGCCCTTGCATTTATTTCCATTCTATTCTGTAAGTTCACCCATCTTCGAAGCATCTGATGAAGTGGGAATTTCTCCCATGAAAGCTCATGTGAAAAATAGATCTGTTAGTCTTAAAGTGCCACACGACTCCTTGTTTGTTTGGTTTTTTTGCTGGACTAGACTAATACGGCTATCCCTTTGGAAATTGACAAGACATCCAACAGTCTTAGTATATTTATTATGAAACCAGAGAGGCCACAAAGTACTTTAAAAGCTAGATTGTTTATCTTTCTTTAGGGAGTTCCACCTGACTTTTCCAAAAGTCCTCATGAATGTTATAGACTTCATAATCATAAAATCAATTTATAGTCTTTAGTTACTAAGCAACGAAGGACAAAGTACTGAGCCTTTCCACTCATTACTAAGTTCTGTGTGTTAGTGTGCTGGTCTTGTAAGGAAAATAACAGAAAGACAGCACCTAGCACCAGCTTTCTAATGTTTTTTTTCTATTCTTCTAAGAAGTTTAAACCAACTCGAAGTAAAGTAGATTTTATGATCAGTGTTTCAAAACCAGTCTGATAGCCCAAATGTAGTAAGTGGAGCAGCATGACAGAACACCTGACTTCTCAAGGAGGTGCTTTGTATCAATCCCAGGAAGCAGATAGCTATGAAATGAAATAGTCTTCAATAGCTATATTTTTCAAGATGCACAATATAGACCTGCATATACCTACTTCTTACTTTCATTTCATTGGCTGATGTATGTACAGGTGAAAAACAGTGGTTCTCAAAGTGTGATGGGAAGAAAACTCAAGTCTAGAACTGATCTGTCACTTTCTACTACCACTTTGCCCACTGCTTTCTACATTTCTCTCATAGGCTATGTTTGCACTGGCAAATTAGGTTGAATTAAGGAGGCTTAATTCAAACTAAATTAGTCTCTATCTATGCTAGACTTTCATAAAGTTGAATTAAGAAATTCTTTATTTTGATTTAATGAAAGCTTAATTTAAATGAATAAAAACCACTTGTTAGGTTGAACTAAGCCTTCATTTGACTCCTGAGTTTGAACTAAGGAAGGTGTAGACCTGGATTAACTCTTAATTCAACTTTATTAAGGTCAAATTAAGGGCCGTTAGGTCAAATTAACAATGTTGACTAGGCTGACTTAACTTCAAGTTGACTTAATCCACTTTGTTAATTCAAAACTTAATAAGGTCGACTTTGGTTTGAATGAAAGTTGAACTTATGAGTTTGAATTGACAAATTCAACCTAACTTTTTCTAGCACAGACATAGCCATACTGTGGCAAGCCTTGCAAATGAAAGTGGGGCCCTTTTATTGTGGGCAGGCAGGAGGGTTTTGTTAGAAGGCAAGGATGATGTGGTTGTACAGATGAAAAAGCAGATCACAGAATTTTGCATGTACCAGATACCAAGCTTTCTTGTTTTTTTAATTGAAGGGCAAGATGTGCACGGAGCTCTGGAGAATGCTATGGTGGATACAAGTATGTTGGAAGAATTCATTGGCAGTGACTTGGAGTTTGGAGCCTTGTAAGTATTAACAAATAATAAGCAGAGAAGTCATTAGCACTTTTAGATTGAAAGCACGCCTGAATTCCAGTTCAAATCTGTGTTACATAGAAAACCCTAGGAGCCCTGATCCTTTCCTGAAACTGTATTAAATGGCTTGAAAAAAAAGAGCAGGCTGTGGTAATTGATGTATGACTGTTTTATAAAGTACAGTAGGTTTAAAGGAGTGGGCATGCTGAAGGCTCATTAATAACTTTCACATTAGTTATAGTGGTAAATTTAAAGGTGTTGCACCAAGTATTCTACTTTTGCTGTAGACTGGAACTGATGCTTCTATCCTAATTTTCCTTTCGGAGCTATAAAACTGTTGATTGCTCTCTTTAAAAATAACTTGTAAACTACACTGATAACCATCCAACAGAGCATAATCAAGGACAACGAACTACTGATCACAAATCCATCAGCTCTTAAAACACATCTAATTCACCATAACTGTCAGGTTGACTGACTGTCATTTGAATGCAAAAGAGTTTTAGTAAAACCCTGAAACCTGCCAACACTGGAACAAAGAATGTTGGGTGTGGGGGAAGTAAAACACCATAACATTTCTCATTCTGGCCATATGCATGCACTATGCAGATTTATTGTGGGCTCATGAATTATGACTAAACTTTATCTTGGTTCACAGGCACAGGAAAAAAATTGCTATCCAAGTAAAGCGTTCCTTATAGTCTTACCGTCACGGTTTTTAGTCATCATTAAACATATAGAAAGAACCAGATTATTAAACCTCCTTTAAAACAACTTTAAAATAAGACTTCACTTTTCTTCATCAAATTGTCCTCCCAGTTGAGGTTAAATAAAAAGAAATACTACTATATAGCTACTACTATGTATTATATGTTTATAGTATTATACATCCCTAGATACTACTGTCTAATTATGCAACTGTTATATAAGTGCAAGAAAAGATAATTTATCAAATTAAAATGCATTGTATTTTTGAGGTTTAAATGATTTTAACTATAATGAAGTGTAGTAACATTTTATTAATGATTGGATTAACAGTTCAATAACTCTCATAAAATTTCTAGAACTAAAATCCTAGTTCTTTGCACTGTAGCATATAAACCAAAATAGTTTATGGAGTAAGCCATATAAATCCACATAAAGAGCCATAGCATCTTCAAAATACAGATAAAAGAAAATTGTACACAATGCTGTTAAAATGAAAAGCATATTAATAGAACTTTTTCTATGTTTTTTTTTTAATTAAGCAATCTTATTGTTAACAAGGAACAAAAATGCAACACTAATACAACAGCCATGTATGGTGTAGTGAACATATAAAATAGCCTAAAAATGTTTTGGAATTACATTTTTAAATGACCCTTAGAAACAATTCATACTTTCCTCAGCAACAAATGTAACACAGAATCTCAGTAATTTCCTATTTATTTCCTTTTTTTTTTTTTAATTGTGAGTGCCATGGAATACATCATCTGTGAAATACATTGTCTGCTCTGGAATACAGCGTCCTCTTCTTTTGCACTGTGAAAGTGAAGAAATATGTGGATCCCCCCATGTTTTGCATAGTAAAGGCTAAAGTGAGGGGTGAATGAAAGTAAAATCTTGAATTTTTGTTTCCTGAGTGGATACTTAATGGATGTGCCAAGTTTGTAATTCAAATTCATTTTAAACATATTTTTCTTAAAACACAAAATAATGAAAACAATATCTTTTTTATTTGATCAGATCTGACTCAGTGGTATTTTTCCAGCATGCCTCTAAGTGTCCTCTGAATTTGAAAGGGGTAGCTGTGTTAGTCTAGTTCAGCAAAACAAACAAGGAGTCTGGTGGCACTTTTTAAGACTAACAAACATATATATCACATGAGCTTTCATGGGAGAAAATCCCAATTTGTCACATGCTTTATGTGGTATTTTCTCCCATGAAAGCTCATGTGATAAATACATTTGTCTTTAAAAGTTACTCCACACTCCTTGTTTCTTTAAATTCCAGTGAGTGACCTTGCTTTCTCTGTAAATGTATAAAAATTTGTTGTTGGGCTTTCAATGGAATTATTTTAAGTTACAACAGAAATTAGGTGGGCACCTGAGGTAGTGTTTAAACCAGGAAACATGCATTTGGAAGGGAAGTTGTGTGCTTTAGAGGTTCAGTTCAACCTTTAGAATGCAAATCAGTTTCATAACTCTAGTTTGTTAAAAGTTAGGGAACTATATTTAAAGCAGTTAAAAGTTTTTAAAGGCTCTAGAAATATCTCCTTCCTCTGAAGAAAATGTTAAACTTTTTTGATATACTGAATCCTTAAATGACATTCACCAAGTTAAACTGGCCCCAAACTTAAGTTTTATAAACATTACATTTTACAAAACCAAGAGCAATAGAATGGTGAAATGCACAAGAATGTGTAAATGAAATGGACTGCCAAAGTGTTTTTCATACTTTGTACACTAAGGTGTACAAAATTAAACAGTATGAATATTAGAAAGTAAAGCAGGTCACTGAACATCTATTTTAATCATCAGAAGTGTTTGTAACATAGGTAAGAGCATTTTTCTCTTCAACTTTTTAACCTGCTCGCATTCCTTTAAATGATGTGTTTTTTATTTAACCTTATAGGAGGGCAGCAGGACTTGTACAAGCAAGCAGTGCTCTCAGAAAAGTTCCTTTTGTCATCAGCTTTCTTTGATTCTTTTATTAACCTGTCTGTCTATAAACTCAAGCCATCAATTGCTCAGACAGTGTGTTTGAAAGCAGACCTTCCCATTCTGTAAGTTCCCCCTCTTCAAAGTGTCAGACAAAGTGGGATTTTCTCCCACAAAAGCTCATGCAATAAATAAAATCTGTTAGGGTATGTCCACATGAGTCTTTTATTTCGAAACAACACTGGCTGTTTCAAAATAAAAAACTGAATGTCCACACTACATTTTCTTATTTCGAAATGACAGGATCTGTCATTTCGAAATAAGAACCGTCATTTTGAAAAAGCTTAAACCCCATTCATTTTGAAACGGCTGTTATTTTGAAATGGTTATTTTGAAATAACGCCGTTTGGACATGTTGTTTCGAAACAACTGTTCGAAACAACATGTCCAAACAGCGTTATTTCGAAATAACCATTTCAAAATAACAGTGGTTTCGATAGCAGGCTTTCCCTTAATTCGAATTAACATTTTCTTAATTCGAATTAATTTATTTTGAAATAATGTATGTGTGGACATAGCCTTAGTCGTTAAGTGAAACAAGACTCCTTACTTTTTTTTTTGCTTTACTAGACTAATAAGGCAGCCCCTTTGGAACAAAGCAGACCTTGAAGCTGAAACTTACCAAAGAGTCTGTGGGAGTTTAACTTGAGACAGAATTTGCATTTCCATCTGAGTTTACCAATTCCTACCTTTAACTGAGAGCTCCTACCAGTGTTGGGGAAGGGCTCCTGTGATTACATAGGAAATTCACTGAACTTGAGCTCCTTTCAAAGTTCCAGCCTGACTGTATGTGTGAGGGCTGCCTCTTGGCCAACATGAGGATTTGAACTGGCTACATCCAGTCTCTGCAGCTTGAAATGAAGAGGCAGCTTCCCAAGCTGCAACAGCCCAATATCTGCTGTGGAGTGGGCAAACAAGGGACATGTGACACACTGGTCAGTGGGTTACAAGTGCAGCTCTTATTTCTCAGGGTTTACTATGAGACACTGGCTCTCTGCATTCAGATGGGTGGATTCTTTCTATTTCAAAAGGGATAGCCATGTTAGTCTAGTCCAGTAAAAAAACAACAAGGAGTTGTGTGGCACTTTAAGACTAACAGATTTGAGCCTGTAAACTGCTCTGATTTGCTGTTACTTTATGACCTGATCCTATGTTTTACACCCCCTTGCATTTAGTTTCATTCCTTTCTGTAAGTTCACCCATCTTCGAAGCATCTAAGGAAGTGGGATCTTCTCCCACGAAAGCTCATGAAAAAATAAATCTGTTAGTCTTAAAGTGCCACACAACTCCTTGTTGTTTTTTTACTGGATTCTTTCTGAAACTGTGAGAAAGGACCAGCTACTTCACTGAAACAAGCAGTCCCTTGCAAACTGTTACGCACTTGAACTAAAACAACAAGGAAACAAAAAAACAACTTCAATAAAATAAAAGCTTATGTAACTAAAAGGAAACAGTCCACAAGTGCCTCTCAGTGGTAACATTTAAAATCACAAAGCTCTGCAAATTCCAAAGAGAATTCCATATTAGTATAGTTCAGCAAAACTAGGAGTCTGGTGGCACTTTTAGAGACTAACAAATTTATTTATTGCATGAGCTTTCGGTGGAGAAAATCCCCCTTCGTCAGATCCTTGAAGATGGGGAACTCACAGATTACTTGTTTGTAAAGCTCTGCAAAGAACTCATCAGACCTTCTAGTGGTCCTCTACAAATAGAGATGTTAAAACATAATTCTCTTCTGCTTATCTACAGTGTCTGTCAAGCAGGAGGTTATAGATCCCTGGCAGCAGCTTCCCCAGGACTTGAAATTGGAGGGTGGAATGTGTACAGTATGTGTGTGTGTGTGGGGGAGCTTGGGGGGCTTGCTAAATTTGTATTACACTGTTCTAGCTGACAATGCAGGGGGTCGGGGGGGGAGCAGGAGAGCTGGGGAAGTGTTAGGGAAATCCCCAGGCACTCTTTGTTTCCAAGCATATGTCTATACTGACAGCAGCAAATTCAGCACTTATCAGTTCAGGCTTCCGGGAGTGGATTGCGGTGAGTATGAACTTGCCGAGCTGATGTTGGAAGCCAACCACAGAATTCCTGGGGGTTGGGGGGGCATAGGGGAAAACCAATTACAAATGATTTGTGGTCAGCTTCCTCCAATGTGTAACGGTGGCAAAGAAAGTTGCTGCTGTTTATACAAAGAATTTTACATTCTTTGCATAAACGGTGGTCGACTGCTTCCGAAAAAGCCCAAAGTGTAGCCTAAGGCCAAGTCAGCATTCCTTTGTTAGGGCTCTGATGTCCAAGACTGAGTCCTTGTCAAGAGCATAACCTTTTCTTTTTTCCTCCTATGTTCAAGCTTAATTCATCACTTTCATAAAACACTCTAAGTGGGATACCCGGAGTTTAAAAAATGCTGCACCAAACAGAATTAGAGCAGAAATTGATTTATGTATCAAGAGTTAGTGATTGTTGGAGGTCAAGGTTATCTGTGGAGAGCAGGAAGCACCTAGTTATCGATTAACAGACCATTTACTGTGAGATTAGCCATTTATTTATATAGCTTTGTGTTAGGGCAGGAAGATGTGAATATTATGTGACCCAGACAATAGTCATAGCATTTTAATGGAGTTGATGTTAGCAGCTCCCATAACAAAATTTTGTAGTTTATTTTACTGAGTTATTCAGAGTTCTAGAAGGCAACCAGAGGTACCAAGACTTCTCTAGGTAGCTAACCCGTGCATTGAACAAAGTGGGGGTGAGGTTTAATACATGCTTGGGGGGTTGCCTCAGCAGGGTTGTGTACATTAATATTGAAAAATAGTCTACTAGTCCTCTGTATTCCCAATCATTTTGAGATTTAGCTATGAAAAATAGAAATATTGGAACCCTGTTACGGTCTTCCAAACTGATCCGAAAAATTAGGTGAGGATAAAATATGAGTCAAAATAGATTTTCTCTAGGCGTCTTGAACAAAGCCCAAGTCTTGCCTGGCAACCTTACTCTGAACTCCCGCTTCCCAGTTCTAATTTCTATCTTAATCAGACAAATGCAGATTTAATCCCCCTCCATTGTGCCTCATGTCCCTTTCTTTCCACAATTCCTACTTGCATCTTTTAATTTCCACAGTGCTGAAGTCCAGGAGGCAAAACATAAGCCAAAACAAATGGTCTAAAGCTGATACAGTCTGCTTATGAAGATATTGGTCATCTCCCATCCACAGTCAAGAGAAAATGGGAATTTTTATAGGCAGGCCAAACCTTTAAGCCTACTGGGTCCATGTGGTTGAAAGTATTTGAAGAGTGGCTAATGGTCATCATGAGTTTCTTTTCAGAGCGCATTAAAATATCTTTTTCATCTCCAGACAAAGCCAGTTACCAGAGTCCCCACCAGACTCAGGATCAGAACCATGTTCACCACCAAAGCTGAAGGGTGGGTTGTGTTAGTTTCAATCCTACGGTCCTATTATGGTTCTCACTGTTCTCCATAAAATTGAAATGTTTCATGTTATTCCTTGCAGTTTTACACTACGATGCTTCAGGGGCCACTGGATTGCGGCCTTCCCTTTCATTCCCATCTGTGGGGGCACCTGATAAGTTTCCTTGTAGGTACCCTGAGAGTATCTCTGATGTGAGCTCCAATGGACAACTCTGCAGTGTTCTCCATGACTGTTGTCTGAAGACAGATAATACTGTGCCTCCCTGGAACAATTCTACATTCTCCAACTGTTTGGGTTTCAATTATTCCTACCTTCAACCAAAAACATCTCATAGTTCTGGGTAAGGTATAAATCTATCACACAGGAAGTAGGGCAGATTCAGAAAAGGGAATAAATTTGTTAGTCTTTAAAACTGCCACAGGGCTCTGTTTTGCTGGACTAACACAGCTACCCCATTAGAAAAGGGAATGTGGCAGCTGCCCTTAAGACTGGATTGATTTAAGACTGGAAAGAACCAGAGCTAGAAAGATAACTGAGCGTGAAAATTTCTCCACAGGGTGGCTCTCTTTAGGCATTTTTGAGATACACACCATCTATTGTTCTTTGAGCACCATACTTAAAATTTGATTGAAAGCTAAATTAAACCAAAAGTGATTCAATTCAATAAAAAGACTCAAGGTTAAAAAGATATTGCAAATTAATGAGTAGCTGGGGTGGCACAAAATATCTGTGGTATTTTACCATACACACTTGGGGTATTTTGTTTCTGAGAGTTAACATTCCGATACGAGGTGTGAGAAAAAGCAGCTCATCTTATTTGTGTGATAAAAGAATACACATCAGGGCCCGCCCGATAACATAGGTGAACTAGATGGTTGCCTACGGTGCCAGGCTTGGGGGATACCAGGTTAGATGGAAGTGGGGATTTTTTCTATTTAAAAAAGTAACATTTATATATTAGCTCTTACAAATGAAAAAATCCCTCCAATATGGGTGCCAAAACGACCAGTTCACCTAGAGCACCAAAAACCCTTGGGCCTGCCCTTATACTCATTAAATACTTGATATAGGTTTCAGCCAATAAACTGTGTTGCAAGTATATTAATAAAACCAAAAAAGATTAAGGCAAAACATCTTGCTCTCAGTTCCTAGTCGGAATATCTTGGTAGGCAAAGGGAAAAGCTAACCATCTCCCAGGTTGTGGATGGCCCCTATCTTGACTTTAGTTTAGTCCTTTCCTTGGCATGCATTTTGGTGGAAAATAAAAGGTCTTAAGGATCCAACAGTGGCAGATCCTTCAGCCCTTTTCCTTCCCCCACATGGAGCCAGACACCATGCTGCACAAGAGATACAAATGCCCTGCAAGACTTTTCTTTATATCCCCTCCTCCTTCTATAGCAGGACCACCTCGTATCACCTTGTTCTTTGTCCATGGATCAGGGAACAGAGTTTGTCCTTGATTAAAACCATTTAAGAATAACGCTGGAATTTTCGAACAATTGGTCCCAAACTAATATAATCTCTTGCTGTGCTTTGTGTGTAAAACATGCTTTAAAAGGGTTAATTCCTTGGTCACATGCAATAAAAGGGATACTGGTATTTAAGACTCAAAAGCATCAGTCACTTAATTCAGGTAAAATAAAACAGAATCAGAACTTGAGTGAAAATTCTGTTAAAATGTGGTATTTGGGTGTTATAGCTTTAGTTACTCTGTAGTATTCAGGTGTAACATCAAATGATTAATATAAGATGCATTTTTTTTTAAGTATTTCCCTGACATCAACTAAAAAGAGAAAGCACTCACAGCTGTTGGATGATATTACTGATTCTCCACCATGGACTAACAACTCCAGCCAGGGTAAGTCTTCCATACTGTTGACTGCTAGGCCATTTGGATAATCTCTATCGCTGCTGAGAAAACATAACAGCAGTAAATCTGATAGCACGGCCCAGGCTCCTTGATGCAATTTTCTTCACTGTTTTTTCAGAAGTGAGGAACTATCTATTTTTTAGAGGTTACAGAAGAACAGTTAAATGCTCAGGCTCGCTAAGTGTACTTTTCTGCCAAAGCTGTCTGTCTTTCATTGACGAGCCTAGAGACCACGTGTGTGTGCTGTACTCTGTTGACCTATTCAACACAAAGTTGACTAGGCCATGGAAACCATCTTGGGCCTTCTTAGCAAGGGCTAAATGGGAAGGTCAGAGAATGCTCACTCTCCATCTGATCTGATGGCTCCCTTTTGTCTATATAATGTATCCTTATATGGGTTTGATAAAAGTGCTTTTTTGCTCTCCTCCTTCCCCCAGCATTAATGTAGTTCAGGGTTTTATCAAGATAAAAATGTTGAATTATACTAGTCCACATGTTTCAAAAGATTTACAGGATTTCTACAAGCATGGATTGATTTTGGCCTATGAGGTAGCATATGATGGAATAGTTAGGTTGTAGTGCTCATGTGATAGATAAATTTGTTAATCTTTAAAAGTGCCAGGGGACTCCTTGTTTGTTTTGCTGAACTAAACTAACACGGCTACCCCTCTGGAATTTATCTGATGAATCTTAAGCCTCTTTTTCTGCTTTCAGACTATCAGTGAGAAATATATATTTAACTGTGACATTCTTAATATGTTTCCCAGACCTGGAGAAGAGCTCTGTGTAGCTAGAAAGCATATCTCTCTCTCATCAGCAGAAGTTGGTCTGATAAAAGATATTACCTCACCCCCCTCTGTGTCTCTAATATTCTAGGACTGACATGGCTACGGTAATAGTGCATAGTGAGAAATTTGTCACTTCTCCAGACTTGCACATTATTTGAAAGTATTAGACCAATTTTTGCAGGATTTGTTTTATGAACTGGCATATAGATTGATCAAAAACCTTTCTCTAAGTATGTGTTGTTTAAACTGTCGTTAATTGTGATTGGTCAGATGAGTCACATGGTATTGCTGCTGTTCCTGATGAAATGGATAAACAAGCAGTTGGCTGGGGATGCTGGCATGTGTGAAGTGAAAATGTTGGGTTTTAATCATGGTTACGTAGCTTTGAAATTTGCTCTGTGTGAACATTTATGCCTACGAAACTCAGGGGCACAGCATTAGTGGAAGACTCAGGGGGCTTGAACATGACAGAAGTAAATTAGTTTAAAAATCGCAATGAGTAATCAGAAATCGTTGTTTTCAGTATTCACCCAGTTGTCTGTCAGAAACACAGTTATTGCAGCTAGGGGCTCTGAGCTGCAGTTATTTCAACAGCACGGTACTCTTTATCACACAATGCTGCCTCAGGCCACATAAGGATTCTCAGATTGCTCACTCAATGTAGCATACTCTATATTCCTGACTGCACTCCATTTATTTGTCTCCTGCTGAAGTACTCTACAGCCTTGAAATTTGTAGCATCTCGAGCATCAGCATTGACCCTGATGTAATCAGCAATCTGGGTAGGGCCGGTCCTTCCATAGAGGTGACCTAGGTGGCTGCCTAGGGCACCAGACAGTTGAGGGTGCCAAGGGCAGCTGGGCTAGGGCCAGCAAGTCTATTTTAAATTTCCTGTCCTGCTCCACACAGGCCCATAGTCCAGGGCAGAGCAAGGCAGGAAGCCATTTCGGCTGGCTCCACTCCCTAGAAAAGGTCTGGGGGGGTAGAGACAGGATTGGGGTGGGGGGGCTGAGAGGGGAGGGATGGCGGGCAGGGACCCCTCAGCTGGCCCGCAGCTCACTGGCTCGTGGCCAGCCCATGGCACAACTTGAGTGGCCTGTGGGCTGCTGCTCAGTCCATGCCCCTTGGCTGGCCTGTGGTCCAGTGCAGCCTGGCCCAGCCCACCAGCCAGGCCCACTGCTTGGCTGGGACCAGCCCAGCCCTCCACATAGCTTGGCCATGTGTATGGGGGAGAGGGGCTAGGAGGAGTGGGACGGAGGATCCGTGACCTGGGCCTCCACGGTGGAGGGAAGGGGAGCCAAAATCACAGGCACCTAGGGTACCAATAAACCTTGGGCCAGCCCTGAGTCTGGGATGTTTCTCGTTATAAAGGGTTAAACAGTGATTGGCCAATCAGTTTGAATGGCTGAACGTTGCTATTTTTGAAAAGGTGCCTCACACTGTGGAACTAAAAACTTGTTAGTTTGGACTGGTGGATTGTTTTATTTTAAGCTTCTCACAAGGGGTAATCGGTAATTCAGGTATTTCTTCTTTCTTTGTTAAATCTTGTCATGATATGATCATCTGAAATCTTAAAATGCTTTGCTGGCAAGTGATTTTTTGCCATGTAAAAGGTATCTATCTTTTTTTCGTAGATGAATTAAAAGCAGTTCTATCTGAGTGATAACTTGCAGAATGGAAAGATTTAAAAAAAAAAAAAAAGAAAGAAAGAAAATTGGTCTGTGACAACAAAATAAAGCAACAAAATATTTTTTGAATAGTTGCAAAGTAAAGCAACTTCTTTTTTCATATACTGGTCCTTTCTGCAGTGTTGCTGGCATGTAGTAAATGAATTGTCACTTTTGTCTCTTTACAGTGACAGTAAAAGACTGTGCCACTGAAATGCAAGACTATGACAGTGATGGACAGAATGTAGCTGCTGTGGACAAATGTTATCAGGCTCTAACTTGGCAGCCGTATCAAACATCTCACTGGAGTGACTTATTTAACTATAATTATGAAAAACTGTAAGCACAGGTGTTTATACTTGAAGTTATTTATGTTTGTGCTGAGCTTCTGAAATAAATGGTACATGTAGCTTTCAGAATGAAACTGGACAAGGTGAAATGTGACAATCAGAAGTGGGTGTGGAAGAAATTGCACAAATATCTGATAACCAGATTTTAAGGAATCACTGAAAGCCCATGCCAAACATCTTGTTGTTCTTTCAAAATAACAGATGGACTCTAAATCAGGTGGATTCAAGCATGAGAACACTTCCAAGCTAATTTAAATCTGTTTGGTTTTTTTTTTTATTCTTTTTGACAGAACAGATTGGCACAAGTAACTATCGTGCGTACTACGATTCCTTCCTGATGGCTTCAAAAGACTCTCTTTAAATAGTTACATTTCTTTGTCATTGATGCATTGGCTTTTATAACCTATGCTACAAGGTTTTAATATTATGCACTTGTCTTAGTGTTTTCCTGTATACGTACACAGTTGTAAAAAAGAACTTTGCAGCAGCAACAACAACCAGGGGTGGGGGGAGGACCCGTTAACCCATCACCCCATCATCTTGGGAAAGATCACTCCCAGTTCAATCCTTTCTCTATCCCCCAATTTTCTGTGTTTCATTATTTGTCCACAGAACTTTTTTTTAACAGAGATATTTCCATGTTGGCTTTTTTATCCCCAGGATTGAAGTAAGCAAATGGTTACTGTGCACAGAAGAGAAGACTTTTTGACGATAATTTGTACATTCCTCCAGCTCAGCACTCCTTACCCCCTCATATCCATCCATCCATCATTTGGCAAAAACCACATTCTACAAAACAGATTAATTCGGGTGCAGCATTTTCAGCCCTGAACACAGTGCCTCCTTGTTACTATTGAATGCTGTTAGTTGGTTTGTTATCTCTATCAAGGATAAGCTCTATGTGGTTGGTTTACTAATTTTGCCCAAGGAACCTTTTAACATATTCCAAAAGACATGAATTCACTGTGTCGATCAAGGATTAACACTTAATTTGGTAATTCCTTCAAAAACATTTTCTTTATTAAATTTTACTCGTAATCCAATAGAATTCTAAAGGAAAATTAGAAAGTCTTATCCTAATACAATTCTTACACTAGCATACATACTTAATAGATCATTTACATACATTACTTATCACTCAATGGAATACAAAGGGAACTCTACAATTAAGTACTTAACATTCAATTGTCCTTAACACTAAGGCTTAACTACCTAAAAATTCAGCAAGTGTGGATCAGACAGATGCTGAATGGATAGAGGAGAGTTCTCTTTAAGACTGCAGGGTTCAGTTTGACTTGCAGGCATACACAAGCATCCTTTTCACTTACAACTTTTACAGAAAAATTCCTCTGGTTTGTCTGTGAAAGGTCCTTCTGATCTGTCTGAGCATCAGAATTACCCTTTTGGTTATAAGCATAGCATGGGGACTGCATTAGTCTTTTTTCTTAAACCTGAAGCAAATTCCTTGCTCTTTGTGATGCTTACTACAGAATTTTTGGATTTCTTTATTGTACCTGCTATTCCAACATACATTCTTCTTTTTCCTCCTTTTCTTGATATTCCTTTCCTCTTTCCTTCATCAGTCTTCTGCTCAAACCTTCCAGCTGCAGTCACCTTCTTTTTTCTCTCTGCTGCAGCCCGTCTTGCTACTCTTTTCTCTGCTGAGTTTCACTGGCAGATAGTTGTCGAGTTATAGACTAACAAGAGGAGGAGTGTAGCATTTACAGGAAAGGAGTGTCAGGGAGGAGCTAATAGCACATACAAGAGTGAAACGTAACAGTGGATTGACTGGGAATAAGGAAAGGGTAGCACATAGAACATCAGAATGGGTATGGAAGGGGCAACATACAGGACTGATCTGTACACATGGTGCTACTAGGGAAGGAACAGAGAGGGCTCTTTAAGGGCTATGTAAGGGACACATAGGAAGACATTCAGGGGAAAAAGGGGATGAGGAATAGCTTCTTAAGGGCTATATCGGGTCAGCAACCTTTGCTGGTCCCCATGCCAGCCCTGCCCACTGCACCCTCAGCAGGTGCAGGGAGTGAGACCAAAAGGGGGTTGGGCCAGGCCTCTGGTTTGGGGCTGTCCCCACCAGCAGGCAGCCTTGGGGGTCCTGGCCATGTCTGGGTCTCACTCCCCGCTGGTGGGAGGCTTCTAGCTCCAGAGTTGGAGCTGAAAGTGGGGATGCTGACCTGCCCTGGTTCCCTCCAGCCCTGCCCAGGAGGGGTGGGGCCAGCAGGGTTCAGGAGCCATGCACACAACGACTTCTTTGTTCCTTCTGGCCACGCTATCCTGCTGTGGCACGTGACTCTTGCCACCAGCCTCACAGCTGGGGAAACCTGAGTAGCACCATGTTCTGCTCAGGCTTGGACCCCTTGCCATTTTTGGCACAGGTGCTGGGGGTTGCCAACCCGTGGGCTACATAATGAAGATGTAACGGGGCACTAGGGAAGCATATACGCAGGGACAAGAGCTGAATTTCCCACGCCTAATTTTACCCTGTTGTTTCCTGCCTTTTTCTAACATTTGTTCTCAAATAGCACAGAATGTTTTAATACTAATTTCACTCCTTTATTTAACTTAATAAATTACCAAGGACTCTCAAGAATATATTACCCTGTTTGAGGCCATCCTTTAGTCTGCATTCTTTAATTTAACAAATAGGTCTACACAGTTTGGTACAAAAATTTTGGGCTACATTTTCTCAGTGCACAGACAGCAGTAGTTGTATAAGATATTTATGCAGTCCTACACAACACCACCCTGAAGGGACTGTCCATTTGTTCAGTGTGTCTGCCTTTCAGACCTTGGGTGCCTTTGTTGAGAAAGTCAGCAACTCTCCCACTTGGCTTGGAGAGGTAGTGTAATCTGGATACCTTTCTGAGAAAGTGGCTTGCCACATCTGATATGTTTTGATCTATGGTTATATTTCAGCAGTGAATTTGAAGTAATGGGCTCTGTGTCTGGGTACCAACCATATCAGCTATTCAATCCCTTGTATGTTCAAAACTGAAAACATGTTCTAGGTGCACTTTTTGGTGCACTATGTCAAGACACAGATACTATGAAGATTACCATAAAAGTGTCTAAAAGAAATAGAACACCATCATTATTTGGAAAATAGATCACAGTATCTCTTGGAAGATCATCATAATTTTTTTAAAAATGTAGGTGTATTTTAGTAGTCTTTGTTCCAAGATGCATAGTAGTTATGGACAATGTGTAGATTTTTCTCTGCCTGATGGCATTGTGGCCTCTTTGTGTTAAAAGAACTTCAGTATTCTTACTCCTAAGTATAGAGACAGTGGTTTCTATTATTTGAAAAAAGAGGGCACAGTAATTTTTTTTAATGCTGTAATTTTGTTTCAAAGAAATTTTCCCTCATTTTCTTCATCTTTTTAATCTTTTGGTATTTTCACCTTCATGATTTTTCTCAGGCGGGATTCTATTCTGAGACATGTTGTCTTTAGTGCTGATTTGTTCTAGTTATAAAAGCTAAGAGGAGCTGAAGCTAAATTTTTAGATCTGAAAATTCCTACTTTCTGGGACACTTTGCACCTGAGCTGTATGGTTTTGTCCTGTTTTGATTTAGAAATATCTCAAATTTCAGCTAATCCTAAAGTCATGAGTTAAGATTTTCAAGAGTAACTACTGAATTTGGGGGTGGGGGGGCTCTCAATTTTGAGATGTCCTAGTTGAAGCACCTTAAAAAGGCCTGATTTTTCAGAGAGCAGATTCTTAGCACTTTCAAAGAAGGTGGCCTCCTTATGGTATCTCAGTTTTGACATCCAAAATTACTAGCTTTCCTGAAAATTCAGGTTAATGAGCGTTAGTTTTTTAGCCTTTAGCAGTCAGAATGTAAATGCTAATTCAAATAAAATCAGGCTGGGATCCTGCAAACAGCTGGGCATATGCTTAACTGTACATACTTATTGGTCATGTTAAGTTCACTGGAGTTACTCATGTGTAAAGTTAAGCATGTGCATGTGTTTCTCCAGTAGCAGGGCCAGTGTATTTTTATGAGAAACATAACAAGTATCCTACCTGCAGAGAAACCCTGTTCACTTGACCTTCAATTCACATGATCTGTGAAAAGAATATCTTGATTCTTCTTTACCTTCATTATGAACCCGCCTGGAGACTTCAAATCAAGAAAGTGAGAATAAATCTGTTTATTTTTAATTCCTAGTTACAAGTTCAAAAATTAGAAGGGGTGGGTGAAATAATTCAGTAGTTAAAATAACAATTTATTTAGAGCTACATGTTTTTAAAAATAAATCTGTTTATTTTCTTATGCGAACATTTTTAAAATTCCTTTTAAATATTTCAACCCATCAGCTAACAAATTCTCTCCCACTTGCACTGGATCTATTTAATTTGCTGCTACTGCTAAAGGATTTATCTACAACTATGTTTTGAAGAGATGTGTGAGGCATTTGTTAATCAGCACACTAGAAATGGCCTCATGTCATTGCTGGCTGCCTTCATACAGAGTCTGATCCTCCCATGTTTTATTGGTGTAATTATCCTTTTTCATGTGAGCAACTTTATTGATGTCAATTGGACAATCTCTATGCAAAAATTGGCCTGAACCTGAGTGGTCTGGTCCTGTAGCTGCTCTGACTGTGGCACTGACATTGACTTCAGTGGCAGCTCTGTGTGTGGAGGGCTTGAAGGACTTGGGGCTCTTGGTTTCTGATTTAAGAGTAACCATATGTCATGATTTTATAGAGGCAGTCCTGATATTTTGGACTTGTATAGGTGCCTATTACCCACAACTTCTGTCCTGATTTTTCACACTTAATATCTGGTCATCCTAGATTACACTTCCCCAGATATAGATAGGAAGAAAAGTATGAGAAGACTTTTCTCTCTTCCCCTCCCATATATCCTGGCTGCTGGACTGTGTCCAGACACAAAGTGCCTCCCACTGCTGTGAAAGAAAAGGTGTTGGGTTTGCTAGAAGCCCTATCAGAGGTGTGCTTATGTCAAGTGGGAGGGCAGGGCCATGGCCCAGACCCTCCCCTAGATCAATTCTTCTCCTATGTTCCAGGAGAGTTGCACTGCAGAAGCACTGTGAACATTACACAGGCATAGACAAATGATGCAAGCTATCCTCTCATGATAGCATTCCTGCAGTGTCCCTCCTCCTGAACAGCTTCACACCTAGTCTATGCTAGTCTACACTGATGCTGGCACGTTCCTCACTGTGAGTTTGAACTTCCTGGTTCAATTGAGCAGGTCTGTGAAGACCCCCACTCCGTTGATCCGGAAGCTGATCCACTCTGGCAAGTGAAGTAGTGCTGAGTTGAATGGAGTCTCTTCCCTTTGACAGCACAGTGGATGGGTCAGGTGTTAGGCAGTCAAACTCAGATATGCGAGTTATTTTAAGTAACTTGTGCATCTCCATTTAATTGTTGCTAAAAACCACAGGCAGTGTAGACCTGACCTCAGACTGAAGAAAAGAAGAAACATAACTAAGCCCCAGCTAGTCTAGTAGGTTTAGCTAAGCAAATGTAAATCTAAGCACTTTCAACTCCCAATGAACTTCCTAGCAAAATCAGGAGTAAACATTACATGTGCTTCTTCACTGCTTTGTGAAGATCTACCTGAATTCAGTAATTCCAAATATGAAAGAACTCTTCAGAACATTCAATCCCATTCTCCCTTGGGAGGCAGCGCGCTGTACTATTTTTTGAGCTGTGTGTCTGCAATTAAATAAATATTCTGAAATTGCTTTAAGAACATCATCTTAAAAATTGGCTTTGCCTTTGCGTAGAAGAAATTTCCCAATTTATAATGGGGCTAAAAGGGTTTTTTCAGTGATGAATCTTTTAATACCTCATATGCTCGTTATTATGATTTACTTTCAAAAAATAAGTGAATCCAGAAGCAATAGGGCAGTTTATGAAGCCATTTCTATTTTATTCTGCCCCAAAATCCATGATTAAAATTTGTTCAAAAGATAAGTCTTTATAAATCTTTGGTAAAATCTTTTTATTAAATCATTTCGACCTATAATGAGCAAATGACTGAATTGGTCTTGAAAAGCTGTCATTAATGGCTGTGCTAATAAGGAGTTCCATAATGGCTTTGGACTAGAGATCATTATCATCAAATCTGTCATTAGGGAAGTCATCAGGAAGATTTGCCTTGTGATTCCCTTACCTCAGGATTATCAATCACTTAAATCAGCAGACTGCAGCCAAGGTCTGGATAGCTAATTCATCAGCTTTTTCTGGAAGATCTTTTGACCCCTTTGCCCGATGTGCTGTGAATCAGGGAAAATAAGGACAAATAACTTGTCTCTCTCCAGCTGATAAATTATTCCTTTCAATAAGTACAATAGACAGGGTTCCATTACTTTGTCGATGAGGAATAGCACTATAAAACAGTGCTTTATAGTGAGCTTTCTAGAGTGTATGAGTCAAAAGTTGTACATTTGACCTGAATAAAACTCTACTCCATTTCAAAAGCTGCTGTGGAAGAGCTTGGTTGCAGGAATTCAGGAACAAAGAAGGATGTCTCCTTGGTTCATTCACACATCAATAAACACAATGTATTTTCAGCTCAGTTATTTACACTGATACTGTATGAGCTCTGGAAATAAATGGATATAGTTGGGAGTGTGCTCTTCTATGTGATTTGTAAGTAAGAATTGTGTGTGATTCACCCACACTTGATCTTTACATATGTAAAGTACCAGAGTAGAATTACAAGTACATTTTTAAAGAATTCGCATTCTCATCCTTACGAAGATAAAAATACAGGACATGTAGATCTATTTTTTGAGATTACAGATAATCCCACTTTCATTTCATCAGTAGGCATCAGATTTATTGAGCTTCATCCAAAGAAATAGGAGTCATCACTGAGTTTTATATTTGTTCATTGCAGCTGTTTATTTCTCTTTTCATAGCCCTGATGTAGGATACCACATTGTCACAGACAAAGGATTTAATTTTTCAACAACAGACGATGCTTTTGTATGCCAGAAGAAGAACCATTTCCAGATCACAGTCCACATTAGAATTGTTGGGAATCCAAAATATGTCAAAACCCAGCTGGGGTTAAAACCTATAGAACAGTTTTACTTGAAAGCATTTGGAATTAAGGTAAGTCTCTCTGTACCTTAATTTCTCATTGTTAGAAGTATGTGATTATCTATAGAGCAGGAGCAATAGTACAAAAAGTGGTTGCAAACATTTATTTGAATAAAAACAGAATTCATTTAATTACTCATGATCCTATGTGTTGGTTTTTTTGGTGACTGATAGAACAAGCAACACTTTTTGTTCACTAGAATATGTGTAGAAAGTGAGATTCTTGCGCATGCTTGTAAAGATGTGTGCCACAGGATGTAATGTTTGCATGGCTATAACGACAACATTATTTCCTTCTTGTTAAAGTTTGTCATCCAATAGGGGAATGCAGCTAGTACCAGGAGACTGATGGTATTCCTAATAGCATAGGAATTTTATGCATAGTTAATAACTTTGCTTTGATTGATAGTTTGTAGAGCTCTAATATGTAGTTAACTGGTGGAACTTACTGTCACATGATAATACTGGGAAAAGAGCTTAACAGGACTGGAAAAAGTTTTAGACGTGTATGAAAAGAACTTGTGAAATTCCCTGCCTAAGATATAAAAGATATCTACATCCATGTTTTAGGCCATAAACCAATAATTAACAACTTGGGATCAGGAAGAAATTTTCCCCTTGACACATTATTGCCTAAGTGTCCATGATGAGGTTTAACACCTTTCTTTGAAGTGTCAGTTACTTACTGGCCACAAGTCTGGACTAGTGAAATACTGATAAAGTGGGATTTTCTCCCACGAAAGCCCATGCAATTAATAAATCTGTTAGTCTTTAAGTGCCACAAGACTCCTTGCTTTTCTTGCTCTGGTTTAGGAGGCAATTCCTATGTTACTGCATATATGGGTACACTGCAATTGAGAGAGAGTTCGGTTTTCTAATTAATATGCATATTGCCTTTGTTTTGTTCTCACTACAACACTTTTTACATTTGTGAGAAAATTACTTTTTAAAAATTTTAATTGGTAGCACTTTCAAATGTATACTTGAAGAGTTTGTTTCCTTTTAACTATAGGCGGACAACCCAAATCAGATAATCGCCATTGAACAGTCTCAGTCGGATCGAAGCAAAAAATCTTTCAATCCTGTTAAGTAAGAAAAAAAAAATCCTCCCCTTCCATCTCTTAAATATTGTTGTATCATGGCAAATAGATGGTAGTTCTCGTTCTTCTTCTCAGGTATTTTTGTTTCATAATGAATAGATGGTAATTCTAAGCCTTATTCAAGCACAGTGCAAATTAACTTCCAAGTCTGAAAGTGAGCATGCAGTTCTAAGAACTCCCCAGGGGAACAACTGCAGTAGTTGCATAGTGTTATTTGCAGTTGATAAATCTGTAGATTATTTGGTCAATTTGTAATCAGTAGAGCTGGTCAAGGATTTTTTTGATGAAACTGTATTTGGTTTGAAAAATGCTGATTTGTCAAAATGAAACTGGGAATGGGGTGAGTGATAAGGAGAAGCCAGTGAAAGAGATTCCTTAATCTTTACAATTAAAAAGCCAATTCCTTGAGGTTAGGAAATTCATTTGGGATGCAGGAGGCCTGGGTTCAAGTCTACTCTGCCTGATTCAGAGCAAGTACCTTGGTCTCCCATTTTCCCCAATGAGTGCTCTGTCTGCTGGGCAGTAGGTTATTCTGAAGTGGTGTGTGTGTCTCCACTCCTCCATGAAAAACCTGGAAAACTCTCCCTGCCCCTCACCCCACATGAGAGTGAAACCAAAGTGTGAAAAGGAAGCATGCTTTTCCAACCCACCCTAATAATTAACTGGAATCAATGTTATGCAAAAAATATGGAGTACGATATGTGAGATATTTATCTGTGGCATTCATGCAAATGTTGGTGAGGGACTATATGTATTTTTTGCTCTGCTGAATCTTCATATACCATTAGCAGTACCACTGCTTTAAAAGACCACATGTACTCTTAAGTCAAACTTAATTGAAAGTCTTTTGTACTTCCTCAGTCCAGCTTTTTCTCTCAGTGCTGACTGCCAGGTTATTTGTGTCTATAACAGAAACCTACTTTCTTGACCTACTTCCTATGATTTATGGCCTGATGTCATAATCCATCATAGTTATTCAACATCATAGTCATGCAACATCATAGCCATTCTCCTGAATGATTTATGTTTCAACTGATTTATGTTAAAAGACCCTTCTTGCTTCTTCCCAAAGAACAGAAATATTGAGGGATTTTTTTTTTTTTTTGGTTTGGTTTTTTGTTTTGCTTTATTTTTGGTAGAACATGTTGTCTAGAGAATTCTTTGAATTTTATATACCTTGATTGTAGCAGGTGTTCAATGCTTGTGCTGAAGTGCACATCCCCCCTCACTTCAGCAACCAAACCAACAAAAAGCAAAGAGAGTGAGAGATTTTATTAATTTACATGCGGAGCCTCCTCAACACTTAGGAGTTATACCAGAGCAACAATGCTTAAAAGAGTCCCTGGCAGCATGGACCCCTTAGAATCCCAGAGCATTAGTCAGAAGCAGAAGAGGGGGCACTAGAGCTGATTTGGAGATGTATGGTACACATGGCCTTGAAATCTTTAGGGATCTACAAGATCTGCATGTTCCAAAAAATACTAGAAACTTCCTTTTCCATCTGAAGTGCTGTGGGGATAGTTAAGGAAAAGAGCTAGGGGAATGTCTGTGTCAAATCCCAGCCCTACTATGGGAGAAGTTCTGCAAGGATTTCCTTTACTCTGTCTCTCTGCTGTGTGTCCAACTGTTTTTTATGATGAAAGTCAAGGAAACCTGGTCTCATAACATTATCTAATAATGTGTAGGCCTAGCGGATACAGTGTCTAATTTATATTTCAGTTCAAATTCTATTGTTTGAATTGATTTAAAATCTGTCTTTCTCTCTGTGTCAAATGGATCAGTAATGTACAGTTTTGAAAAAGTAAAAACGAAACAAAAAAGCTCAAACTGCAGAAGCAAAATACAACGTGCAACAAAACATAATCTGTGTAAGGGAGTGGTTTCTGCCTAGCAACCATTGCCCAGGGATCAGTGTGTTTATATCACAAATACATTAGTAGTTTGACCCCTGTAAAAGACTTCTCTTTTGTTATCAGTATAAATATTTCAGTTGCAATCATGGATCAAGAACTGAATATGTCCCATGACTCAACGTGGTTTATCCTGTTTGTACATGGTGGTAGAAATTTGAAAACAACCATTTCACTCATCAGGGTAATTTATAGATTATTTTTTAACCAGTTTTTACATGGAAAGAAACATCCGATCAAAAACATTTTGTATGTAGAAAATGCCAGGAGAAAAGGAGCAAAATTCCAAAATATAATAGGGCTCTCTGTAGCTCAAAAGCTTTTCGTACCAACAGAAGTTGGTCCAATAAAAGATATCACCTCCCCCACTGCCTTGTCTCTCTAAGATCCTGGGGCCAAACTGGCTGCAACTATACTGTATATAATATAGACATGACATATAGAAAAATCACCACAAGTTTCAGAAAAGTTTGTCTCCTGTTCGAAAATCCACTTGAGTGAACTCTGAATTCAGAGAGTCAGAGATAAGCCCTAAGCCTTTTCTGCAATGGTTCTTTTTCTAGATACCAGCGGATAGATTCTTAACTTGTATAAGTCATTGTAGCTCCACTGACATCAAAGGAATAATAGTGGTTTACATGAGATGAACAATGAGTAGCTGAACTGTGTTCTCCAGGAAAAAAAAAGGGTTAGATCAGATCATCATTACATATAATAGTGGATGTGAAAATGCAAATTAGATATAAGTAAATACAAAAACGAACAGGATAGAAATTAAGGGTTAGTTAATGAATTAATGGAGAGGAAATGATATATGTTAGTGTCCTAAATTAACAGTGAATCTCAATACATGTTACTGGGTCTTTCATGTGCAGCTATGTGTAGCTCATGGTGTAGAGAAGTGGTTCCTAATCTTTTTGACCTGAGGGCCACAAATATAATTTTAACAACTGTAAGGGCAACCAGTCTATTTAAATAAATTAAACTAAATTTAATCAATTAAATTTAAATTGTTGATTAAAATTTAATTAATACATCTAAAGTTACTTTTTAATTAAACTTAATTTTTTAAGAAAGGATGGGGTTTTTTTTGTTTTTTTTAAAGAGCGACAGCTGGGCTCCCAGGTGTGTGCTGGGATGAGGTGGGAGGGAGGTGGCTGTAATCTGTCTCCCAGCCAGCGGCAGGGGACATAAGCCACTTTAAAAAGCCCTGTGGGCCTTGGCCCAGAGGCCAGGGGTTGGGAGTCCTGGGTGCAGAGATATTTAGTAGGTAAATTGTTCCAAAGTGGTAACCATGTTAGTCTCGTCCAGCAAAACAAACAAGGAGTCTGGTGGCACTTTTAAAGACTGACAAATTTATTTATCATATGAGTTTCCATGGGAAAGATTCAAAGTGGGATTCCCTCCCATGAAAACTCATGAGATAAATAAATTTGTTAGTCTTTAAAAATGTCACCAGACTCCTTGTCTATTTTAGTAGGTGAATGTTACTAAGACTCTGATACTCCTGCTCTTGGTTAGATAATAAAGGGTATGACTGACTACATTCATCCACTTATTTAATTACCTGACATGGATATTGTGATTGATTAGCTAATGTGAGGTTGAAGTACTTTGGCATCTTTGGTTGAAAAGGGCAATAAAAGAAGAGAAATGTGACATTTTTATATATGAGGAGCATTCTACATGTACTGAGATGCCTCTGCTCTCATCTCAGTATATAACATCAGCAAAATGAAGCATGGTAATCTGCTTGGGAAAACCTGTAGGCAAATTAGAAGTGAACCAGGTGAAGGATAGTTGTTTGTCCCTTAACTTGTTTTCTTCTCTGTTTTAGACTTGATCTACCAGGAGACCAGGTAACCAAAGTGACACTGGGAAGGTTACATTTCAGTGAAACAACAGCAAATAACATGAGAAAAAAGGGGAAACCTAATCCTGACCAAAGGTATCATAGTGGTCCTTTGCGGGTCTGGTTGTGAACAGGAAGTGACTTGGCTTACACTGATATACTGAAGTCAGTGAGCATCTGTGTTCTCAATTTTTCATAATTATATTCTGATTTTTATGATATTTGGTGGGTTCTTTTAAAGATCCAACTCCTGGAGCTTTGGCTTTATGTGAGTCTGGGGATTGTGGTCTGGTTGTTTAGTGTTTTTTATTTTAAATGAAAAGTTTCTAGTCCTTATCTTTGCAGCATAAAACCAGAAAACATGACCCAAGTTACCCTTTAAAGACTCAGAAACAAGGATGTAAATAAAAAGAATTTTTTTTAAAGTATAATTTTGTAACCAATCTTATGATGGGGGGGGGGCTGTCTGATGATTTCTTGAATGGTTGGAGGTGGCATTACTGAGTCTTTGTATTGTCTTCAATGGGTTTTGGGTCCAATAAGTATCTACTAGAGAGTGAACTAAACAAAGACTAAGAAGTGCTAATTTACCTACCATTCTGCAAAGTAAGTAATGTTTAAAATACAAGATTAAAATGGCAAAAACTACTATTGGTATGGCTGAATAATATGGCCTGAAATATAATGTGGAAGTCAGAGTCCAGACCCCCAAGAAGAGGAAAACCTAGGACTGGAAGGGATGTAGGAGTAATTGGGTTGGTGAGATCTATGTCTGTGGGCTGGCTTTGAGCCATCACCTCATAGTATTAAGGCACCCAAAATTATTAGGCAGGCAGTGACAGAAACCCTTTACTGGTCTGGGTGGTCCCCCCAATATCTTAGCTACATTATCCCTGTGATGAGATTACTTCAGCTTAATTGTTAAATCATTGAAATTAATTTTATAATAGATATTTCATGCTGGTGGTTGGACTATATGCTGTAAGTCAGGACCAGATCTATTTACTGTCGGCACAAGTCTCTGAGAGGATCATTGTGAGGGTGGGTACAATTTTATGTTACTTTCATTTGAAGCATGTTAATGGTTTCTTTTAAAAAAAAAGATAACTTTTTGGTTATTGTTGGGTGGTGTGTGTTTTATAATTGATTGTAATATGCTTTGTGATTCAGGGATCTTAATATTTTCGAGGCCTTATTGTAAAGCTTGAAATAGTTCTGTATATCTGTTGTGTGTGCGAGTGTAAAGGGCAGATACATTTTAAGAGGAGTACATGTTGAGAAAAGATACAAAAATGTGATGAGGCATAAAAATATGGAGAATTACAAAAGCTCTTAAACTGTTTTTAAATTACGCACAACTCGTACTGAAAAGTTAACAAGTGCCTATTGTAGGACAATCAATTTTTGAAAGTGTGTGTGTGTGTGTGTGTGTGTGTGTGTGAGAGAGAGAGAGAGAGAGAGAGAGAGAGAGAGAGAGACATTTAGGGAAAGGATCTTAGAGAAAGGGAAGTCTTTTGATTTGTTGTTTGAATACAACATTGTGAGCAAACCCATTTGGGTCTAGTTCTGCTCATTTTTATACATATGAGGAATCCTTCCAAATAGGACTGCCCATGTGAGAAATGTTTACAGAATTGGGTCCATAAAGGGTAGTCTCCTTGGGTATGTCTACATTGGAGCCTTAGGTCAACTTAAGGAAGGTTAAGTCAACCTCCAGACTCCTGTGGACACACTGGGCTTTTATTAAGTTGACTTAAGCACTTCCTTAAGTCAGCTTAATCATATCATCTCTTAAGGTCGATTTAACGCTTAAATTGACCTTGTTAAGTTGACTTAAGCCAATGTAGATGGGGAAAGCCCTTAAGTCAGCCTAATTGGCCTCCAGGCTCCCTCCCAGATTTCCTGGACACCAGAAACAGCTACCCACAATGCACGACACCTCCATCAACTTAGCACCTGCCAGTGTGGATAGAGGCAGTTGACAGTTTTCAGTGTGGACTCTCCAAGTTGACTTAACAAGGTCGACTTTAACTTCACTTAAAGTTGATCTTGTTAGGTCGACTTAACAGAGCCTCCAGTGTAGACATACCCCTTGTGATTTTTAAAGTGCAGTTCTATTTTCTGAAAAGTAACTCAAAACAGCATCCTGAAGTTTCATATTGACTATCTCTTGATTTTTTTTTTATCAGTTGTGCTCAGTTTACAAATAAAAAGCTCTAACAACCAGGCTGGCAAACTGTCTGAGCTTGGGAGTCTAAAACTTCCCAGCTCATGCCACACCACCCATGTCAAAGATTCTGCAGACTAATTTAAGTTCTTCATGATACTTGTACAATCCTGGAACTTTGTACTGGATCTTAATAAAAAGCTGTGTTGATGAGGTGAAGGCAGGATAGAACCCATAGCTCACACTGTCATAATTGTGTTGACTCTGCAGGGCTAAGAGGAGTAAAAACAACAAACTTTTATTTTTCTCACTATAATCAGATATGTTTGACTCTGAATACACAAAAAGAATAGATAAAATAAATAAAATAAAAAGATTTTTTATAACCACAGTAGAACTGCACTTTAAAATAAAAAGTTAATGTTCTTTTTTTTATAAAAATACTGACAGTTAAATAAGCTAAAATAGAGCTAACATACAGAGCTGGGCAAAGGCAGGTTTCATAGTCCACTGACAATGTCAAAAAAAACCAAAATATGGTTTTTGATTGAACTGAAAATTAAAAAAATATTTGGTGAAAAGAAATTCTGCTCAAAGAAAACTTTTTTGTTTTGATGTCAAGCATTTAAAAACATTTTACAAACTGTAACATGCAATTAAAGGACATTTCAAACCAAAGTCATTTCAGACAGAAAAACTGAATCATTTAGTTTAAAAAAAGTCAGAATAAAATATGTCAAATTTTTGTCATCTCTTTTCAAAATGGACAACTTAGCAAAATTGATGTGAATTTTCTAAATGTTTAGATCACAGAATCTTTTTTTTTTTTAACTGAAAAATTTCAGACCTCTCTAATTGCAAGCACCACTGACCTATTAGTGGAAATAGTTCAGGTTTTGCTTTTTATTAACAGTACCTAGTTCTTATATAGCGCTTTTCATTAGTAGAGCTCAGTGAATGATAGAAATAAGACCATATGTCAGTTACTTGTAATATTTTTGCTGTGTCATACATGTACTTCATAACAATTTAATAGTGAGGAATAAGTAGGCCTAGATCATTCCCATTGTCCTGTAGTTTAGCGTGGGGGTAATTGCTTGAATCTATTCATTTTTTGTTACTGATATTTTAAAAATTTGTCCAGGGGCCCAGACCTTTGGCTGGGTGCTTGTTTGGTTGTGGTTGTAGCAATTTACACTTTTAAAAATCAATTAAGGAGGTTCCTGCTTCTTTCCTTCTTCCCCAGCCTCCATTTTAAGTCCTCTGCTCCTCTGAATAACTCCAGTGCTTGCCTCTGCTACAGCTCTTAGTTATTCCAAGCACTGGCTGTAAGAAACTGATCTGAGGCCTGGACTGCTGCACTGGGTTGATGGAAGATACGCAAGCTACATACTACAGTGTGTATATCCTCCTTCAACTTCCTTACGTTCCCTTACCATGGCATATTCACTGTCTTATACCAACAGGAAATGCCCTCCAGTTTATGCAGCCTTACTTCTTTCTGGGGAGTGGTGTTACTTTGTTGAACAGAGACCAACTCCAGGATTGATTGAGAAGATCTCCATTGGCCACTCAATCAATCTTGTTGCATCAAATCATGGAACCCAACACAGCAGAATCAGTATAGCCATACTCTGCGACTTGGTAATTTTTTCTATTCTCCAGAGGATTTTGCATAGCCATAGTAAGTGTGACCCCAGTGCTGTTGCTGCTGCTAGGTAAAGCAGAGTTGTTGGAACTGTCTGTTTGCAAATTCAGGGAGACACCTGCATTTTTACATCCAATTCACATTTGGGTTGTTCTCTTGTGAATCATAACCACTAGTATCTTCATTTATCTTTAAATGAAAGCTTAGAGTCTGCAGAATTTCATGGTTCAGGCTCCCAAACCCACTAGGGGAAACTCATCAGATGCCACTAGTGAGTGAGAGTAGAGTTTTTTTTAGCACTTGGGCTTATGTGCCATTCAAATAAACAAACGACTGAACGGAAATAAGTAGAGAACAGAGAATCTAAACAGTGGCAATATTGGCAGAAGGGACAATAGCTGTTGTCTTCTACTAGTCTGAATGGTTTGAATGGAAGTTAGGGTCATGTATATAAAGGCACTGCTTACTGCAATGTGGCAAAACTTACAGAATGCTTTGTGAAGGGAAAAGCATGAATTCTGCTCTTCCATACCGTAGATTTAAAGACCAAAGAACTGCAAACTGAGTAGTGGTTAACCGGCACGTCAGTGCATGCTCTGGTTGTGACAGTTAGAAGCACACAGTTCTGTGTATTGACGATAGGGTACCTTGCAAAAACACAATGCCTTATAAATGAGATTTTGGCACAAAGATTTTTTTGTTAGGCTGAGCCACATATTAATGCCTGAATTTGCTGTTTTTTAAAAATTAAAGGCATTATGATTTGCGTTAATTAAATTTTTTCTTCTGAAAGTCAGATTATTTTTATTTGATGTGTTTAATGTAAAGTAACTAAGTTCAGGCAAGAGGTGCTATTTTGTGGAATATTTTGTAGAATATATTGTATAATTATAATATATCATATAGATGATCTAAGAATATTTTGCAGAATATTTTGTGGTGTTTTGAACATGCTCATTTTGGGATTCCTCGTTGAAAATGACAGTTGATTTAACTTGAGAGTGCAAAAGTTATTTATATTATAAATTCTGGAGGTTTCCAGGCCTATGCGAATATGGTTTTTTGAATATGATGGAAATCTCCACATCTCAGTTGATAAATGGAAGTGGAATTCATCCACTAGCTTTGATTTGTTGCAACTGCTGTTGAAAGTTAATTTGTCTATGTTCACTTTTGTTGTCAACATTATTCATGAAAAATAGTCAAGTCATTAGAAATAAGCTTTAGGTTGTTTGAAGCACATAAAAGTCTAGGATTCAATAAATTGCTTAATTGTCATTTGTTGTTTTCTTTCTGGAAACTCCCCAGACTGCTAAGTGCTTTTTCAGATGTAAAAGAAAGCTGAGTCTGTCACGAAGACCTTACATTCTAAAACAAGCCCAAAGGCAAAGGAAGAGGAAATTGATACAATATTATTATTAATTATTTGTATTGTAGTAGCACCTTGGAGCCCTGGACATGGATCAGAACCACGTTGTGCAGGGTGCTGTACAAACACAGAACAAAAAGATAGACCTTGCCCCAAACAATTAACAATACAAAAGTGGTAATTGAGCTCTTCTAGTAATACAGATGTGGAATAATTTTGTAAATATAAAAGTTATTTCTAGGTACCCGTGACGTGTGCACAATGTACCTGATATATCATCTGGAGTGTGTGCATGTGAGAGTGCAGCATACATGAATTCAACACCAAATGCACTTCTTATCCATTCAGCATGGACTTCAGGGACAGACTACAAGAGAGGCTCTGAAAATCAGTAAAAAAGGAAATACATCTGTATGTTCAATGGATTTCAAATAAAAGCCTTTCAAAGCAGATATGTTAAAATCTGCCCATCTTTCTCCTTTCCTGTTTCTAGTCCTCAGTGAGCAACTAGGCCAGAAGAAAGTTTGTTGGCAAATCAGAAATTTTTCTGAGGTTTGTCAGCAAAACTAATAACCTGAAAAGTTTTAAAGTTGACCATCTCACTTAACATTACAGTAAAATATAAAACAAGAAAAGGCTTTTTGGGCACAGAACATGTCAGAGTTGGGTAACATTTCTTTAAAGGGTATCCATTTTGATGTGTCAAAAAAGTTCAATAATGTAGTTTAAATGTGGAAGATTTATATGGCATTTCATAGTCCTTTGGTAAATTGGATAAAGCAGAGAAAATCTGTGCTACTGTCTTTGACTGTAAAAAAATTTTTCAGGCATCTAACCCTGGGCAGTTTGAGAATGACAGTGATGTGTTGTGGCAGCAGGGACATGTTTCAGAGACTGTAGTCTGTCATGGTCGAGTAGGAATTAACACAGATGCACCAGATGAAGCACTGGTTGTCTGTGGAAATATGAAAGTGATGGGGACAGTCATGCATCCATCTGACAGTCGAGCAAAACAGAATATCCAGGAGGTGAGTGCTGTGGAGCCTTTATGGCATTTAAGTTTACACCACCGTGCATGTATGAATGATCATTCTGATGCACATGAAGTAGATTCTGTTGTCCTACTGACACTGGAATGTTGACCTTAAACAAATTTAAAACAAATTTATTGCTGTGAGTTATGGAGCCATTTTGTTTGAACTCAGAGGCACTTTGGACTTGGGCGAGGCTCTGTGTTTCAAGTGGTTTCACTGAAATATAACTGAGAATACAAGTAAAAACAACAGCTCATTAATGATGAATAGGTGGATATTTGATTGTGCTATGCTTCTCAATATTCTAGTTTAATTCTTGATGTGATTGTAATCCTTAATACTGGAGCATGTGAAATCTGGTCTTTATGCAATTAGGTTGATACAACTGAGCAGCTGAGAAGAATAGCACAAATGAGGCTGGTTGAGTATGACTACAAGCCTGAATTTGCATCTGTAATGGGAATAAACAGTACCCATGAAACAGGTATTCAATCAACTCTTCTTCTACTCTAGCGTCTGTCCTTTTTATATTTGTAGGCTGTGTCATAGTGATTAATTCCTTAGCATTTCAACTTCATTTTAGGATCCTAAGGCCTTTTGGAGTGCTTTTCTTTTAAAACTGGTGCATATAAGAATATATGGGTATTTGATTATGTGTATATATCTTCATTTTATTAGGTGCAATAAGCAGACATTTTCCATGCTTGGTCTCAGCCCAAAGATAATGTTTCCTTATTAAAGCTCTATTCAACCATTTTTGTGCATTTACCCATTTAAAGCATAAGTCCATATAATTATTCATCTGTATTACCATAGTGCCAAAGAGTTCACGTCATAGACCATGATCCCATTGTGCTAGATGCTGACTTAAACATGTGGACTGAAAATTTGTGCTTAAAACAAAGCATAAAAAAACCCAAACTATTGAGTCTTGCCTTTTTTTGTAGATCTTGTGGAGATCTAAGATCCAACCCAGGGTGAATACCTTTGCGTCCCTTTTTTTTTTGTCTATATCATCATCTGGTTTCTACTTGGTTAATTTTTCTGTAATGCTTGTAATTGTTTTCTCTGTCCCCTTCCTCTTTCTGTCCATTTTGTTTTCTCCATTCTTCCCTAGTGTTGGCTTTGACTGTTTAACTTATATTTTCGCCTCCCATAACCTCTGTTTTTGCTATGCCTTTCAGCCATCCTTCCCTTCCACTCGTTCCATCTGCCCCTCTTCACTTCCCACACTGTATGAAACCAAATGAGAAGAGAAGCGTTTCACATCACTGTCTGTTCCCTGAACTTCTCATGCTCTTCAACCAAAGTGTAGGGGATATACACAAAACAACAAATTACAAAGAATAGATGACTTGTAATTATTATTTGTATTGCAGTAACATGAAGACCTCAAACCGAATCAGGACCTTTTGGTTTCTGTATAGCTCTACTTCTAATTTATAAATCACCACGCTAAGGAAAATACTAGTTACAGCCTGTGATAAATGATTATTGTTTTCTTTACACTAGTTTTCATAATTTTGCAAACAGGAATAATAGCCCAAGAGGTAAAAGAGCTTTTACCAACTGCTGTAAAGGAAGTTGGAGATATTACCTGTGAAAATGGAGAAAAAGTAGAGAACTTCCTCATGGTTGATAAGGTATATTATCTGTTTACATTTATGTAGTGCTGTGATACTTGATGTGAAACAAAGACTTTAAAATAATGCATTTTTAAAACATTTCAGTAGCAAATGTAAGAGGGTTTTTTGCATGGGATCACCCACATGGGTTTTGTGGCACTTAAAGGCTAATACATTTATTTACTGCATGAGCCCTTGTGGGATAAAATCCCTCCCATGAAGGCTCATGTGATAAATAAATTTGTTAGTCTTTAAGTGCCACAGGACTCCTTCCTTGTTTTGCTGAACCAAACTAGCATGGCTACCCATTTGGAACTTGGCCACATAGGTTTTGGGATTCATAACTAATTTGTTTTTTATCTTTTTAGAAAAATAGCTCTGCTCTTGAACCATATTCTGTTTTACTAGTTCAGGTGGAAGACTTTGTGAAGATCCCAGCTATCTAGTAATGCCATTTGTCTAGATTTTTGCTGACTAAAAATATAATTTCCTCTTACCTAACAATTTGATAATATTCAGGGATGCTGGAACCAGAGGTGGATCAGGGGCTGCAAGGACTCTGAGGGTCCCCAACCAGTGGGGTCACCCCTGCTACCATTGGGGCCTCCTTCTGCCAGTGGGCCAGGATGGGGGGGCAGGCTGGGGAGGCCATTTGCAGCCTAGTTGGTCAGACCCTGGGGATGGCAGAGCCAACTGGCGCACACGGTGTGGCTTTTGGTGCAGCCTTACTGTACTGCACGCCCAAGTTGGCCCTGTCACTCCCGGGGCTGACTAGCCAGGCTGCAGCTGGCCTGCCCAGGGGCGAGTCTGGCTCCTGGGCTGACCCATCCTGCTCCCACAGGCAGATTGCCCGGCCCAGTGGCAGTGCGGGAACACAAAATCTGACCTCTAGGCTGGCCCGTCCTGCTCCCCTTCCTAGTACCAGCAAGGCAGAGGGCCCCCACACTGTGATGAGCTCCTGGGCAGAGCCCTGGCTGGAATAATTTTTATAGTGAGGCTGCTGCTGATGGAAACCATGGATTTACTGTTTTGTCATTACTACTTCAAGTCAGGCCACAGCAACTGTCCCAATGCCCATAGTTCTAGCACCACTGGTATTGCAGAAGCATTTTATGGGTCTTGATAAAAAATCATTAACACTAAAAGTGTTTATTAAAGCTAATGTTAAAATGATCTAAAACACAGATTTTATAAAGTTCCTCTCATCTGGGTATCATGCTTATATTATTCAAAAATACAAAGTTTGTTTTAAAAAGTCATGAAATACATCTGGTAAATAATTTGCAATATCCCAAAGTAAGGTTAATAAGTTTCAGTTTAAATATTAGCATCCAAATATTCAGATGCATCAGTCATAAAATGTTATACCAAGAGTAGCTCTTGGAAAGCTAATGTAGCATTGAATGTAGATTGTCCCTCAGTGATTGAGAATTTAGGATAGTTGTCCTTCAGTAAATACAGTCTATCAGAGAATTACTTCAGTTATTTTCTCAACTTTGCTTTTCAATGGCGCTCTAGCTCATTTCTCCTGATATGGCCGATGTCCAGTAATCTGTTCTAAATGGATGTCCCTTTACCACCTGACAGTGTCTGACACCAGGAATAGTCCCATCAACTGGGAGAAGTGATGATCAGTTCTTCATTTCCTGAACACTCACTCGTTGCTGGGATTCCATCCTCCTGGGACTCTGACAATAGCATCTGTCTTTGAACCTTGTAATCACTTGCTCTCAAGGGATCAGCCAGCAGGGCATGTTTTTCTACCTTTTGAGCTCAGGCATAATGGAAGGCCAGCCAGGGTCCTGTTTTCAAAAGAAACTGTGATGTTCACCATTAGTATCCTCTTGTGTGCCTAGTATTACATAATAAACTAATTTTATGGTTAAAGCTAGTCACAAGTAATAGTTCTTTGGGATTCTTTAAATAGCTGTCTGTGTTAGTCACTGATTGCAGCCAGTGTCTGAGTCAAACTTGGTGCCTTCAGTTTTAATTAAGAAGCCATTTGAAGAGGTCTGTGTGGATAATTCTGTGACCAGGAGTCTACCCCTATGGAGCTAATTTTCAGATCAGAGCCTGATATTCTCATACCAGTCAGGTATATCTTACCAGCTAAGACAATGGAATCTCATCACATGAACTTGATTATTAATTATTAAGACTCAAAAATATGTAAGATAACTTCAGATGGACCACATTGTTTCAAAATGCAAATGTTAGAGTTTCACATTTTAATTGATCTCCCACATGTAGGTATTTGACGTAGAGTTTTTTTATTATGTAAGGATTCCCATTCTGTTCTCAATAAAGGAGTATTTTAACATACAGCTAATTGAGAGATACTTAAAATGAAGTGTTGCCCAATAAACTTTGGATAGAGATTTCTTAAGACTGGTTGCTTTAGCTCTATCAGTATTACAACAAAAGTCTCTTGCATCTTAATGTTTGAATTAATTTAACATTTCCCAAGAAGAATTAAGCACTTGTGTAATTTACTTCACAAACTTGAAACTTGCTTGCTCTAATCCTGTTGCTTTACACAAAATCAAATGTATATGATATACAAAATTTCTCTATCTTGGACCTTTATCATAGCTTCAAAATCTTACAATACAAAATGTTTATGATTTTGAAGTTAATAGGCTTTAATGGTGAAGATAATGTCATTTAAGTTTGTACTACACAGTCTCCTCCTATATTTTGATTTGTTGGTTTTCATAAATGTGTAGTAATAAGTTGAATGTTTTAATAGTCATAGAACAATGATTCTTAGGGTATGTCTACACTTGCAAGTTAGTTCAAATTAAGGAGGCTTAATTCAAACTAACTTAGTATCTGTCTACACTAGGCTTTCATTAGTTCGAATTAAGGAATTCCTTTATTCGAACTAATGAAAGTTTAGTTCAGATTAGTAAAACCTGCTCAAACTAAGGATGGTGTAGACAAGGATTAACCCTTAGTTCGAATTTTATACGTTTGAATTAAGGGCAGTTAGTTTGAATTAAGAAAGCGGACTAAGTCAACTTAACATTACATTTAATTGGTCAACTTTGTTAATTCAAACTAACAAATTTGAGTTTAGTTTGAACTAAACTCAAATTTATTAACAAATTGGACCTAACTTTTCCTAGAGTAGACTTAGCCTTAGAAATCAAGGAGCTGTCTTTTCAAGCTTCCAGAGTGCAAATGTCAAAAAAACCCAGATCCTACTGGGGAAAGTAATTATGTTATCACAGAAAAAGCATATAGATTTTTTGTATAAGCCTGGGATTTGACCAAACTTGAGTTAACAGGAAAAATACTGCTAGAGTGAAATGAAAATTAGTAGGAGGTAGAGAAGGCTTATACAATGGGCAGAGAAAGCCTATGTGTGCTGGAGATAGTTACATTTGGTCTGAACGACAGTGTGACTATTGTCCTCTATTCATTGTATCTGTTACTTCAGCTGAAGTTTGCTCTATATTTCACTGAAATCTTAGACTATGTGTATGGTTTCATACTTACCATAAATGTAACACACCCAGTTCAGATGAAAGATCTGTCAGGAGTAAGAAATATTCAGTATTACACTTCGCCTAAATGTATTGTATTAAGAAATGAGTTTACAAGAATGTACCTGAAAACAAATTCATTCTTGCCTATGTTGTAGTCCATATAAATGATTGAAGCATCAGACTGGAAAAATAACTGTATGTGCTTTTTCTATATTGATTAATAGTGCTGGGTAAAATTATGACATTGAGCTTTGGTCTACACTTACCTAGAAATTCAGCAGCAGTTGATGGGAATTACTCAAGCTATTCTGCATAGCTTGTGTAGCTCCTGTTGACTTCATAATTCCATTGTAATGTGGCATTGATTTTGTATGTTAACATGGAATGGGAAACCAGTTTTCAAACACAGCAACAAAACGCATGATGTCACATCCTGCCTTTAGCATGGATCAATGAAAATTTCCATTTAGAAATAGAGATTAGGGGTGAAATATGTGTTACCCAGATGAAGGTGGCATTAACTTCTCAACAGAACTTTGGTAATCATAATGATGTAACCTATTGGTGGGTTGGGCAGTGAGTTAGCCAAAAGGTATGGGAGTGTATAAGAAGATTGTGGGAGGCCTGTGTTGGCAGTCTTTCTATGTGGTGTCATTTGCATCATTATAGCTAAACACTTTCTTAGCCCTGGTCCTAGAAATAGCACAATGACCCTCTTCCCCATCTCTCTCTTTCTCTCTGACTCACTTGGAAGTTCATGTTTGGTTCATATGATAGGCAAAAATTCTGGTGTGTCAAAGAGCTAGTTAGCTCATCCCATAATTAAACTATTCAATGAGAATGTAAGTCCTGGAGACAGCATTTAACAGCAATAGAATAAATCAGAACAAAGATGCCTGGCACCACATTTTTGGTACTTAAAATTCAGCACACTTAATTCAAGATGAATTTTAGATTCTGGTTTACACAGTTCTCTAGCTTATTCACTATCTTTCTTCTACAGATGGCCTTACTTTTATTTTGAATGCATCTGTGTATCTTAAATGCTTTGTGTGGGTGATTGCTTACACATCCAGGGTTACATTTCATTGATTAATTCAGTACATATATGTCTCTTTTTTTTTTTTCTCCCCACTCCTCAGGATCAGATCTTTATGGAGAATGTTGGAGCAGTTAAGCAACTCTGTAAACTAACAAACAACCTTGAAATCAGGATAGAAGAATTGGAAGTGTGGAATAGAAAACTTGCCAAGCTCAAAAGGATAAGCAGTTTAAAATCAACAGTCAGTGAAAAGAGCACTCTCAGGTATCCCAGGTTCAATTCAGGAGAATTGTCTGATGGCTCTGACATGCAGGGCCGTCCTTAGGGTAGGGCGAGAGGGGCAGCCGCCTGGAGCCCCGCGGGGGCCACACTGCTGCCCTCCCCAAGCCAGGGACTGGGCGAGCTGGCCAAAAGTGACAGCCTGGTTCATAGGGCCGGCTTGCTTCTGGCAGCATGTTGTAATACAGTAGATCAGGGTTGCAACAAGGGTGAGTCATTAGGACTAACAATGAGGTGCTAATTGTTGTTCAAACAACCTCTATGCCTCTCTCTTTGGGCTTCTCTCATTCATATGAAAAGGACTGAGCTCACTGGCAAGCAACCTTTGTGTTTTTTTTATCAATAGACCCAATGAAGAAAAGAAAAAACTGCGAATATTGCCTTATTCTACCATTTCTGGGATATGGGGATTGCAGTTATTTTTGCAAATTAGGACTTGCCTCTTTTTTCAGTGGGTTGAGAATTCCCTTGCTTGCAACAAGAGTTATAACTTGTAGATTTTAATAAAAACTACAGAGATTTTTTTTGACTTAATTAAAAAGAGAAGAGAAAAGCAAACTGTTCTAGTAGAAGCTTGTGTTACAAAGTATAGTATTTTTTCTACAATTAGAAAGCCCAAGTAACAATAAAATCCAACTCGGGGTGGATCTGCTGGAAGGAGAAGTTATAACAAGGTCCTAATCTGAAGGGGGCAGTGGATAGCCCCATTGTGTTGCTGCCTTATGCACACTACCAGGGGTCACCAGACCAAGCAGAGAGGGCTAGCACCCCTCCAATCATAATATTGTGGACAATTGTGTGTCATGCAGACTCAGGGAGGAGATGAAGTACAGAGGCGAAAGTGGAACCCAGAGTAGCTGCTTCAGTTCCTGGGATCTGGCAATGGAGAAGGGACCAGGACCTGGAGGGACTTGGACAGGCTCAGCAGCAGACAAGATCTTCCAGGATCTTTCTTTCCAGCCTGGCATTGGCTGTCTTCTCCTTCCTCTGTCCAAGCACTTCCATCTCATTTCTCCACCCAGTCGCCCCCCTGCCTTGCCCATGTGCAAGGAGCTCCCCCCCACACACTCCAGGCTACTACATACAATTTTAGAGACTTGACATACTTCCTGATTTGAGACAGGAGTATGGGCATGTGGGATCACCCTCTGCATGTTCCATGTAGGTGATCTAAAATTAGATGTGTAGATTTCAGAGATGCAGTAGAAGCCTCAAGAGAAAGGAGGAAAGCCATGAAGGTTTTCCACCCACGCAACCCCTCCCCAGCCATGGTCACTTCAGTTTCCTGGCAGTGGCCACTTTTTTTCAATGGAGGGTTGCCACATGGAGAGGGGTCCGGAGCTATGTCCAGAGGAAAAAGTTTGACAACCACTGGCTTAAGGGCGGCTGAGAAACCAGACCCTGCACTCCGGTTCCGCTGCTTTTGGCTGGCTCACCTGGTCACTGGCATGGGATGGATGGAGCAGGGGCCTGCCCCTCCCCTGGGCTGGCCAGTCCCACCTCCCAGTGCTTGGGGGGGAAGGGGGCCCCGCAGAGAGTGATTCACCTAGGGCCCTGCACCCACCTAGGGATGGCCCTGCTGACACGAGATGATAAAACAGCCTGGGTGATAAAAAATTAAAACTAATTTAGTTTGGTAGGGGTTTCAGTTCATGTCCAGGTACTCTTGCTTCCGAATTTTGTAAAATTTTTTAATTCAAATCATGTGCGATAGATGCAAAGCTTACATATTTCTTAAGTCACTTCTGTTTCCAAAATTTGGTGTCTCCATGTTTGAAATATTCCAGCTCAGTAGCAAACATTTCTGAAAGCCCTGCAGCCTAATAAAATAATGTCTGAATGATTCCAGTGACAGCCCCTGGAATGGCAATTTCCAAGTTAAGGGAAATCTGCAAAAACCTCTTTGAAGAAGAAAATCTTCTTTACAACTTCTGTGGGAAACTGATGTACATTTCGTATTTCTCAACCTCTTTTTCAATTTTTCTTTGAAAATAAATGTAGTATTTAATAGCATTTACCTGAGCATATTGACTAGCTCCCTTTGTCCCTGCAAATGAAGCTATGGCTGCTCTAACCATTTTTGTTCTTTTTAAATGTTGCTATCACAAAGGCATGTAGCATTAAAATCCTATTTAGAAGGCATCCTTTTTTCATTTATGAGTGTGGAAGCATTTTATTGTTAATGTCTTTTTGTATTTTGTAGCAAATTTCATCGAGCTGCTAGTCTTTTACCATCAAGAAAACCAGTCCCTGTACAACACAGTAAGGTGAGTGAAGTTTAAATATGTGAAGGTTGTATGTATGCATGTGGGTGAAAAGGAGCATATGAGAGTGAGTCCTTTATAAGGATTAGGCCTGGTCTATGCTACAGAATGAAGTGACCCAACTCTGTAAGTGTACACACTAAAATGTAGCTCACACAGATGTAACTTGCCCACTCCACTGACTTAACAACTCCACCTTTATGAGAGGCATAGCACTTAGGTTGACGTAGTTAGGTCAACGCAGTGTCAGTGTAGACACTGTGTTGCTTATGTTGATTGTTGCTGCCTTTCAAAGACCATCCCACAATTGCTTATAACCAGGAAAAAGTGCAGCAAAAGAACAAGAGAGCAGACCTAAGTGAATGCATGTATGAATGTAACAAAACAGTTGTTAAATTTGGGGAGAAAAAATCTGATCAGAAATAGTTCACCAGTGTGAGAAAGACATAGGGAAGTTCTTCTTGGGATCGGAATTTGTGGCTCTAATAAGGAGGAAGTGTGCCTGAAGTCATGTAATGCACCCTGCCAATATATTTTAGCCTCAGTCTATCATTTTGTTTACGCAGTGCTGACTTACCATTTTCTATGGTCAGTGATTGGACCCTCTTGATTGTACTGTTTCCTCATTCAGATTCCAAAGCTATTGTGGTGGGAAAGGTTAGAACAGGCAAAGTGTACAACAGGAAGTCTCAAACGTGGCCAGCAGAGTCCCTCTGTAACAGCAATATTCACTGTATTCTGATACAGAAAAGAAATTTCCATTGCACGGGCACGTAAGGGATTAAAGGACATGTGTTGAACTACTTTGACATGTTCTTCCATGTCTGATACCTCTGACCTTGCCATTTCACATCACCCATCACTTTTGCTGGTGGCAAGGGCAACTCATAGTTGATGGGACAAAGCACTCTGTATGCAGTAACGATGATCCTCAATCTCTCCATATTCTCAGAGCATTTTAACTTTTGCCCCACATTCACTTTCTTTCTGTGTTTATATCAGATTTAGTTAAGCATAGTCCTGGGCACATACTGGACATTTCTCATCTCTTAGACATGATCACCCCCAATTAATTCTTTAGTTTAAACAATGGGATTTTATAGGAGTTTCTTCCAGGGGTGAAGATAGCAGCCAAAGCAAGTAGCATTTTCTGTGCCTATGCTACTCATTTTGAGACAATGTTCTTTTCCCTTTCTCCACCTTTTCTTTTTCCTGGGGTAATGACTTCTGGGATATTCCTGTCACAAGTCCATCAGGAGACATGTAACCCCATTTTAGACAAAAGTAGCTTTATTAGTTATTTAGCAGGCTGCAGATAGTCAGCTCCATAATGCTTATATGCATATTACGTATATGCTTTTTCTAGGTTTGTTATTCTAAGAAAAAACAATCATGGCCCAATAGGATCTTCCAGATCACTGTAATAGCTTTGATTGTTGTTATGGCACTATGGTAAGAAATATATTATTAATATATTTTGTTTCTTCTCTTGCCAAACCTCTCACCCCTTCAGAAATCGGGTTCTGCCTGTCCATAAACATTGGTTTGAAAGAAACATTTTAAATTAGAAATTAATGCTTCTTACAGTAACAATTTCAAAACATGCGTGTAGTCCTTTTTCTTCACTGCTAATACTCTGTCTGGGGAAAACACAGAGTTTAATAACTTGATAATACATGTGCCTATAAATGTAGTAGTAAGAATATGTCCCTTGTTTAAAGCTTGTGTGTTCTGCTTCATTATTCTTAGGCTTTGTCTGGGCTTTAAATGTAAGTTGACCTATGATAGGTTGACTTCTAGCCAGGGCATTAATTATTGTGGCGGCTGATGTCCATGCTACCCTCCATGGGTTAGTGGCATGCATTCTCACCAAGAGCACTTCCACTGACCTAAGGGAGGCAACACTGGGAGCTGAGAGTCTAGTCAGCTCTGCTGGCAGCTCCTTGCTGGGAGCCCAGTCACCCTACAGGTTCCTGGACTCATGACAGGCTTCCCCTGGCCTTTCCCCATTCCTTGTTGGGCGATTCTCTTTTCCTTTTTCCTTGCCCAGATTGGGGGAGGGGGCCGGGGAAACCACCTGAGCCTTCTTGCTTCTGCCCTGGCTTCTCTCCTCTGACCTGCTCACTGCAGAGAGTTGGGCAGCAGGAAGTAAAAGGAGAAGCCACCAGGGGCTTTGCACCCTCCCTTCAGGGAGCCAGGGAATGCTGCCTGGGTCTTTACTTCTCTCAGCCCCCTGCCAGAAGCTGGGAGAAGCTCCCAAGGGCTTCTTCCCTCCCTGCTAGGTGTGGGGGACAGCTGGGTTCTAGCAATCCGGTTTGCTTATCAATTTCATGGTTCGTGTGGAGCCCTAACAGCATTCTGACTGCACAGTCCCTAGAAAAGGGACAAGAATACAATTACTTCAGTATCCTTAGTTAATACTATATAGTACTTTTGCTAAGGAGAAATTGAGCACATTTTCTACCGTATTTACAAATGTTCTGTTGCTGTTACCCCAGAGGAGCTCTCTTCCCACAATACAATACTTCAACCCATTTTCAGAAAGGAATGCATCAAAAACTGTTGGGTCCCTTCTGCCAACTGACAGCTTGATCTAAAGTCTATTGAGTCAATGACAATGTTTCCATAAACTTCAGTGGGCTTTGGAACAGTCATGCTTGCTATTGAGACCCTATTAATGGTATGTGGGTGCATCAGATGATGGGTACCAATCTACCAACTAATTATCTTTTTACAGTGCCCTGACAATATCCACCTTTTATGTACTTAGCATAAAAGAGCAAGACCTAAGTCAAAATCCCATTCATAGGTAAGTTGTTCAACTCTTAAGACTTCTATCTCAGTAGATAGCTTCTGTGGAGATTTGTAACTAATCATTTTTCTTCTCCTTCAGCGGCAATGCTACAAGTTCCATTACACACCCTCCCTACACCACTGTGGCAGGTACTGTACCAGTTACTCTTATGTACAATATGACTGAAGTTTCAGTGATGCTGTAAAGACAGTCAAGAAACAAGCATCACTGCTAAGGGGTTTCTTGTTCTTTATAGCACTCAGTGACAGGACAGCTGCTCCAAGCATGACACCCAAGATTCCAATCTCTGAAGTGAACTTCTGTGACATCTTGCCTTGTGACAAAACCTATTGCTGCCCAATTCATTATGCAGAAGTAAAAACTCCAAGAGATCAGATAATGAAGACAAACGAGGAGAGTAAGTTGAAACATGAACTCCTTTTCTTGTTAGAATGTGGCAAGAAATGATTTTTAACTTCCTGAAAAATTCTTAGAGATTTCAAAATTCATTTCTTGTTCTGCATTAGGATAAAATGGAGACCTTGGAAAGTTTCCATGAAAAACCCAAGGGATAGACAGACAGACAGCTCAGAATAGTCAGTTGCACTCATCTAGGATGTGGGAGAAGCAAATAGAAGTTCCTTCCCCAAATGAAATAGAGAGGGGAGTTGAACTCAGGTACCCCACATCCTAGGTGACTGCTCTATGCATCAGTCTATTCTGTGCTGGTTAAAAGAGAGAATAAGAATGAGAAGAAGAAATTAGGTTCAGATCTGAATGGTATATAGGCACCTAAAAATGCAGATAGTTACCTAGTGAAATTTTCAAATATTATTAGGTGCTTTGAAAATCCCACTGGCCATGCATCTGCATCGGTAGGCACTAAAGACTATAACATCAAGATGGAAGCACTTCTTACTAACAAGTTATACTTAGGTAATGACCCAGGTGAAGCTGAGGTCCGCTAACTCTAATAAATCATTTGATACTTTTGACAATGAATTGGCTGGAAATAATGAAGCAGACGGTGGTGGAGGAGTCAGCTGGATGCGGTGGAGGGATCAGTCCTGGGTCCAGTTTTGTTCAACATCTTCATTAATGATCTGGATGATGGCATAGATGGCACACTCAGTAAGATTATGGATGACACTAAGCTGGGGGGAACAGTAGATAAACTTGAGGGTAGGGATAGGATTCAGGGAGACCTAGACAAATTGGAGCATTGAGCCAAAAGAAATCTCATGAGGTTCAGCAAGAACAAGTGCAAAGTCCTGCACTTCAGATGGAAAAATCCCATGTACTGCTACAGGCTGGGGATGAACCAGCTAAGTAGCAGATCTGTAGAAATGGGCCTAGGATTTATGGTGGATGGGAAGCTGGATATGAGTCAACAGTGTGCTCTTGTTGCCTAAAAGCCCAATGGCATATTGGCCTGCATCAGTAGGAGTGTGGCCAGCATATCAAGGGCTGTGATTATTGCCCTCTATTTGGCACTGGCGAGGCCATATCTGGAGTATTGGCTCTGTCTACACTACAGGGCTCAGGTAAGCCTACTTAATAAGGCTGACTTAAAGTCGACTTTATTAAGTCAACCTAAAGAGGTCCCATTTGTTTCAGTTGACTTTATAAAGTTGACTTAAGCCAGGGAACCCTTGTGAAGTCAACTTTAAATGGGTCTCCTGGCTTAAGTCAACTTTATAAGTTGACTTAAATGGCTCTATTGCACTGTTAACTTTATCAAGTTGACTTTAATGGGCACATTGTGTTAAATCAACTTAATAAAATTGATTTTAAGGGCAGGAGTTATTAAGTTGACTTAGGCAAGTACTTAAGTTGACTTAATGAATTCCAAATGTGAGCAGGAAGTTGCTTAAGTTGCCTATGCCTCCAGTGTAGACATAAGCATTGTGTACAGTTTTTGGTTCCACACTACAGAAAGGATGTGAACAAATTAGAAAAAGGCCAGAAGAGGGCAACAAAAATGATTAGGGGCCTGGGGCACATGATTTATGAGGAGAGACTGAAGGAACTAGGCTTATTTAGTCTGCAGAAGAGAAGGCAAAGGGGAGGATTTGGTAGCAACCTTCAGCTACTTGAAGGGGTGCTCCAAAAAGGAGGGAGTTAGGCTATTCTCAGTGGTGACAGAAGAGAGAACAAGGAGCAATGGTTTCAAGTTGCAGCTGGGGTGATCTAGGTTAGGTTGGATATTATGAAAAACTTTCTCACCAGGAAGGTGGAATGAGTTGCCTAGGGAGTTGGTGGAACTTCCATCTTTGGAAACTTTTAAGGCCTGGTTAGACAAAACCCTGGCTGGAATGATTTAGTGGGAGTAGTCCTGCTCCTAGCAGGGGGCTGGACTAGATGGCCTCTTAAGGTCCCTTCCAGCCCTAATATTCTATGATCCTATAATTCTATAAAGTAACTTGTGTTAAAAACAGATGAACTTAATAAAATTCCAATGTGATATTTTCTGAGGGCAAGCGTAATTTCACTGACATAAAAGTGAAATTTAAAGTAATAAAAACACAGAGCTTGTTCACCAGGTAGGGTTTCCTAAGCACTATGATCTATAATACTTTTTTTGCTAAAATAAATGTCTTTATATGTTCTCTATTTTACAGTGTACACACACACACACACACACACACACACACACACACACACACACACACACACACACACACACACACACGGTAGTGTAGATAGTAGCAGAAAGTGGCTTTTGGTGGTGGTTGTAACATTAAATGAGGTTCCAACATGGCAAAGGTTTGAGACTTGATTTTCTCTTTACTTACAGACCTTAAAATCATCAACACTTAAAACTGAATATTGGTGCTCTTAATCCCAGCATTCATTGTCCTTTCTTTCAGTTTTGTTGACCTGAGAACTGGGCACTAACCAACCTAGCTGCTAGGGCTTGAGTGCTTCCAATGGCTGTAGCCTGAGGCAGTTGTTACCATGGTCTGAGTCAAACAGCATGACTTTTGCAATGTGAAGGTGGGACTTATGTTGTGTCTTACGCTGACCCTAAGAGATTGTTACAGTGCTCCACAAGGGAATTCAATCAAGGGGAAAAGGAGATTCTGAGCCCTGAAGTAAGAAAAGGCTTGTATCTGTAATGATCTGAAAGGAGAAGGCATTACTGAAGTTCAGAACCCAGATCTGAAAAAAGGTTCTGAGTACGCAGCAGGCCTTGACTCTGCTTTGGACCTGGCAAAGGGACATTTAGGTTGTCTACAGTGGTGATGATCCTGGTTCAGCTGTTGTACATGGCTACAACAATCTTACAACTCTACATACAATGATCGCTCCTTGCCCAGTGTTTGCATCGTAAAGTGCTTGTTGTTTTCAAATTATTGCTGTTAGTAAGCAGAAAGTGGTTCTAATGTTTCCAGTTGAACTAAGCCCAGTAAAAGTCATAGCTCAAAACACTACCTTAGAAAGGAGAGCCCTTGATGATTTGGATCACTCCAAAGCCTGAAGGAGTATCAAGATTTTCTTAGTTAAAAATACACTAATCTAATTTAAAAATGAGAGAATTTGGGGAAAACTAAAAAGGTGTCATGCTCATCTGGGTATCTTTCATATTAGGTGAGAAGAGCACATTCCTGTAGCAGGGAAGTAAGGATACATACAGCAGTAGCTAGAATTAGAAGCTCATGCTCTAAATAGCATGAAGTGTGGATCCAAGAGTGAAATTTGCTCAGCTCACAAGCTGCTGAAATATTTCAAACCTACAGCAAGCTTACTGATGCTGAAGAATCTCCTAAACGGATGGTAACAATGTCAATAATCAGTCCAAACGGTGGGGAAAAAAAATCAATAAACAGCTTAATGTAGCTGTATCCAGGACAATTGAAAAAGAAGAATTTGAACAAACCAACAACTTGAAAGTTAAACAAGGGGAAATAATCAGGACAGATATTATTTATTTTAAGGAATCAGTTCACCAGTCTAAGAAAATAGTCATAGAAGCCAAAAGCTAACACCATTTAGAGTGGAGCTGAATGCAAAATCTGCAAGTCATTTCAGTGGAGCCTTTCTTTGCTCCCAAGGATGGGTACTTTGTGGGTACAAATAGCAGTGTATGCACTTGCTGAGTGCACAAGTGCTTTCAGCACAGGCAAAATAATACATATCTCAGATTTGCTTGAAATGAACAGTTGTGCTAATGAGATGTAATTCCTTAAATGCTCATGGAAAAGAGAAATAAAAGCATGTCCAAGCAAGGCCAAAGCAATTAATAAAAAATATCAACTGATGTTCACAGATTGTTTTATAATGTTTCCTCACCTAGTTGAATGTGATCTATTTTTCCACACATTATTTCCTTGAGTAGGGCTATAGTTGTTTGTTTCTAGCCTAGCAGCTGCTATGACATATCTAGTCAAGCTAACTGTCCTTAAGAAAGGAGGACTGTCCTTTTTCTTTTTTTTTTTTTTAACAGAATGTTGTCGCTTCCTCTGTGTGCTTTTCCCAAAATAATAGTTCCTCGTAGAGCTCAATGAGTGCTAACGATTCATCACAATTTTTAACTGTACTTCTCTGTTAGCTACCTTTGAATGTTGTCATTTATAGATTCTTAGCAATGTGCAGTCATTAGATCAACTAATCATTGTTTTTTCAAGCTCTGAGATTAATCTAGTGCATGTCCCAGAAAAATCAAAAGTCATAGTTTAGGAGTCTGAATTAATGGGGGACAGGAATTAAGTAAGAGGCCACCAGATTTACTGGCTTCTTGCTGAGGTCTTGTATGAAGAAGGGTAGACTGAATTCTTTAGAACCCTTGCTCCTTTTCAACTCCATCCATGCCCAAAATATTAGATGTGTCAATCAGTAAATTAGGTCAGGACATGCAACATAGGAAAGCTAAAGAACGTGTTCCAGAGAGGGAGTCATGTTAGTTTATTCCAGCAAAATAAAAACACAGGAGTTCTGTGTCACTTTTAAAGACTAATAAATTTACTCAACTGCAGGAGTGTTGCTGCCCCAGGAAAGGACCCGGGGCACTGGCCCAGGCCATGCCTCTGGCCAGGCTGCGGTGGCTGGGCCCAGATTCCTGGCTGGGGCCGGGGCTGGGAGCGGCTGCGGCTGCCGTGGGTGGCTGGGCCCTGGATCCCTGGCCGGGGACAGGGACGGAGCGGCCACCATGGCCACGTGCGGCTGGGCCCCAGAGCTCTGGCCCAGTCGGGCTGGAGGCCAGGAGAGGCAGCGCCCTGCCAGACCTGGGGCACTGGTGCTGGGGTTCAGGGCATGGGTCCTGTGTGCCCAGCACCAGCAATGCCCCTGCTCAACTGTATGCAGTCTCACTCAAAACAGTAAAATCTAAGTGAAATAAATTTTCCTTTGCCCTAATTCTTAACATCATTCACAGCTTGTTAACTGAAAAGCCTAACACTTTCATCATCATCAATCTAAAGAATCCCTGGAGGACCTGCTCCAGTGTCCCAACCTGTGTAGTGAATTTTCCAACAGAGCACTGTAAAATAGAAATAGCAAGTCTCCAGGGAGAATGTTTGCTTTTGGATGAGCATTTTGTCAATCCCAGCAGAGGACTGAGGTTCACTTTCCGAAGTACTCTTAATGAGCACACATGCTTCCAAGGAAGTTTGTCTAAAATTCTCATCCAGATTTTCTGTTGCAAAGAACATCAGAGAGGAAAGAAAGGAAAAAAAAATGGGGTGGGGAGGGAGGGGAGGAAGAGACTACAGAGAACTGGTAAATTTAAAAGAATGAATGAGCAAATAGGAATAAGGTGATTGTGGTAGGAGGCAAAACTGGTTATGCGTGAATTACTTTGAACAAAACACCTCTGAAAATTCAAGTTTTTCTTACATTTCATTTGTGTCATCTTGGATCCTTGGACTTAGCTTGTTAGATGTGTCCTGTGTTGTGAGGTGGTTTGCCACAGCCAACATGTCACCTGCATCTCAGTGAACAGATTGTGTGCGCCTTAGACCAAAAGTATGGCCCTGGAACTGTAGCTTTTCCTCAGAGATTGAGGGACCCTTACAAGATTGAGAATGTAGTGATTTAATTCCTGTAAATTTCAAATTAGAAAGCAGACACAAAACAGTATACATAACACACCTAAAATTCATTAATCTGGTTCTGATAGAGTCAAACGATCAGTAAATAGGATGATCTCCTTTGTAGACTTCTCCATCAGATTCTCTAGACCGAAGTCTCAGCTTTGGTCTACAGTACAGTTAAGTTAACATAAAGCAGCACACATTGACCTAACTCTGTAAATATCTATACTAAAAAGTAGCTCCAATTGATATAACTCCCCACCTCAAGAGGCAATGTAAAGTGCCCACTTGGGAGGTGCAACACTTAAGCTGATGTAGTTAAATTGGTGCAGGGTCAGTGCAGACATTACATTGCTTATATCAACAGCTGCTGCCTTTCAGAAGTTGTCCCCCAGTGCGCCACTGTGGCAGTTAAATTGGTGCAAGTGCGCCTGGCAAGGATGTGCACAGCTGGCACAAGGAATGCAGTGTGGATGTGTAAAACTGATTCAGTAACTGTGGTGGTGGACATGATGGTGGTGACGTGTCAATGTAAGTCAGGTTAACTTACTTCTGTAGCGTAGACTTGCCCTTATCTCTCTGTCCCTGACATACTGCATCTTAGGTCAGTCCTTGTTCTGTTCTTTATTTCAGAGGCCTCAGATGTTCCTTTTGCCTATTTTACAGGTATCCATTTATTCATTGTCATACTAGCCAAGAGGGCATCCTTGCTGATCACATCTTAAGAGTCAGATATATGAAGATGTATTATGCTGGAAAGTGAATTAGCACCTATTTCTTTCCCTGGTACATAAGTCAAATAGATTTCATGTTTACTGTGGAAATCTTTTCTATTTGACAATTTTTGATTTTTTTATATATATCTTAGCATTTCAAAAGTTCATGTGACTTTGTTGTCTACAGTTACATATTCTTCATATGCATCTTGGTCTGAATGAAGTTGGTTTCCATTTTAAATGAAGCTGTCATTCAGCATACACATGCCTTGGTTGTCTTCCTCTTGGGAAAGAACAGTTTGCTGTCTGTCTTGTGTTTATGTTTTGCTGTCCATTTTTAACATTTCAATAATTTGTACAGGGAGATCAATAAATACTGTCCCCTTTCACAGGAAACAGAAATAAATGGCAGTTAGAGAGAAACTTGATGGAAAAACCTGACCTTGGAATTGACTGTAAGTCCTCCATTTAAAAGACACACTTTAAACACATAATGTAAAAAATTTTAGACTTTTGTTTGAATTCCAGATTGCCTGGTTTGGGAAAATTGCATTTATAACTGGTTATTATAGGAAATTGGAGCTCACTGTTAAAAACCAGTGGGCCACTGGAATTTTCCTATAGAATTAAATTGCATAGAAGAGTTCATTAAACCTTTTCACTGATCTATCTGCAACACCCACTGATTTCTTTAGCCTAGCGCTGGGGATGACTATTATAAAGGTAGGACTGCATGTGATGAGCTTATTTCGGAT
>ML681994.1:53686987-53744393 GCA_007922195.1 Podocnemis expansa | reverse complement strand
TGGGGCTTGAACCCAGGACCTTCTACAGATTAAGCAGAGGTGCTAGCCGCTACACTATTTGCTTCTCTTGCCTTTTTTTTCCCCCTAAAGGCTATTGCTTGAAGTAGATCCTGTAAGATGCAGGGCACTCTGGCTCTAACCCAGCAAAAGTGCTTAAGCATCTGAGTAGACCAGTGCCAGGTTTAGGCACAGGCCAAGTAAGCCATCCATGGCTTGAGCCTCTAAATATGTTGGAGATAACTAAGAAAATTTATCATAATTGAAATTGATGATGCAAATAAGTTTTTTTTGCAAGATATATGTTTTATTTAGTTCTTCATTGCATCTTTGCCTGTGTATATATGCAGATATAATGGTTTATCATTTATTTTTTCATTACCTTTTCTGTTATTATGTAATACATTTTTTTCTCTTTATTTTTTATGGTGTGAGGCCTCTGAATCTTGACACAGTTTAGGGACTCAGCATGTCTTAATCTGGCCCTGGAGTAGGCTCATTTGCTGCAAAAGGAGCACTCATGCTTTAAGTTAAACGTATGCTGAGTTAAACGCATAGGTGAGCTGAGCTGTCTGCGGCTCATGGGCCATCTGCTCTGGGGATTCCATTCGTGGTGGAGACTAACTGGTGTTAGAAACTTTGGATATTTTGCAAAACTTTCTGATGCAGACAAGGCTCTGGACCCCTAATTTAACTGATGGCTCCCCTTTAAAGGTTGCACAACACTAACAGATCAATTCTGGATGAAGGAATCACTGTGCTTGCAGTTGATGATTGCAGATAATATGAGAGAGCATGTTGGCATTCCTGAATCATAAAGAAGGTGTTTTGTTTCTAGCAGCAGCATGTTTAAATAGGAATAATGTGTTCCACTGAACACAGCACTGGAATTCAGATCAAGAGACATGAGTTCTATTTTCTTGTCTGCCCTGAACTAGTTGTGTGACCTAAGCAAATCCCTCACTTCTCTGAATCTGTTCCCATCCCATGCAGTGTTTTAGCTATTTAGGTAGCAAGTTCTTTGGGCAGAGTCAGTCTCTTGTGTGTACATACAGTGCCTAGCACAGTGGGCCTCCAGCACTACTGCCATACAAATCATAAGAAAGTAGTGTTGTCATGAAGGGAAGGTTACTACTATACTTGTTCTTTAAGGGACAAACGTGGTCAGTCTGTCAAAGTTACTTATGTACTCTGTTGCCGTGGTAACCGAGCACCTCACAATCTTTAATCCTCCTAACACCCCTGTGAGGAAGGAGAGTACTGTCCCAATGGGGAACTGAGGCACGACGTCATTAAATGACTAGTGCAGTGTCATACGGGAGCCCTGTGGTGAAAAGGAACTAGGTCCAAGCTTCCCAAGTCCCAAACTAGTGGCCAAACCACCAGACCTTCCTTCCAGTCTGGTGACAACTTCCTTCCTCATCCTTTCAGGTAGCCACTATTGTCACACTTTTAGAGCAAGTGCACTCTGTTCTCCGCCCCGCCACCACCTTCCATGGCCCTGAAAAGGAACCCATTCTAGTCTCCAGGCTCTTCAGCTGTCAGCTCTCTTGAGTTGAGACCCACATATTTCTCCCTTTTGAATGGAGTAATATTTCCAGGCTGCATAACTCCCTGCCTGTCCTTGACTTTCCCAGCCAAGTCAGGCTACCAAAGCTGGCCTGCTTTCCTTTTCTCCTGAGAGCCAAAGTTTTCAGTTACTCCCAGCTCTTTCTAAGCAAGCGCTTTATTCTTATGGCAAAAAGTTTATAGAAAAAATATTCAAAACAATAAAAGAGCATATGCACATGCTAATAAGATTACCAGAGATCAAGCCCTGACTCCAGTAAGGGCTCTGGTTGGTGATTAGTTTTTCAAAGCCCACAAGGGTTTTTCCTATCATCACAGTTCATAAGAGCTTTTGCTCAGGACTGGCTTCCCCATGAATTGGAGAGTTCTACCTTTATCCAGTTGAGCCTTTGAAGAGACTATGGCTACATAATAAGCCCCACAACTCATTTTCTTCAAAGGTGCAGCTTCAAAAAGAGCTCTGAAGGTGAGTAATTTGTACACTCAGCTTCCCAAGTATTTCCTATGAACCCCACTCAATGAAAAATCTGGACTTGTCAATTTTTTAAAAAGAATTCTTTAAAACATATAACACTTCCCAGTGCTACATTAGTCCTGTTTCCTCTTAAAAGATGTTACATACCATTCCACCATAATTCATAAACACTTGCATCTTTAATACAGTGATCTCCAAAAATACTTAAACTTAATTCTGTAAAGTTCCAAAGGGGCAGCCATGTTAGTCTAGTTCAGTAAAACAAACAAGAAGTCCTGTGGCACTTAAGGCTAAGAAATTTATTTATTGCATGAGCTTTCATGGGAGAATATCCCACTTTATTAGAACTATCTCCCCCATCTTCAAAGCATCTGACAAAGTGGGATTTTCTCCAATGAAAGCTCATGCAATAAATAAATTTGTTAGTCTGTAAGTGCCACAGGACTCCTCGTTTATTGTAATTCAGTAAAGTTTCTCCAGGATTTTGCAGGTCATTGTCATATCTGTCAAAGCTATGCAAGCTAAATTTTGAAGTTTGTTCAATGAGTATTTTACTTTAATACTGTCTTAATATCCTACTACGTTGCCTGCCACGCCAAAGATAGGAAATTCAGATCCAGAATTTGAGCCATGTTCAAACTTCCACAGTCTGGGGAAGTGGAATTGACCTGGTATTTCAACTGAGCACATTCTACAGAGAAAGAAGAGTCACAAAGCTGCAATTTGAATTTCCCCAAATCTCGAGAACTGGAAATGGAAGGGTGTTGATCGACTGTTCTGGTTCAGTTTGACTCTAGCAGATCAAACTCTAGAACCACAGTTTAATTGGTGTGCAAATGCATGTGTACCCATCTTATACCAAATTGGTTAAATTTAATCAAATATTTTTTATGGAACAGAAAATGGTTTGCAGAGATTCTTAGAAATGTGATTCCCTTTAATTTTGGACCATTTCTCTAGGAAAAGGCCAAGATTTTGAAATTAAGGGCTGGTGTCTGTCAAGTGTATCTATGCATGAGCAGCTCCCATTAAGGAAAATAGTTACGCACACATAAAAGCTTTCTTGTTACTTATACTGCCTCAGGGACTCTGCCTTTGATGCTCTGTTCTAGGAAAATGCTTTAATATGAGTTGTCCAGTGTGATGCTCATGGACTTCTGACATGTAATAATTTAGTGCCCGTCTTCCTTTTAGCTGCAGAATGAAGCTAACGCTCACCAGCTGAAGGTTTCTATTGCAGGTGAATGTAGACCTGCAGCAACTTCTACCAAGGATAATAAAGAAATGGGAACTACTGTTTTAACTGTGGTGTTGTTATTGTCTTCCCAAACTCCTGAAGTAATAAAAAAAAATATTGTTCCTATTGTTTTCAGGGATTGATACTACAATTAGTTCCATGCAGATTTTGGAAACACAGCAAAAAATAGACCATCGCTATTGTAGTAAAAGTCTACAGTGTAGGTGAGTGTTTTGTTACATTGTTAGTGTGATGACATATAAATGTCATCAAGGTGATGCTAGTGCATGCCTGTCTTCTGATGTGTTTTGATAAATATTAATTCCATTTTTCCAAAGATAATTGCAAATACTACATTTTTACATTGTAATCTATTAAATGCTTTTTCTTAATCCACATACAATTTCCATACTCATGGAAACAAACTTAATGAACTCTTCAGTGTTAATATTGTCCCTTTATTGTTATCAATCTTTAGGTCTGGAAATTACAGCTACATTATTCCTGTTAACAAATACACACCCACTAATGTGAAGCTGTCATTGGAAATAAAGTAAGTACAACCAATGCAAGTGTGTTTGTAGGGAAAAAAGGTGCTCTGTGTTTTATAATGAAATTGCTTTTGCCTGATTTTTCTGTACCCCAGATGAAACTCATTCCTGTGCAGGGAGCCAGGATAAAGTCTAAGCATAATTTAAGTCTAAAACAGTGCGGAGGTGGGATGTTGTCTGTCAAGCTGGTGCTGGCAGTCTGCATAAGAATGAATTTCATCCACTGAGATCAATGTTAAAATGTAATAGTTTTTGGCTCAAATCCTATAGATACATAAGCACACACATAAAATTACTCTTTGAAAGACTGAGGCCTTCATTTATTGTGATATTTTTAATATAGAAAATTTTAATTAAGAGAGAAGAAAATAGTTTCTGCCCTTATTTATGCCATAGGGCAGAGCTAACAAACAGCAAACCTCTTAGTTAGCAAAGGCTTCTTATCTTGAACATAGATCTAGTTCCATTCTATTCTCTCAAAAGTAACCAAGTTGGCTGTTCCTTTTTGCCTACAGTGGAGGCTGATACAACTAAAAATGGTTGCTTTGGGAATGTTTAGTTCTGCTTCATGAGATTTCATAACTCTAACTTGCACAATTCAAAGACAGAGTTTTAAGGAAGCTAATGTAATATTCGTTAAAGGCAGTCTACTGACCTTGCATATTAACATACTTGTTTTTAAGATGAGTGAACATAAAAGAACTCCTACTGAAATGGGTGTGAAATAACTGAAGCAGTAGACATAAACCTTTTTATTTAAGTGTGTGCCTTGATTAACCAAAGTCTCAACCTTCGTGAAGGAATATGAATGTATTGCACTCATAACATCAGAAAATAGGGAGCTGAATTTATTTTAGATGCTCTTAACTGTGTCTTCAGGTTCTTTTGTTATACACTTATTTCTGTAAGCTTTCACTTACAAAAACCCTGCAGAGACCCACAAAACAATCCACATGTATTGTGTTTATTGCTCTATCCAAATACTATAAATAAATGGTAAGCTTTTATTTCCTCTAAATAAAATCAAGTGAAGCCAACATATACCATTGCAACCTATCTAGGGCACAGTATGTGGCATGAGTGTTACCCACTTGTAAATTGCTATGTTGTACAAATGTCTAATTAAAGCTGTAATAGTGTGCTTGCCAGGCAAGATCTTTTCCTATTCCCAGAAAAAGCCTGGTAAATGTTCATGTCACCTTGCTGCTTCCATTGCTGTACTGCTGGTATCCTCATCCAGCCTCTTATGAGCCTTTGGTTTTTGGGGGGGAAGGGTTTCCCCTTTGGACCCTTGAGTTCCATCCCAGAAGCCCAGGTTGGCAGGACTAGAGCTGAAAGATTATATCTAGATATTGTTGGAAGAAGAGAGGGATAGAGGCATTTCTCTTGAAGGATTCTGACTGAAATTCTCTCCCTCTGCCAGTCTTGATCTGGATTCTTAAACAGGGCAACATTCAGGATGTGCTTGTTTCCTTTTTAATGTGTATATGTTTAAGCACAGTGGGGTTGTGGTTGTTTGTGAAAATTCCTGTTCTGGTGTTTGTTCTGGGCTTGTCTTCCATCCAGTTTTGTGAACCTTCTTGGTTGTATGGCACTTGGGAATGATGAACTAAAACTTGGTTTTGTTTTGGTTTTTTTTTGTTTTTGTTTTTTGCGAGATGGGCATATGCTGTAGCTTTAAGTAGGAAATCCTTAATTGTGAGGAAGTTTATGTTAGGACATGTATTTGACTTTGCAGCCAGATAGGCTGAACCAAATCTTTAGATACAAACTTCCCCAAGAAAGAGTCCAGATCATGATTAATGTTTCTCAGGCACATCTCCTTTTATTCGGCCACCAGAAACATGTCTAAATTGGAGCTGGGGGTTTAAATGGCAGCTTGCGCAGTCAGACCCATCCTAGCTGTACTCTAGTTAGCTTGCTAAAAACAAAAGTCAGATCTCCATGATGTAGGCACTGGAGAGTCTGGTGTGCTTGTGCAGTCTATACTTTGCCATGTCCTAATCTTTAGAAACAGCAGAATAGAACCTTGTCTTATTTTCCTTTTTCTTGAAGCACTACGGAGCCATTAATCATCTTTCAGTGCAAAGTCACTCTTGGAAATCTTTGTTCCTCTCGGTCACAAAACAGAAACAAAAGGGAGACTATCCAGGAAACCACCCAAGTAAGGCACTTTTTTTTGTCCTTCTGCAGGGATATTTTTCTGTCTCTCTTCTCCTTTTGGGCTCCCCACTACAAAAAGGACAGGGACATGCTAGAGAGAGTTCAGAGGAGGGCAACCAAAATGATTAAAGGGCTGGAGCACAAGCCCTATGAGGAAAGACTGAAAGCATTAGGCTTATTTAGTCTGCAGAAGAGAAGATTGAGGGGGGATTTGATAGCAACCTTCAGCTACTTGACGGGATGCTCTAAGGAAGATGGAGCTCAACTGTTCTCAGTAATAACAGAGGACAGAATGAGGAGCAACGGTCTCAAGTTGCGGTTAGGGAGGTTGAGGCTGGATATTAGAAAAAAAACTTTTTTACTAGGAGAGTGGTGAAGCCTTGGAATGAGCTGCCGAGGCAGGTGGTGAAATCTCCATCTTTGGAGGTGTTTAAGACCCGGTTGGACAAAACCATGACTGGGATGGTTTAGTGGGAGTGGTCCTGCCTCCGGCAGGGGGTTGGACTAGATGACCTATGAGGTCCCTTCCAACCCTATGATTCTATGATTCCTTAAAGATGAATTGCAAAGCTAAAATGAAAATCGAGGCAAGCCCAGGAATACATGTTCAATGTTCCCATGAACTTGGCCATGGGAGGCATTAAGCAAAGAAATAATTTATAACTTGTATTTGGCACTTCTTAAAGACAGTATGCATCTTTCTGAGACATCCAAGGTATCTCAGTTGCATGGGGCTCATGGGCTCGGTGATGTCACAGAGTTGCATTTTGGGGTATCTTTAGGAGGTGCCAGTATACTTTGGAGAAGAGAAGATAAAACTTTGAAAAGCTTAGTCCAAACTCCTATATCTCCTACATGTCCCTCCCAGTGGGGGCATTTATGTTGTAGTTCTGTGATGCTCTGGCTATTCACCTCTCTTTCCCAGAAGAATGGCATCTTTGAGTGATCAAAGGATGGAGATATGTGTTGGGAGCAGGGGATAGAAGAGCCTATACTCATGAACTCCAACTCCAGAGTGTGATGAAAAGGGCAACAATTGCAATCCAACAAATCTCCAAACTCAGTTGTTTCTGCCCTTGCTGGTGCTTGAAAAATATCAATGAAAAGCTGATACAAGCTTAACATGCTTGCATTTATTTTGATAAACACATTGGGCCAACTTCTGCTCACAGTTTAATGGTGGAACTCCAGATTAAAATTCAAATCTAGCAGCTAGTCTGCATTTCCACTGGTGTAAGTGGAAGTAGAATTTAATCCTTTTGCTCCTTCATATTGTAAAAGTAAACTAATTCTTCTTTAAGGCTCCTATTAACTTCTTGCGAGGGTGGGTTTTTCCTGTTTTCATATCACTGCTGGCCTCTGTAAACTCACTCAGATATAAAATGTACATTATATTGGGTGCATATACCCTCATACACTTCCACTCATGCAGCTCCATGGTGGTAGAGATCTGCAGAAGACGATGTAACAGGAGAGGACTCTCTAGTGTTTTCCATCGTGACCATCCAAACTCTGCCCAGGCCTCTGCTTCCATTGCTAGTGGATTATTGCTTTAAGATGAAATGCTGGTTCCACTGAAAAGAAAGGTAAAACTGCCTTTTACTTCAGTGAGATCAGGATTTCACCCAGAAAACAGCATGATGTGAAACTTACTGTGTATATGAGAGAATTATTTTGTCCAAATTGCCTGAGCTTTTCCCACTATCCAAGCCAATTGGAGGTTTAATTCTCCAAGGTGCTGGTCACCCATCTCCAGCAAAGAAGTGAGTGACCTGAACTCCCATTAACTGCAGTTAGAAGAGGGGCAAATAAGTATCTAGGACGGATGAGTTTTCAGTAGGGCTGTTGAACAATTACAAAAATTGTGATTTAATTGTGAGATTCAAAAAATTAATCATGATTAATTGAAGTTTTAATCACAGTGTTAAACAATAATAGAATACCATTTATTTCAATATTTTTGGATGTTTTATATATTTTAATATATTGATTTCAGTTACAACATGGAATACAAAGTATACAGTACTCAATTTATATTATATTTGTTACAAATATTTATGCTGTATAAAAGATAAAAAGAATTTTTTTTCCATTCATCTCATACAAATACTATAATTCAGTCTCTTTATCAGGAACATGTAACTTACAAATGTAGGTGGTTTTTGTTACTTAACTGGATTCAAAGTAAACTTTTAAACAAAATAAAACTATAAAGCCTACACGTTCACTCAGTCGTACTTCTTGTTCAGCTAATTGCTAAGAAAAACAAAGTTGTTTACATTTACAGAAGATAATGCTGCCCACGTCTAATTTACTATATCACCTAAAAGTGAGAACAAATGTTTTCATAGCACTTTTGTAGCTGACATTTTACATGCCAGATATGTTAAACATTTGTAGACCCTCACCCTTACGTGCTTTGGCCACCATTTCAGAGGATGTGTTTCTATATTGATGACACTTATTTAAAAAAATAATGTGGTAATTAAACTTGTGACTGAATTCCTTGGGGGAGAATTACATGTCTCCTCTGCTATGGTTTTACCTGCATTCTGCCATATGTTTCATGGTATAACAGTCTCAGATGATGGCTCAGCACATGTTGTTCACTTAACACAAAGAGGGAACCAATGTGAGATTTCTAAAGATAGCTAAAATACTCAATCCAAGGCTTAAGAATCTGAAGTGGCTTCCAAAATCTGAGAGGGACAAGGTATAGAACAAGCTATCAGAAGTCTTTAAAGAGCAACACCCCAATGCAGTGCTACAGGTTCCAAATCAACAAAAAAGAAAATCAACTTTCAGCTGATGGCATCAGATGCTGAAAATAAATGTGTGTCAGTCCACATTGCTTTGGATCATTATTGAGCAGAACCTGTCATCACCAGGGAAGCATGGTGGTCAAAGCATGAAGGGCTGTATGAATGATAAGCATACCTGGCATGGCCATATCTTGCAGTGTTTGTTACAAAAGTGTCATGGGAACACCTGGTCTTACTTTCAGGTGACATTGTAAATAGGAAGAGAGCAGCATTGCCTTTCATAAATGTAAATAAACATGTTTTTCTTAGTGATTGGCTAAAGAAGAAGAATGAATGTATGGACTTGTAGGATTTAAAGTTTTATATTGTTTTGGTTTTGAGTGCAGGTATGAAACAAAAAAAAGTAAGTTGCACTATCCCAATAGAAATTGTACTGCAGTACTTGTGCGAGGTGAATTGAAAAATACTATTTCTTTTATCCTTTTTACAATGCAAATATTTGAAAAAAAATATAAAGTGAGCACTGTGCAATTTGTATTCCCTCTAGTAATTGATATTAAAATATGTATGTAGTGGAATGTTTTATCACGGGTAAAACCAAACATTGTGTGCACATGTCTTCTTGCAACAGTCTTTGAGTAAAGGCATTGCCTTATTCCTTGGAATATATAGAGACCTGTGTACATCCCCAGTTGTTAATCAGTTGAATCACAGTATTTACCATTCTTGCACTTGAAACTTCAGAGAGTACTTTGGCACATCTAGAACAATTCTAGCTCTCAAGAAATCTGGAGGGAGCTCAATTATTCATGGCCAGCTCCAGCAGAGAATGCAGGGAGCCAGATGTCTGTCAGTTCCTGTTCCTGATCAGAGCTAAACCCGTTCAGAATATTTCAAGTCAGCACTTTCCTTTTGTCTTTAAAGTATGCTGACTTCTCTCCCTGTAGCTATCAAGTCTCATTATTACAATGACTTTTACTGCATTTGGCAGCAAAATGCTTTCACAGACTATCCTTCTCTCCAGTTGAATGTAAAATGAGGTTATCAAATTTATCTCTTTCTATAATTCATTATCCAGGGATGTCAGCATATTTGGATTCTCCCTGTAGCTTGGTGGTACGACAGTGCATACCATTTCCGTGTCGCTGCACCGGTAAGCTTTTTTCAAATGGGAAATAGACCAAAAGGAAAATGACATTTTAGCTGCAATTAATTTCTCCATTAATCGCCTTTTTTTTTTTCCCCCTCCTGCAGGACCTTGCAGACTGTTCAACAGATCCAAATTATGCTGGGATATTTTTTACTGATTACTATTTCTACTTCTATAGACAGTGTAACTAAAATATTGCTGATCATTTGGTTTGAAGGAAAAACAGATACTATTCAAGGTCCTGAAAAGACTGTCCTAATAGAAGTTTTCAAATGAAATGAGATGTGCAGAATGTTTTAGTTTTTGTTGGACCATTAACTTTCGGACGCCAGTGGGCAAAAATAAAATACATGACTCTAATCCAGGCTCAGTATTTCCAGTCATTACTTATAAAATGACATGATTTCTGAAAATCAGTGGAGATCTTGATATGTAGATATTAGAGTTCCACTTCACTTAGTAAAGCCATACAAAAAGGTAGATGAAGGAAAAAGAATAGCATTTTAATATGCTTCAGGCCATTCAGAAGAATTGGAAATAATTGAAGTATAAATTGCAACTAAAAGCCCTGTTTTTGTCCTATCAGCATCTACCTTCCATTATTTATCCTTCTTTTATAGTGTATATAATTTTCCCCCCACAAAAGCTTTGCTATCATGGAGTTTGTGCACGTGCAAAATTCCGCTGACATAATAGTGACAGGTTCAGGAAATCAGCAGCTCAATCCTTTCCTGCTTACTCCAGAGTGCATGCAATTATTTCTCTGTCAGGTGACCCCTGCTAACGTCACACTGTAACAGAAATGTGCGACTTTAGTGCCAGAGACATTGATGCAGAAGGTAGTGTGGTTTTGATGTGATCTTTTGTTTTTTTGCTATTCAGAAGAATGAAATATCTTGGATATTTTTGGAGTGTGTCTCAGATCCACAAGATACATGCTATGCCTCAGGCTTTTTTAAAAAGTATCTTGGAGAAACCCCTTCAGTGTGCCAGATTACCAGGAGTTTCCCCTCTTTTATCACAGCAAGCCACATGGCCTCAGTGTCTATGAGACTGAGCTGCTCACGCAGTGAGCTCTGACCAGGGAATCCAGCTAAGGCAGACTCCTGTTCAGAGACTTTTTGCTCTCTTCAGAAATCAATGCATGTCAGCAAGTATTTGCAGTGACACCAGGCAGCTTTGCCCTTTTCAAAACAGAGTAGAGTTTATTAGTCAGCTGGAATACAGCACCGTGGGAAGTCTTTAGATAATCATAGAGAAGCAAAGGTTAAGACATAGACCATTTACTGGCTAAAACCAGGACTCCCTTGAGACTTGCTGCTCCAGGAACCATCTTAACATTCTTTTCTCTCTATCTGTGCCCAGGGGTCTGCAACCTGCAGCTCCGGAGCCACATGTGGCTCTTTTTGGCTGCCCTCTTGTGGCTCCGAGCCCTGCCCTTCCTACCAGGGGACCCTGTGGGCAGCCCATGCCAGGCTCTGGGCTCCCCCTGCCACCAGGGGACCCTGCAGGGGATCCACTCCTGGTTCCAGGCTCCCTCCTTAACTGCCAGGGGACCCTGCAGCAGGCAGCCCAGCCCAGCTCCCAGGTCCCTGCACCTGGACACTACACCCATGGTGGCTCTTAAAACACTTGTTTACAGAAGGAATTTTTTAAAATGGCTCTTCATATCTTTCAGGTTGCCAACCCCTGGTCTATGCTCCTTTGCCCATCAGTTCCACTTCTACTGGCTACCTATCTACAAAGGCCAGCTGCTGATCCCCTGCTGAGTCCTCATATTGTGCCCACCAGAATTTCCTAATGTTTGTTAATAGTTCAGTCCTCAGGATTACCATTGTCTTTCCTCCCTTGACATGGGTCTGTTTAAGCTAGTCCTCAATGACCCATTCATGCCACCTATTTAACCCTTCTATACCCCATGGGTAGTAATCCCTAGTAAAGTAAGTCACTGCCATGAATATTATATATATCGTATCATCAGCACGGGATATGAGAACTCAATGACTTACTTGACTAGGAATTGCTACCCACTGGGTACAGAAGGGTTAAAGACGTGTCAAGAATGGATCTTTAAGGACCAACTTGAACAAACAAACAGCATATATATTTATGTATTCATTAAAAAGTTGTATAAAGAAATTCCTACTTCATTACAATATGTTGGGATGCTGTTAGCATGTTGGAAGAGTGAGAGAGTAAAAAAAAATGATGGGATGTTGTGCATGGTTTTGTAAAATAGATGTGTTCTTGGAGTACTTTGTTCTGTGTTTAGGAAATTTTTTTTTAAAGATAATGTTTGGGTGACTGACACTTAAGTTGCATGTTTAATGTTAAGATAAAGAAAGTATATGCATTATGAGCATTTCATGTTGTCAGTAGTGTGTCTAAAGAAAATAGTTTATATTAGGGAGGGAGGAGAAAAAGGAATATAACATTGATATTCTAGATTTTGAGATATTGATGAGATGTATATTGTAAACAATCTTGATCCTAAATTAATTATTTTGTTTGTTTCTTCTGGGAGATTTACCTGGTTTCTAAATATATATAACAATGTTGATACATGTTTAGATGCTTAGCCATGAGGGGAAAAACTATGAAGAAAATCTTGTCTCCAGAAATCAGTTTTATTTTAATCTTCAACCACAAACACTAAAATGTCTTTATCATAACTGTATGGTTACTGCATGACACCAGTATAGGGTAGCACTAACATTGTCAGAGCCTTGAGTTTGTATTTCTTTAGCTGGTAAATGGTGGATCCAGTTCCAGCAGCAGGCAGCCTGCACCCAATCTGGCCCCAGCCACTGCTGACCAGCAGCAGGCGGCCAGGGTAGTCCCAGATCTGGCTCCTGCTGCTGCTGGTCAGTGGCAGGCAGCTCTTGCTGCTCCCCAGATCTGGCTGCTCGGGCTAGGCCAGAGATGTGGGGTCCTTGGACCCAGCAGCAGCAATGCCCCTGATCAGTGCTGGACAAACACACTATGAAAACTCACAGTACAGAAACCTTACTCTTACACAGTTCCTACACTGATTACAATCTTCATCTTGGACTAGCTCTGTTGAATGGAAACAAGTTAAAACTAAAATCAAACTCTTTTAGCTTCTAGCAGAGTCAGGGGAGGCTTGCTTCTGGGTTGAAAGGGGGGTAGGAGTTGTGGGGGCCAAGCCTCTGTGTGCTGGGCCAGAAAGGCTGCAGGTATGGGGCACCTGGGGAAGTGAAAATGCGGGCTTCTCCAGCAGGCGCTGAATACCCTCACTGCACCACTGGAAAGAATCTGAAGTGGGGACTACAGCTTGGGAAGATTCAGGACTGCAGTTTGGTCTGTCCTGTCATGTCGTTTTTGTCCCACCTGCTGAGTGGTGGCACTAATGCAGTTTATTGTGCTTTTTAGCATCTGCTGTAAAGCTGTTTTCAGTGTATTGTGGAAAAATGTATTTTCAAAATATTTCTAAGTTGTGCCCCAGCAGACCATTTGCTCAGTCCTTTCACCTCTTCTTGTTCAAATCACCAAGAATAGCCACATTCTACTTGAAGTTGGCACTTTGGAGCAACCAAAGTAGAGTCATCCCTGATTGAGCTATTCCAGCTTCTACACGAGACCCAGAGCCACTCAGATAGGTATTTGAGGCAGGTGTAGTTTGGGCTACTGCAGGGTTTGCAGTCAGGATGGATGGTTTAAGTAAAAGAAGCTGAAAACTCTTCAATGGTAAGTGTGTGTGAGAATGAGTCTTGGAGCTGCTAGTGAAGTCAGTGGAAGCTGCCAGTGCTCAACCCTGATAAAAATCAAGCTCCTTTCTAATTGATAGATTATATAGAGAGCCTTGCTGATCCACAGGTATCCATTTCAGATCTGCAGGTATCCACATCTGTGGATGTTGGTGCAGATATTTGTAGACCCATTGTTATGGATTGGAGTGCAGATGTGGATTCTATTTTTATATGGCCAGAGTGCAACAGATCACTGCAGCTGCTGCTACGATCTGGGTCAGCAGCACACAGGGGAACAAAGGAGGCACTCTAGTCAATCCTGTCTCAGTCCTGTTTGGGGTCTGCCAGCCAATCAGAGTCTCTCAGACTGACAGTCATTCAGCATGCTGGCCTGTGGCTGGGCTCCCTCAGTCCCAGCTGGCCTTTGATGGGCTCATTCCCCACATGGGCCCCTCACATTTTTTCCTTTTCTTCTTTGCAGTTTGCACAGTGTGCTATCAATCAGGGATTTTATTGGCCAAGAAAATCTCTGATGGACAGCATATGTGCAAACTGCAAACAAGAAAAGGAAAAGGTGGGCAGACCCACATGGGGACTGAGCCAAGCAAAAGCCAGCATGATGAGTGAGCCTAAGCCCAAATGCGGATGTGGATGCATATTAACCCTGGCATTTGAACCACAGATTGGATAGATACTGACGCTGAATGGATGCAGCTTGTATATGGATCCATGTTTTTGTATCCACACGGGTCTATTTACATGTGAAGTTAGATGCCTGACTTTAGACCCCAGGTGTGAATATTTTGGTCATAACTTAAGGTGCCCATTACTCTGGGACACAACTGACTGCAATATAAATACATATTTAGAATATGTGCAGTAAAAATCTTTATGAAGGGTAGTTACCAAGCAATTGAAATAGTTACCTTTCACTGATAAGTACCTCAGTGGCTCAACATCCCACTGTCGTGCCCACACACACAGACATAAGACAAATCACGTCCATCTTAAGAACTTATTTCTAGATCATTTTAAAGCTGATGTTAGAGGTTTTGAGTTCTAAAGGGATTGTTAAACTGGTACATTTATAACGATCATGGTCTACTCATGTAGTTGTAGTAAGGACATATAACTCAAGTGCACTAAAATCAATCTACTAAAACACTGGAGCTTTTTACAACCTGGATACAACAGAAGACATCCACATAGAGAGGTTCATTCTTTGTTTAAACACATAGATAAATGTTGCTGCTGTCTTTAAAACCAAGCAACAGGGAATTCCAAAAACCTTTCATTATTGGCATTCAGGTGCTTGGCAGGCTGCCTAACTACAGAGAAGTTTCACGGGGTAGCCGTGTTAGTCTAGTTCAGCAAAATAAGCAAGGAGTCCTATGGCACTTTTAAAAACTAACAAATTTATTTATTGCATGAGCTTTCGTGGAAGAAAATCTAACTTTGTCAGACACTTTGAAGAGGGGCAAACCTACACAATGGAAAGAAAATAAATATAGGAAATGTAAGTCATTGTATCAGGTCACACCGTAACTGCAAATCAAAGCAGCTGTTTAGATTCAAACACTGGGGAACAGCATATAGAGGAAGGTGAAGTCAAATCACCTTTTGTAGTGAGGAAAAAAAACCCATAGTCCCTATTTAAGCCTGAGGCAATGATATCAAATTTATATATGAATTCCAGTTCTGTAGTTTCTCTTTGAAGATTTGAGACCATTGCCTCAGGGTTAGATAGGGACTATGGATTTTTTTCCCTCACTACAGAAGGCGATTTGACCTCACCTTTCTCTATATGCTGTTCCCCAGTGTTTGAATCTAAACAACCTTTGATTCACTCTAACAGTCTGACCTGATCCCATGACTCTCACTTCCCTGCATTTGTTTTCCTCCCATTCAGTAAGTTCTCCATCTTCAAAGCATCTGACAAAGTGGGGTTTTCTCCCATAAAAGCTCATTTTTTGTTAAAATTTGTTAGTCTTTAAAAGTGCCACAGGACTCCTTGCTTGTTTAACTAGATGCAAAACACTTGCAGACTCATGGTCCCTGTCTTTATGAACTTGCACTCTAAACATACAGACACAACTTGGACTATTAGGTGATCTTTGATAGATGTCAGTAAATCACTGTGTAATGTGTTACCAAATTAGCATGAAGTTAAAGATATCAGCAAGGCAATATAGTGAATAATAAGTTCCTTTTAATATAGAATCAGTGTAGATACCTACATTTTTAATGCTCTCCCATAGCTTAAAATAGTTAAACTGTCCTTGTTACAAATGTACTCCCTCTCCTTCTGGTTCCCAGCTAGCTTAATTTATTGGCACTAGATTCATTTCTCCAAATTTCATACAAATGGATTTTTTTCAGTCAAAGTATAAGCCACTGATTTAAAAAAAAAATACAGGTTTTATAATGGAAATCCTGACCCAATTTTAATCTTGGTTGCAATCACAGTGGATCGGGTGGAGTAGTTCATACAAGGCCAGTCAGGATGGTAGTGGAATATAGGCCTTTTATTACTATTTGACCTGAATTCGAAGAGCGTGTGTCACCTAACAGCTGACCACAATCATAGTACTGGAGAAGAGCAGACCTGGGACTGCAGCGTCATTTGGCTTTTCATGAAAGTCTGTTCTTTAGAGCAGATAACTTTATTTGGCTTCAGCTATTCCAAAAAGACCTAGTCTCCTAAAACCCACCCCTTTCTTTCTTTGGATTATTTATGTCTTTAGGAAAGCCCCCCCCCCCGCCACCTGCTTCTCCATACTGATAGATCCTTTCCTAGCCATCCTGGGTTTCTGCTTCATCCCTTCCAAAGAAGGTAACTGTTGCGGTACTTTCAAATGATGTGATTTAGAATAGGTCATTTTAGTCCTGAGAATATGAGAAACTGCTTTTTATAAATGGCATTTGGGACAAAACTCAGTTCATTAAGTGGCCAACCCTTTAACTGCCAGTTGATGTAAAATGCATTGTCTCACTGTTGGCACACAGTGCTACAAGCACAGAATTTACAAATTCAAGCTTCATGTCAATTTAAGTTGCATGAATACTCAGCTGGGTAAACCATTGCTTTGCAGTTCTCAGCCAATCTTAATGTTACATTTTCCTCTCCATAATGTAATCTAAATGACAGACCAGCTGGCTGTGCTGATTAAAATCCTTATTCTGCTTTTTTTATTAAGCCTCATGGTCCTGTCCTAGAATTACAATGTGGTTATGATCTATCTGAAAATAAAGCTGTTGGACCAAAATGCAGTATTTACAAATCAAGGCTTCTGCCTAAAGCATATTGTGGATTCCTAAAATAAACTGATTTGTGAACACTCTGTTGCATTCACAAAGCTTTATGCATGTCTGGAATAAAGCTCTTTCCAGCTAGATTACTTTGAAATGATTTGCATGTACTTTGCTGACACACTGGTTGGCATTTTCCTCCGTATTGATTAGTGAACCATAGATTAAGAAATGCCAGTCGGAGCCAAACAAAATCCCATGGTTGGTACTATGTGCCAAATCCTGCCATTCTTACTCAGGGGGACTGATCATGCGAGGCCTCTGCATGGATTCTCCCCATCTTAAACACTGTGTGTCAAATGGAAGGGGTCACAATGTTGGGCAGATTCAGATGCCCCAAATGCTTGAATAATGTATATTTTGAGGCAGCTGCTCTTCTAGCTAATAAACTTCAACAATAGACCAAGAGAATTTCACCCCATGAGTTATCCAAGGGGAGAGGAAAGAATTCCATCCTTTTACCTCAGTCAAGTTCCCTGCACAAAGTCAGTTTTTATAGACAGGGAGAAATTCATCCTGAATGAGTGATAGTCCCAAGTGCTTGGCAGTATCAGTACTGTCACATTTTAGCAAAAACTGATCTGATTGTCAGGATTTGATTTCATACGTAATGTGATAAACAATCACGTAATGTAATGTGATAAAAAATCATTGTAGTGTATGTTTTTCAAGTAACAAAATAAGGCAATAACTAAAGATAACTCTATTTTACAATTCCGAAGGGGTAGCCATGTTAATCAGTTCAGCAAAACAAACAAGGAATCCTGTGGCACTGTTAAAGACAAATGAATTTATTTATCACATGAGCTTCCATGGGAGAAATCTCACTTCATCAGATGTTTGAAAATGGAAAACTTACGGTATGGGAGGGAATTAATTTTTCTGTAAATTTTCAGTACTGTAAGTTTTCCATTTTCAAGCATCTAATGATGTCGGATTCCTTCCACAAAAGCTCACAGGATAAAAAAAAATTGTCAGTCTCTAAATGTCCAACAGGACTCCTCGTTTGTGCCATTTTCCAGGTTTCTCAGTCTCATCAAGCATAATTAAGACCTCAGCCTTTTTCTGATACTCACTTATAGTCACAGACCTCTTTTAAATCTTTTGACGAATAGAGATCATTAATACAAACAATTTTGTAGTTACTCCACCTCTATTTTGACCCTAAGGTTCTGGTTCTGCTCTCACTGAATGGTAAAACTACTGTTCTGAGTGGAAGAATTATTAAGCACTAAGACTATTTCATGTGCTCTTGCTAGGGCTATGTAACATGTTATTTCCCTTGCCTTTCCTCTCCCTTCTCTTCTTCTCTTTCACATTCATCTATTGAACTTGCAGTTTAAGCTCTGGTCTATACTACAGAGTTTTGTTGACAAAAGTCAGCTTTCACTGACAAAAAAGCAGAGGTGTACACACTGCAATGCACCTTCCTCTGACAAATCTCTCCTGCTTCGCAAAAAGCAAACAAACAAAAAAAACCCAAACAAACCATCTTACTGAGAGGCATAGAGGTTTTTATGGCAAAGTTATATTGACAAAGTATTAGTCTAGACACTGTGCTTCTTGATCATGCCATTGTAAATGGTTTCTGGGAGTTGTCCTACAGTGCCTATCCTGATCCCTTTGGCCAGCAATTCTTCTGCTTGGCACCTACAGGATATGTCTACACTTAGAAGTTATTTCAAAATAAGGAGGCTTATTTCAAAATAACTTTTTTCCTGTCCATGCATGCATTTTGTTATTTTGAATTAAGCTTTTCTTTATTTTGAAATAATGAAGTGCTATTTTGAAGTAATAAAACTTGCTTTCATTTTGAAATAGCTCTTAAATCAAAATTATTATTTCAAAATAAGCCATTCTAAGCCATGGAAGAGGCTTATTTCAAAATAATGGCCATATTCTTTTGCCCACCTTCCCCTGTTTCAAACTGGAGAATCTAGTGAAGACTTTCTACTTCAGAATAATAAATCCTACCTTATTTTGAATTAGAGAGTTTTCCCTGTACTCCTAATTTGACAAAATTACTTCAAATTAAAATCAAAGTAGTTATTTCAAAAGAACTATTTCAAATTACTTTTGTAAGTGTAGACATAGCCACATACACACACACACATGCCCCTTCCCCTTTAAAGGCCCACTTTACACTTCTCTTTTGCTTGGCATGGAGAGCTTACATCCACTTCTCAGCTGACCAAGGTGTTTCAATGCGCGCGCGCGCGCGCGCACACACAGACACCAGAGCTGTTGGATCAGCTGAAGATATGTGTGGTCCCAGTTCCACTCTAGCCACAGGAACTTCAATGGCTATGGACAGATTTTTCGTGATGTGTTGGAGAAGAGCTACAAATGGGACATGCATCAGTTCCATGTGCAGCTAAAGGAGATGAAGCAGGTGTGCCAGAAAGCAAAGAAATCAAACCATCCTTCTAGTGCTGTGTTGAAGACCTGATATTTCTGTAAGAAGGTAGATGCCATTATTGATGGTGACTCCACTTGCAAAGAGCTTTGAGACACTTCAGTGGGTCTGAAGACAGTGGACAGCAGGATCAACCCCACCAACAGAGCTGAAGGATGAGATGGGGAAGGTGACAGGGTCATTTGGTACTGAATTTAGCTAGAACCTCTTCTTGATCCAGGAGAGTTCAAGCTAGTTCCAGTACTTCATCTCTGGTATGCATGCTGCAGGAGAGGGGAGTGCTGGTGAGTGATCTTTTTGAGTCAGCGCTGTTCAGTTGCATGAGGCAGAGTTGCCCTTTGCTTTGTTATATTCTAGGAGTGGCTGAAGGGATAGAAATGCACAAGACTAGTTCTGTTACTTATCTATCCTCAGGAATGAGACATTGGCTTGGATGACCGCCCCCCCAGCTTCCATCTGTGAAGAATGGTGGCAGAATTTATAGTTTTATCCTTAGTTGTCTACGGTGATCCCCTTAAAACAATCTGAACCTTTTACCCCTTTTTAGTACTCCCACCGCTCCCAGCCTGAATTCACCATGTTTAGGGCATTCACCAAGTTGTGTGCTTGCCAACAGCCAATGAGAAACCTGATTTGTGTTTAAATAGAAGTGTTTTTACTATAATATTCAGTGCTGTGAGGGCACTCTTGTACTGCTTCAGATCTGGCCTTTAGGGGATCCCCTTACACACCAGTGGAGTGCATCCACCATATAAGGAAGAGACCAAGGAAAAGCAAGGAAAACATGTTCTGAGAGTTGCTTTAGTCCTCCCCAAACCCCTCCCATACATTCCTAACAAACGACGGCCTTGTCTCAGCACCAAGTTCACTCCACCCATTCAGATAGTTTCCAAAATATAGCTAGACTTACACACAGCTATGAGAACATACAATGGCAGGCAGCGTTATCTCTCTTCCCAGTGTGCATATTGTGTGTGGTGTTAATTGGTATTAAAAAAAAAAAAAACTTCTCTGAAAGGTAATCAATCTTTATATGTCTCCCACTAACTGTGGTTGCTGCTGCAATTAATACACATTGGCAGATGGATCATTTGCAGACGACAAATCACAGCCAGGAATCATTCAAATTTTCATGCAAGGCAGCAAGTTAACACAGCATGGCAGAGTGCTGTATAGAAAGACACATTACTGGTGCTCATTGTCAAAATGGTGCCTCAAGGCCTCCCTGATTTGAATAGCACCCCCATGGTGCCCATCTAATAACTTTTGTATTGGGCTGCTCAAAATCAGCCACCACATGATTCATCTCTGCACTCCATCCTTGGGGAAACTTTTTATCAATAGCCACATAAATACTATGGAGAACACAGCACCATGCTATGACTTGGAATATTTTCCTCATTTAGCTTTACCCTGTCATAAAGCCAGCACCAGTGATCTTTTAATCTTCCAAACTCACATTCTATGGTCATTCAGCACCTGCTTAGCCTGTTGTTGATATGCTCCTTGCTGTTGTCCAGGTTCCCCGTATAAAAGTTCATGAGCCATGGAAGTAAGGGGCATGGTTGGTCTCCCAGGGTCATTATGGGCATTTCATCATGCTCATTGGAATCTTCTGGTTTGGAAAGGAAGTCCCTGCTTGCAGTTTCTTGCACAGGCCTGTGTTCCTGAAGATGCATAAAATAATAGGGTTGGAAGGGACCTCATGAGGTCATCTAGTCTGACCCCTTGCTTAAAAGCAGGACCATGCACTACCCCTGATCACTATGCATCAATGTCAGTTAAATGCCCATGGTGATCCACAAGTGTCTGTAATACCATGAACAAGTATCCCTTTCTATTGATGTCAGTGGCATACTGGGTGGGGCCAGGAGAGGAAAGGGAGACCAGGCCTGCAGGCACAGGGCTGCAGGACAGATGCCAGGCCAGAGATGTACCAGGGCTGGATTTGAGGGATCCCAGCTTGGCTGCCCAGTTTTGGGGCACCACTAGGTGCCCCTACCTGCTCACTATGTGGGCCAGACTGGTGGGGCAGCTGTGGCCCCCAGTGCTGGAGGGGGCTGTTCTGTGTTGGGGAGGGGGGGTGAGGCCCTGGGAAGGACCTATTCGATGCTGGGTGGGTGAGGCAGGAGCAAGAGATGCCTGAATGCCTCTGAGCGTTACTGAATGGGCCTTGTCCAGGGCGTCCCATAGAAAGCACCAGCCCCATGGCTGCCTTCTTTGGCCCCTGGGGCAGAGCAGAGAGGGAGGGTGGCCTCTGGTCCCAGCACCAGGGGGCATGGCCACTCCGCCACCAATCTGGCCTGCATGGGGGGAGAGGGAGGGCATTAAGCAGTGCCCTGAACCTGGGCAGCCTAGGCCAGAGTCCCTCTAATCTGGCCCTGGTCTGAGGCTAGCCCAGCATTTCCCTCTGCAGCCCAGTAGCAGCTGTCTGACTCCTGGAGGTGAAGTTACATTTGCCACCCATTGTGCCTCATGCCCCCTCACAACCCTGTGCAGCAACCCCCCCCATACACACACAGGGCAGGGTCAGCTACATGGGGTGGGGAACGAGGCATGGTGGTGGAGGCAAATTTAACTTAGGCCTTGGGCACTAGACAGCCTTGGTATGCCAGTGATTGATGTACTCCATCACAAGATAGCTTTGGGATGAAACTGAGATGTGCATGCCATCTTTTGCCTCCCCCTGTTGGGAATCCTCTGCAAAATCCCATTGCAACAGAGGCGGCCTTAAGCTATCTGGGGCCCTAGGCAAAGGTCCATAGTGGGGCCCCCTACAGGATCCCCAACAGAGGCCCCAGTTCCACTCAGCCACACCCTCCCTCCTGCAAACCCAGCAGCCCACCTGGGGCCCCAATTCCCCCCACCCCCACCTATGGCACCAGCTTCCCACAGCCAGCCCCCTGAGGTCCTGGCATCCTGCCAGGGGCCCCAGTACTGACCCCCCCCCTCCACCAGTCCCAACCCCAGCTGCCCACCACATATCCTGCAGGATGAGAGGCAGACATGCTTTTTGGAGTAGATGAAGGGGCTCCTTACTGTGTGGGGCCCTAGGTGGGTGCCTGCTTTACCTACCCCAAATGCTGCCTTTGCACTGCAGAGTCATCCTCTATTTCACGCACATTTCCAAGAGTCACAGCCTTTCACAGTAGGATACAATGAACGACCCTGCACACTTCCATTAATGTAACCCCTATGTAAGATTTCCTGATTCCAAACTGATTCACTACTGAACAGTAGCAATCTGGTTACCACCTCCCACACAGCAATAACCACTTTTCCCCACCAAAAGGGTAGCTTTCATTTTGGCATTCTTGTACGGCAGCGTTGTGATGAGCTCTGCACAGTTTCAGGAAGGGGGCTTTCTGCAGCCAGAAAAAAAAAAATAACCAAAAAACAAAACAAGAAGTCGTGTGGCACTTTAAGACTAACAGATTTATTTTTTGCATGAGCTTTCGTGGGTGAAAAGCCCACTTGCTCAGATGCTTCGAAAATGGATGAACTTACAGAATGGAATGAAAATAAATGTAAGGGGGTGTAAAACATAGGATCAGGTCATACAGTAACAGCAAATCAGAGCAGTTGTTAGGTTCAAACCCTGGGAAGCCTGAAGTCAAATTACCTTTTGTAATGGGAAAAGAACCATTAATCTCAATTCAATCCTGCCTTCACAGAATTTAATTTGTATATTAATTCGAGTTCAGCTGTTTCTCTTTGAAGTCTTGATGTCCCAGCCACATCTCTGATGACAGTCATTAACAAATCATTTATCGAGTGATTGGAAAGAAGCGCTCAGCAACTGTTTTTGTTTTGTGCTTTCTGATATCAGTTCTATGTTCATTTATTCTTTTGTGCAGGGACTGTCCTGTTTGTCCAATGTATAAGGTGTTAGGGCATTTCTGGCACATGATGGCATAGCTCACATTAGTAGATGAGCCCCTAAATGAGCCTTTGATGGAGTAGCAGGCTTGATTAGGACCTATGATGGTATCTATTGTGCAGATATGTGGGCAGACTTGGCAGCATGGTTTGTTGCAGGGGTGTGTACCTGCTTTAATGTTTCTGTTGTTAGATCTGTAGTTACTGGTGAGTATCTGTTTAAGATTGGGTGGCTGTCTGTAGGCAAGGAGCGGTCTGTCTCCCAAAGCTTGAGAGAGAGAGGGCTCATCTTTTAGAAAGGCTGTAGGTCCTTAATGATCTTTTGCAGAGGTCTGACTTGAGATTGTATGTGGTGACTAGTGGTGTTCGTGTTTTCTTTCTTGGGCCTCTCCTGTAGTAGATGACTTTGGGGAACCCATCTAGCTCTGTCAATTTGTTTTCTTACTTCCCCAGGTGGGTACTGCAGTTTCAGGAATGCTTGATAGAGATCCTCAGGATGTCTGTCTCTGTCTGAGGGATCAGAGCAGATGCGGTTATATCTTAGGGCTTGGCTGTAGACAATGGATCGTGTGGTGTGTTTAGGATGGAAGCTCGAAGGATGTAGGTAACTATACCGATCAGTAGGTTTTTGGTACAGGGTGGTGTTGATGTGTCTATCCTTGATTTGTACTGTAGTGTCAAGAAAGTGGATCTCCTGTGTGGAGTGTTCCGGGCTCAGTTTGATTGTGGAGTGGAAATTGTTGAAATCTCTGTGGAAATCTTCTGCTAGCCATCCCTGACTTCAATAACGATGCAATCCCACAACTCATTTTTGGTTTCCTGAGCCCAAAAGCTGCTCTGTGAATACCAAAAGTAATCTGATGTTGTTTCTTTCCTTGGCACACAGTAGCTCTGGCACCTCTGATACAGGTTCAGAGTGGGAGCTCGTGTTATACTGCATGACTGTGTGTGATGTATTTATAACACTGACCACAACAGTCGAGAGCAGTGCAGTCTCCATCCTTTCAAACATTGATGGCAGATGCTCAATAAACAGAGGCCACTGAAAAATGCCACAAAATTTAGTTGGACACCTGTGGAATGATGGGATGGTAGAAACTGAATCACACCATCCCACGACTTCTGCTGCAGAAGGTGGCAAGAGGCAGAGTGGGATAACTAACCACAGTGCACTGCTTTCACTGTTGATATCAGAATACCAAATGCAAGCATACCCTGCCAAGAGGAGCATTGTGTGAATGTGCACGAGGCAGTGTAATTACAGTGCTTTTTGATCATTGGTGTAACTTGAGTTGACAAAACTCTGTAGCGTACACAAGGCTTACTTAAGACAGGACACTTTGAAAGCGGCACTGTCATAGCTGCTAAGCAGGTATAGACAATGGGCCCACAATTATGATTGGGAAGTTGGGTACTCCTACAATATCTTTACTAATAAATAATAGTGGGAGTTTGGGAGGGAGTGCAGCCCCTTCTTTCTTCTCAGTTGTTGCATTGAACTGAAGTTTCCATTTCCTCTGTTCATTAGTCAAAATAAATTGTCATACTGATTCTAGATCATTGACTGCTGTTTGAATTTTCAAGAATAACTCTGAATTTCCTGACATGTCCTGGGCTTTAGTTTTTTCCTGAGCCTAAGGAGAATAAATCTTCCAAATTTATTAGGGATACTTATATAGCTGAAATAAAAGAATTGGGAAAAGGAAGCCAGAAGTGAACTCTCTAGGCCCAAGACCTCCACAAATGGGTGAAAGAATGAGGGAGTTTGGAAGATAAATGGGTGGAATAATTAAGATGCAGCAGATCCCAAACCCTTCTAGAAAATGAGACACAGCCTTGAGCAGTAAAATAAGCAAGGAGTCCTGTGGCACTTAAAGACTAACAAATTTATCGCGTGTGCTCTCATGGGAGAAAATCCCACTTTGTCAGATGCTACAAAGATGGTGGAACTTATAGAATGGGAGTGTAAGACATGGGATCAGGTCATACCATAACAGCAAATTAAAGCAGTGCTTCTCAGTGATTGATCTGTGGGACAGTGCCAGTTCCTGAGATCTCTCTGTGAGATGAGGGATGAAAACACCAGCAGAAAGCAGCAGGGGCAGCCATAAGCTGGGGAGCTTGCAGTCACATTCACACATTCCAGAACAGCAGGTGGAAGAGGCTAACATCTAAAGATAAAGGAATATTCTAAAATGATCAAAGTTAATAGCATCCTGCTGAGTTTGCAAACACTTTGTATTGTTTGGGCATCCTGTTACCTATTGCTCTGACAACTTCTGTCTGAATCCTTGATTGTTTCTGACTGTCCGATAATTAGTTGTAATCAGTTAAGGTGGTGATATATGATTGGATAAAGAATTATGTTACAATATGGTGGGATTAGTTAAAGAATTATCTATAATATTTATAAAGAAAATGATTGGTTAAAATACACTATAAAACCTGAAGTCAAACAGGAAGTGGGAGAGGAAAAAAAGGAAAAGAGAATCACTAGGGGGGAAGATTTGGAATCAGAAGCCTGCCAACCCCAATAAATGTATTATATCGCCTGCTATTGGACTCTGGACTTCTAGTTCAGTTGGTGAACACGAGCTATAGGGGGTGTGGGGCTCTTAACAGTGTGTTTCAGCAGTTTGATCACAATAGTGAATTTCTTGTCAAATGATATTTTAGGAATTTGGAAAAGCAGTCTTCTGGAGACGGACTCTGTCATGGCCATCTCCTTCCAGAGCCAGTGTTCAAAGTTGCCATAGTGTTTTCTGTTCTTTTTGGCCAGCGTTTCTCAGATTTTTTGATTTTAGGGGTCTGGCTACTGCCACCTTAAACTGTCAGAAAGATCTCAGGGACTGGCACTGGTCCACAGATCAGTCACTGAGAAACACTGCTCTAGATTGTGTCTCATTTTCTAGAAGGGTTTGGGATCTGGTGTATCTTAATTATTCCACCCATTTATCTTCTGACCTCCCCAGTCTTTCACCCATTTTTGGAGGTTTTGGGCCTAGAGAGTTTACTTCTGGCTTTCTTTTCCCAATTCTTTTATTTCAGCTACGTAAGTATCCTTAATAAATTTGGAAGATTTACTTTCTTTAGGCTCAGAAGCTTGCATTAGATGGTTGCCATGGTAACCACCTCACGGGCTAGTGAGTGTCAACTGTATGGATCCGACATGAGCATGACTCCCCCTTCCACTTAAAAAAATGTTGCTAGGTATTGAGTTTTAATTTATGCTTCACTGTTTCTGCTCAGGCTGTCAAATAGCTCTTGGACTATCCATCCATTACCTTAAAAGGCCATGTCACATCTCAGCTGATTTATGTATGCACAAGCACACTCACTTATATCTGGTCTCATAGTCTTGCCCAGAGTGCATAAGGTCAAATCAGAATCTCCTGGAGCCTCCTAATTCCCCTCTTGTTTCCCTCTAATCCAGTAGTTTTCAAACTTTTTTCATTGGGACGCAGTTGAAAAAAAGTCATTTATGCTCACAAAACCCAACAATTACATCTTTCAGCAATGCATTCCTGTCTTTTGGTGGCAGGAGCAAGGGGCATTGCGGCCCAGTACCTGAGGGCCTGCAATCCAGTACTGGATCCTGACCCATGGTTTAAAGGCCACTGCTCTAGTCCATCAAAAGCATGGTAATTCAAAGTATATTCTGTGCTATCTATCAGTTCTACAGAACCTATTTGAAATGTGTTCACATACCAGTTTGAATCTCAGTTCTAGCTCTGCATCTTCTCCCAAACCAAGTTCAAGAATATTGTTCTCTTCAAGACTATACAGTTGGATCCCTGCTCGTATCTATTTTGTGTCACCACATTCCTGCCCCCCCACCCCAGCAGCTCCTGTTAGCACCTTGCTCACTTTTATCTGTGCGTTCTTGAGGTTACCACTTTTCCAGTTTGCCAGCCTCCTTCGTTCTCCATACATAAATCCCTCATAAAACCCTCCACTTCCACACATGTTAACCTACATCAATATTAAACCATCACATGCTAAGTTAACAGAGAGGACTCCCTCTGAGCCTCCAAGAGGGTTTTCAACTGCGTTTTTGTCTTAGATCCTGATCCTAAATCTTAGCAAGTTGGCCCCTCTGCCTGTGTGGAAGTCTGTTGACTTTTCTGCCTGGCTCCATGTGGCAATAGGGTCCTCCCTTAAGATGAAATTGCAAGATCTGGGCCTTAAAATATAAAGCTGGATCCTCAAAAATTTTTAAGTGCCTAACTTGCATTGATTTCAATTTCAATGTATGCTAGATGCTTAAGTACCTGTGAAGATCTAGGCCAAAACTCCTCTGGACTAGATCACCTAAATCCTTATTTGGGTATTACACAGTACCAACAACTCCTCTAACACTCAGCAAATAATGAGTTCACTGAAGTAGCTTAAGGCAAAAGGATTCAGACTGAACTCTGAATTTTTGGGCAGAGGCTTTTGCCAGTTTATAGTATAAAATCATTTTTTTTTGGCAGTTATGAAAAAATAACTGGAAACACTCACCAACACTATGAAAACATTTTGGCTCTGCAGACCTCCCTTAATTCCTCCGTCTAAGAGACAGGGAGCATTTCTTTTAATAATATTTTGTACCTTAAGCACTTCATTACTGTGCTGCTTCTGTTTGTATAGGTTCCAAGAATCATTTCTTCTTTGTTTTAATTGCTTGACTTGGTCTAGATAAGCTTCTTCTACAGTTCAGGACAGAAGCTGCATGTGTACGTGTGAAAAGGATGATTGATTGTCAGTCCAGGTTAAATTCAGCCATAAAATTGTTCCAGCCCACAGGATTAGCAAAAAACATTTCAAAGGCAATTGCATCAAACTAGATGGCTCAGACCCATAGACTGTACATAACACATGGCTTCCTGCCTTTCTGTGTCTGTCCTCCAGAAAATGAAAAATTATAAGGCCTGAAGCTGAAAGCATCATTAAATGTTAATCTGCTGGGGCTTCCTTAGTGCTACTGAGGTCAGTTTCTGTTTCTGAATATAGTGACAGATGGAGAGTCCTCTGTGAAATAACACAGCTTTGCCAAAAGCCATCAGAACACGAGCTGTCTGTCATACCGCACGTGTGTTCATCATGCGCCTCATTGACAATGAACGTGAGCTGTGTGTGTGTGTTTGTCATAAATGGAAATGTTCAGAAGGCAGCATAGTGTCCACCTACAAAAAGGAGATAAGGACAACCCAGGGAATTATAGACCAGTCAGTTAGGAATCAATTAGCAAACATCTAGAAGAGAATAGGATGTTAAGTAATAGGATAGATTTATCAAAAACAAATCATGTCAAACCAATCTGATAGCTTTCTGTGATGAGGTAACAAGCCTTGTGGATAGAGAGGAAGTGGTGAATGTGGTATGTCTAGACTTTAGTAAAGCTTTTGATATGGTTCCGCATCACCGTCTCATTAATAAACTAGGGAAGTACAACCTAGCTGGAGCTACTATAAGATGGGTTCACATCTGTTTGGATAACTACTCCCAGAGAAGAGTTATCAGTTGTTCACAGTCATGCTGTATGAACATACCAAGTACCACAGGGATTGGTTCTGTCTCTGGTTCAATATTTTCATCAGAGTTTCAGATGATGGCATAGAGAGTGCACTTACAAAGTTTGCATATGATACCAAGCTGGGAGGGATTGCAAATGCTTTGGAGGATAATATCACAATTCAAAATGATTTGGACAAACTGGTGAAATGGTCTGAGCTAAACAGAATGAAATTCAATAAAGACAGGTACAAAGCACTCCCCTTAGAATCATAGAATATTAGGGCTGGAAGGGATCTCATGAGGTCATCTAGTCCAACCCCCTGACAAAAGCAGGAATACTCCCACTAAATCATCCCAGCTATTGTTTTGTCCAACTGGGTCTTAAAAGTTTCTAAGGATGGAGATTCCACCACCTCCCTAGGCACCCCATTCCAGTGCTTCACCGCCCTCCTGGTGAGAGAGTTTTTCATAATATCCACCCTAGACCACACCATCTGCAACTTGAAACCATTGCTCCTTGTTCTGTCTTCTGTCACCGCTGAGAATAGCCTAGATCCCTCCTCTTTGGAGCATCACTTCAAGTAGTTGAAGGTTGCAATCAAATCCCCCCTCAGTCTTCTCTTTTGCAGACTAAATATGCCTAGTGTCTTCAGTCTCTCCTCATAAGTCATCTGCCCCAGCCCCCTAATCATTTTTGTTGCTCTCCACTGGACTCTTTCTTATTTATTTGCATCCTTTCTGCAGCGGGGAACCCAAAACTGGACATAATATTCTAGCTGCAGTCTCGCCAGTGCTAAATAGAGGGGAATAATAATGTCCCTCAATCTGCTGGCAACACTCCTACTGATGCAGCCCGATATGCCATTGGCCTTTTTGGCAACAAGAGCACACCATTGACTCGTATCCAGCTTCCTGTCCACCATAATTCCAAGCCCCTTTTCGACAGAGCTGCTACTTAGCCAGTTGGTCCCCAGCATGTAGCAGTGCATGGGATTTTTCCATCCCAAGTGCAGGACTTTGCACTTGTACTTGTTGAAGCTCTTGAGATTTCATTTTGCCTAATGCTTCAATTTCTCTAGATCTCCCTGCATCCTATCCCTACCCTCCAGCAATCTACCATTCCCCTCAGCTTGGTGGCATCCTCAAACGTACTGAGCATGCAATCTATCCCATCAGCCAAATTGTTAATGAAGACATTAAACAAAATTGGCACCAGGACTGATGCTGGGGCACTCTGCTTGTTACTGGTTGCCAGCTAGCCATTGAGCTGTTGATCCCTATCCGCTGAGCCAGATGATCTAGCCAGCTTTATATCCACCTTATAGTCCATTCATCCAAACCATACATCCTTAACTTGCTGACAAGAATGCTGAGGAGGGCGGGGGGAAGAGCTTTGTTAAAGTTAAGGTATAGTATGTTGCCAGTTATTCCAGCATCCACAAAGCCAGTCATTTCATCATAGAAGGCAATCAGGTTGGCCAGACACAATTTGCCCTTGGTGAATCCATGCTGACTGTTCCTGATCACCTGTTTTCCTCAAAGTGTTTCAGAACGGATTCTTTGAGGACCTGCTTCATGATTTTTCCAGGGATTGAGGTTTGGCTGATTCATCTGTAGTTCCTTGGAGCCTCCTTTTTCCCTTTCTTAAAGATAGGTACTATATTTGCCTTCTTCCAATCATCTAGGACCTCTACAATCACCACAAGTTTTCAAAGATAATGGCCAGTGGCTCTATAATCACATTGGCGAACTCCCTCAGTACCCTTGGAGGCAGTACATTCGGGCCCCACAGACTTGTGCATGTTCAACTTCACTAAGTAATCTGTAACCTGACCTCTACCATCATTGAGGGCCGCTCTCCTTTTCCCCATTCTGTGTTGCCCGGTGCAGTAGCCTAGGAGCTGACCCTGCCTGTGAAGACTGAATTAAAAAAAAGCATTGAGTACTTCAATCTTTTCCACATCATCCACCACTAGGTTGCCTGCCCCATCAGTAATCCTCTTCTTGTTACTGACATACTTGTACAACCCCTTCCTGTTACCCTTCACATCCCTTGCTAGTTGCAACACCAATTGCCTTTGGCCTTCCTGATTTTATCCCTGCCAGGCCCAAGCGATATAATACCCATCCCTAGTCACCTGTCTAAGCTTCCGTTCTGCTTTTCAGCTCACCATAGAGTTCTCTGCTAAGCCACACTGCGGTCCTTCCATATTTGCTATTAAAAAAACCCCCAATCTATTGCACACATACAAAATGGTCAATGACTGCCTAGGAAGGAGTTCTGCAGAAAGGGATCTGGGTGGCATAGTGGACCACACGCTAAAAATGAGTCAACAGTGTAAAACTGTTGCAAAAAAAAAAGCAAACACCATTCTGGGATATATTAACAGCAGTATTGTAAGTAAGGCATGAGGAGTAATTCTTCCACTCTACACTGTGGTGATTAGGCCTCATCTGTAGTATTGTGTCCAGTTATGGGCACCTCATTTCAGGAAAGATGTGGAGAAACTGCAGAAAGTCCAAAGAAGAGCAACAAGAATGATCAAAGGTCTGAAACACTTGATTTACAAGGGTAGATTGAAAGAACTGGGTTTGTTTAGTCTGGAAAAGAAGAGATTGAGAGGGCACATGACACCAGTTTTCAAGTACCTAAAAGGTTGTTATGAAGAGGAGAGAGAAAAATTATTCTTCTCAACTGCTGACAATAGGACAAGAAGCAATGAGCTTAAATTACAACAGGCAAGGTTTAGGTTGGACATTAGGAAAAAATTCCTGTCAGGGGGATTAACGGCTGCAATAAATTGCCTAGGGAGGTCATGGAATCTCCATCATTGGCAGTTTTTAAAAGCAGGTTAGACAAATACCTTCAAGGATAGTTTGAGGTGGTACTTGGTTATGCCATGAATTCAGAGGACTGTACTCAATGACCCCTCATGGTCTCTTCCAGTTTCTGTGATGCTATAGAAGGATTTGTATGCTCCCTAAGAATGGATGAGCAGAAACACACAGGCATGGGTACTATATATTGGCAATAAATTAAGGAGGGCAGCTATAAAATAAGGGTAAAAAATATGAGGTTTTGGCTCCTGTGGATACATCCTGTTGTGTTTTGAAAACCCTCAGCAGTGAACCTCAGAGCCCAGTATAGAGCATGCACTAGAAACAGTTCTGTAGACGTTCAGCCATGGGCTTTGAATCTCTCACATCCTGCAGTCTTCAAGTGCATTTTTAAAAATACTTTTTGAGTGCAGAAACAAATTGGAATCTTTAAATTGTTTCTAAGGACAGACTCCCTCCTGGTGTAGGGCACAATGATTTTTGCCACATTTGATTTAGGAATCAAATCTTGTAGGTTAACTCTTTAGTACAAAAGGATATCTGAGGTCACTAACTGACAGTCTTGGGTGGGGGGAGGTTATCTTAATAATCTTAATGCTGTTTCATATGCTGAAATGTAGGCAAAGTGAATGGTCTTGCTTGGGTTTCTAGACATACCTGATTTTTAAGTGTCTGTTGGGACTGCTACAGCTTTTGTAGCAGACCTTTGTGATGTACTGGGGAAGCTGGAATGTGAAAACAAACTATTATAGGCCCCCTCAAAGCTTTTATCCTGCACTGTCTATTATTAGTAAATCTGGGAATGATTACTGCCACATCTCACTTGTTGTTACTTGTCTTTTTTCACACAGAGTTGGCAATGGCTGACAAGCTAAGTGGTATTGCTCAGCAACTCCGGGCAGAGTTGCTAACGCTCTGACCTGTAGTCTGCTTCTTGGCAGATGAGATGATGGAGAAATGAGTACTGTTAAAACACTGTGTGACTTCAGAGGCCAAAAGAAGTCCTACTGTTTTACATAGTTATAGTGGCTACCCTACTGCAGGTTTCAGTATGTCAGGCATGTCCCTGTGGACTGCAGACAAGCTGCTCTGATGCTTTAGTGGGATAAGAGATGTTCTTTACTTCCTGTCTCTAAACTCTTGAGTAGTGATGCCAGTGTTCTTGTAATGCCTGCCCCAACCCAGGCTTGAGGTGTATGTGTTTTTGATGGTGAGTGAAGGGTTACATATATGGTATGACAAACAAGGAGTCCTGTGGCACTTAGGGTATGGCTACACTGGAGGCTCTGTTAAGTCAAAGTAGGGTATGTCTATAGTGACGGTGGCAAATTTGCTGCCATCAGTTGGCCTTTCTGGAAGTGGATTGCCGCGAGTATGAACCCACTGTGCCGCTTCCAGAAGCCGACCCTGGAAGTACTGGAGGTCAGGAGGCGTAGGGGAAAGTCAACCACAAGCAATTCCAGTCAGCTTTCCCTTAATGTGTAACGGTGGCTTAGAAAGTTGCCGCAAGGAATTTTACATTCCTTGTGTAAACAGCAGTCGATCACCACTGAATTTCCCCCTGATGTAGACTAGGACTTAAACTTAACCTTAAAGTCAACTTAGAGAGTCCACACTGAAAATTCCTGTTGACTGCCTGTGTCCACACTGGCAGGTGCTAGGTCGACCCTTCCTGGTGGCCAGGAGATTGGGGGGGGGGGGAGTGCCTGGAGGCCAATTAGGTTGACTTAAGGGCATTCCCTGTCTACGCTGGCTTAAATTGACTTAATAAGGTCAACTTAAGCATTAAGTCAACCATAAGAGGTGATGTTATTAAGTCAATTTAAGGAAGTGCTTAAGCCAACTTAATAAAAGCCCAGTGTGGCCATAGGAATCTATAAGTCAACCTAAAGCTCCAGTGTAGACATACCCTTAAAGACTAACAAATTTATTTACTCCATGAGCTTTTGTTAGTCTTTAAGTCCCTTGTTTGTTTTATTGAACTAGACTATCATGGCTGCCCCTTTGGAATTCAGCAATGTATACGGTATGGAAGCTTGGGAACGGGACTATATACCGATCACTACATATTAATTGAGTTTGCTACCCCTAGAGGACAGGTACACTCTGTTGAACAGTGGCTAGTGATAAGCCTAGCTTTCTCAACTTTGCATGACCTTACTAACTTTCACAGACCCTTAGAGTATGCAATTTACAGAGCTGTGTTATATTTGATTGCTTAATTGGAGAAGTATTTCTCAGAGTATGATTTTCTTTTATGGGAATATGATGCTTAAATATTTGTATAATTGTGGATTGTAAAAGTCAGTAAATTAGTTCTCAGAATAAATCCTTTTACTCTTTTAATTTTTTAAAGTCTTGCAGGAAGCATTTTTCCATACCCCAGAAAGTGAGTCTACACTGTCAGCCTCCTGTCTCCACAGAACCAAACAGCATCAAACCAGAAACAAAAGGGCTACCAGCGGCACTTATGCATAAAGTCAAATTCTGACCGAATATAACCTTTACACAAGAGAAGCAGATACTTGACTCTAAGAGGGAGACTGTGTCCAAAAACTGTAACAAAGCCTGGTTGTGTGTGTATCCTGAGGTGTTTATTGAGGCTGTTTTGATTTCTTTCTATCTTGGTTCATAAGTAGCCCTGCTTACTGTGGTATCTCAGTCTCTCACAACCAGAAAGAAAATTCATGCTCACAACCCTCTGAGTAGGGAGGAAGAAGTATTGTCCTTATTTTACAGATGAGGAACTGAGGCACAGAAAGACTAACTTGGCCAAGGTTATACAAGAATCTGTCATAGTGAAATGAAAATAGAACTTCCGAGTTCCAGGTAAGGTTGGTACCCAAAGTACTGGGTCCTTTCTCCTCCCTTAGAAACATACCACTGGGAGGATTGTGTGAGTCTGGCAGGGACTGGCAGTGGGAGATCAGGGGCTAACGGCATCTGGACCTCCGCTACCAGTGCCACCCCCCCATGGGTCCCGCACCCGCACCCACACCAGACTACAGCCCTGACGCAGGCAGGCCAGTGCTGGGTGGGGGGACTGAGGTAGACTGCGGCCTGGCCAATTGGCCCCCAGAGCTAGTAGGACTAACTGGAGTGCACGATGCAGCTTCCAGTGTGGCTTGACAGCCATGCTGGAGGCCATACTGCACATGGCAATTGACCCCACTGCTCCTCAGGGCTGACCCACCAGACCGCAACTGGCCCATCATCCCATCATTGGGGGCGGAATGGCTGGCTCAGGGGTGGGGTGGAAGCACAGAGCCTGGTCCCTGGTCTGGCCCACCCCACCTCTGGGTGTGGACCAGCTGGTCCATGAGTGGGGCAGGGAGTGTAGAGCCTGGCCTCTGGGCTGGGCTGACCTGCCCTGCTTCCCTCCCCCCTGACTGGTGCTGGTAGGGTGGAGGGGCCACCACATTATGGTGGGCTCCTGGGCATGGGTCCAGTTGGCCCATGTGATAATCTGCCAATAGGAACTGGTTTATGCCCCATACTGTGGAGTTCAATTTTCCTGAGATAGAAATAAACCTACTGTAACATGCTGCTGGTGAAACCCAGAGCTGTGGCTATTGTGATTGTGTTCCTCTCTGCCTTAGCAGTGACTGTGTCTTAAAGTGCCACACAACTGCTTGTTGTTTTTTTACTGGACTAGACTAACACAGCTATCCCTTTTGAAATGTGAGCTTTGCTCGCAGTTAGACAGGGTGTCAGTTCCTTGCCAAATCAATGTGTCTTCCTCACTAGCATATTCCTTGACACTCTACCAGTCTCCTCCTTGCCTAGCAGGTAACAATCAGTGAAATTCAGCCCCTGAGCTCCTCTGAGGTGCCTTTCTGCAGTTCATAGCACTTCTGGCTATATGGTCATGGAGGATATTAGGGTTCCTACTTTTAAAAAGTGCCAGTATATTACGGCTGAATTGGAATATATACACCCTTCCAGTCAGACACAGCACTAATTTGATATATAGTTAAAAAGAAAAAAAAAGCTTCATTAACAAATGCTCATAGGTTGTGTGATACAAAGTAGAAGGAATAAAGCTAGAAATGGTTACAAACAAATAAAAATAAAAAATGCTTTTTGATGGCTGCAATCTATGATCAAGGTGACTTCCTTACCAGTCTTCCCTAACTGTCTAATGCTTAGCTAAGATCTCCACAGAGTCCAAGGCACTGGTTTTCCCTTACCTCCTCAGGTGAAGGATAATTTCAAGTCTTTCTGTGTGTCCTTAATACTTCTAAGTCTTCCTTTTTTGACAATGCCAAATGGGTTCACTGAAGTTCTGTCTCCTCCAGGGGACCAGCTCCATTTTGATTAAAGTGTCCCTCAGTGTGTCCCAGTGTGATCCTTCCTGCTGCAGTTTTACAATGCAATTGTTCCGTTCATGCAACACAAATGAACAGCCTGTTGAATTTGGCCACACCTAATTTGAGGTTCCTCTGTCTGGAGAACACCTATTTATCAACTTCCTCTGACATGCTTGGTTTAAACACCTTTCAGTGGCAGACCTGAAAGCATAACATCGGTGAGTAGTCCTAATTCAACATACAGCATTATTACAAACAACTCACAATCATACTGTTGACCACTGTGTTGTTAGCTTTCATGTTATATCTCACGGGACATACTTCGTACAAATGTTATTGCAATAGTGGTGATTACAGGGGCACCTAGGGTCACCCCTCCACAGGTTTGTGTGGAGGTTCTGAGTCTGACAGACTATAACTCACACGGGAAACAGGCCTTCTCTGCTAAATGCAGAGATGGTTCACAGAGGCAATGAAACCTGCAGCGACAAGGGTGTCCGAGGCTGGACTAAGTCATGTTTATCCTTCTCAGATGTGTTGGTGAAAAAATTTGAGGTGACTTGAAATTTTGCCTTTGTTCATCAGGCATGTGGATCCTTCCCTGGAGAGCAGAGAGGAAGGAAAGGAGAAATGTGTCTAAATTTCTGCCGATCAGGACAGATGTAACAGAGACCCAAGATCACTTCTCCTCTGGCAGAATGCAATGGGGAGAAAAGTGGTTTGAGCCACCACATTGTTCACAGAATATGGAAGAGAAGGGGAGTTTGCAGACTGCTGCTTTTTTCACAGGACATTGGATTGAAGTGCAGGAGAAGTGGAGAGGTTGAAGATTTCCTGCATATTCAGTGTTTAGGACAGTAGCAGTAGCAAGGAACCCTGGCATAAAGGACAGATGCTGTGTTTGTGTGTGTGTGTGTGTGTGTGTGTGTGTGTGTGTGTGTGTGTGTGTGTTGAGGACATTGGAATTGGTAGGGAGGGGCAAAGCTAATTTATTTAGAAGCCAGAATGTGTGAGAAAAGGGGCACAATTGACTGGACTATGCGATTGATGTGATTTATTGTGGTGAGGGTGAAAAGATGTTGGTGGAAATTAGCTCTGTATGTAATTGGCAGTGCAACAGTGAAGATATTCTTTACCCAAGAGGTGTACGTTCAGTCCTCCAGCAAGTAGGTGTGAAATATTTTGATTCCTGATCCCCGTATGGCCTGGAAGAAGAGTAAAGAGTCAGAGAGAGTTGTACTTTTTGAAATAGAAGAGACATCTTGCCTCTGTCTGTCTTTCAGACCTAGCCCAGATTGTAACAGGGTTCCACTCGCTACACTGGTGCCTTCTGTTGGTCATATTGGGGATTGGTGCTGCATCTCCTGATGGTGCCTCACCCGCAGTCACTTCTGCCCCTGGGTCCACATCACCCCAAGCACCATGACACATCTTTGTGACACAGCTCTCTGACTGAGTCACAATCTGTGCTCTCCTCTTTCTGGGGCAAGTGCTTAAGTTCAATTGTTCCAACAACTTCCCAGTGGCAACAGGGCGGAGGGGTTCAGGCCTCCCCACTACTCTGGATCTCCACCCAGGGACCCTGTACGTGGCAGCCATGTACTGCATCTCATCCATACATTTCCTTGGGCCACCTCCCTGAGGCTCAGAACCTTCTTTATTCTTGTCTCAAGGCCTCAGCCAGCCAATCCCCAGAGCCAACCAGGAGCTCTCTCTAGGCCACAGGTCCCTGCTAGCTGTGGCTTCCTCTTGGCTGCCAGGCACCCAGTCCTCCCTTCTTGAGCTTCAAGGAGAAACTGACCCTGATCTGCCTTGCTGCTCTTTTTATATGGCCCTCTCAGCTCTTTACTAACTGGCTACCTTTTATGTAGCCTCCCTCGGGTTCCATTAACTCTGTAGAAGTCAGTGTGGGGCCAACGTCTTGCGACACAGACACACTGGAATGGCCGGCTGCCTGACAGCCCCAAGAGAGGTGTGAGAGCAAGGAGAATGGTATTTGGAAAGGATACATCAATAAATGAGTGTGTGTAGGAAAGTCATGAGGGTGGGAGGGTACCCTTCATACACTGATATTGCCATATGTATTTGTTGTTGTCCCTACTTCCAGGACCCAGCTACTGTGAACTGCTGTGTCTTCTTCCTGTCCTTGCTTCTGCAACTCCTCTTAGAATTTTAGTCATAGGCAAGGGGGTTGGAAAGCTGGAATGGCTCAACGGAAAGGATTTGCTGGGCCCCCTCTGTACTGTTAGACTGCCTTTGTAAGAGGTGTATTTTGAGTTTCTTCTCCAATAATGTGGCAAAAAATGTATATTTTGTTCAAAAATAGCCACCCAATTGTTCTAAGTTACAGAAATGGAGCTTATATGTGTGAGTGCAGAAGAATATGTAGGTGCTCTGACTTATGGGAGCACTGCTTTGCTGTGTTTCATGAGTGACTCTGAGACCGCAAATCTGGAGACGTAGAAACATGGACTAGCTTTTGTGTTCTCCAGCTAGTGTCTTCTTTGTTTAGAGCTTTTCACCCAAAAGGCCTCAATTTTCTTTCCAGAACATCCTTTCAAAGTAGAGTAGCATCACTGACCTAGGCTGTCTCCAGGTCCTGCTGTACAATGTGCCACATTGCCGTGGCAGCCGCCGAAACACCAGACCCAAATTGTAGACTGCATGCGGTGAAGCATTTAAAAGTATCAGTCCAAAATTTAAATTTACAGCAGGGCTGAGGACTTGACATTATGCTCAAGCTGGGGCACTGGATTAAAGCCAGAGTAGGATGGAGGACTGTTCTTACTCCCCCCTACTCTCTCAGTTTTCAGACTTCAGAGTGCACAGACAAGTTATAAGCACTTTATAAAAGTGGATGGATTGATACGTTGCAACCATAAACAATTGTTTTAGATCTATGAATCAGACACTAATTTTTCTTGATGTCTAGAGCCCACAGGAGTCTACCTCATTTCTTTTCTTCTCACTGTAGCACAGATTTCATTTCTGAAGAGCCTTACTTTTTAAAGAAAATATTCAAAGTTTGCCTTAAAAGAGCATGGTGTGACATAGAGGCCTACATATTTAATGCCAAGAAGGTTGTAAAGGGGAAAGACCACTCATTTCTTTTCAGTGGATGTAAGTCACATTGGAATATAGTTTGTGGCAGAGGGGCTAGCCACATAAAACTTAACATGAGAATGAAGACCATAATTCTATGATTCTTTAGGGCAATGGTGACCTTGGGTCTGGTTATAAACAGTGCTATAGCACCTGTATGCATGGCCATAATATGTTCCATGTTTTGACACCAATTTCTCAAGTAGACTGGCTTGCTCTGATCAGATATGCCAGTGGTTCAAATAATACAATAAAAAACAGAGTGGGCAACCATTTCTGGTCACCTCCCCTAATCTGACATACAGAACGTTCCCTCCATGAATTGGTAAAGACTCCTTGTACTTTATAAGGACCCAGCACAAAATAATGCTTATCAAAACACACCTGTTGTGACTGCAAATGGGAAGGTCCATGTGACCCAAGCAAAGACTCTTTCTGCACTGAGAGAGAAACCTAGAGCTGGTGCTCTCCTGCCCAGCAAAGAAGAGAACATTAATAATGTACTGACCATTATGTGTCCACAGCAACTTTTCATGAAGCCACTTGGCTAGAACTAATGAGTTTCTGCATGACGTGTTCCAATGGAAGAATTAATAACTGTAGGCTCACATCTGTTCTCTGCAGGTCAATGGACTGGTCATTGGCATGTTCCCTGGTGAACATACAGTGGAGTCCATCTGCAGGTATACAGCGAGGACTGCACCACATGTGCTGTCTGCTAGATTATTGCCCTCCGGCATGCACACGAAGATGGCTATTATCAGAAAATAGTCATACAACTCGGGTATTAGATTTCTTCACTGAATCATCTTACTTCAGGGCAAGAATGAAAAGTGACCATATCTGTGCCTTTTCTTTTAGCCTCCTTTACCTCCCCCCAACACCTTCTCAAAAACGAGTTGAAGCAGTTGTTCTAGCTTTCGATATTCTTCATCTTGGATTTAAGGAGTTTGTATAATCTTTTAGTATTCTGGCATAGCTGGTTCTACTTTCTCTTTCCACAGTTATTCAGACATGTTGATTTCTTGTAATTCTTCCAGTACCTATCCAGCTTGGACTTAGTAAATTCTCCAGACATTTTATGAGCATTCATTTCTTCAATTATTGCTTCCCTCTGGGAAGATCAGTTACTTTTAAATGTGCTAACAGAGCATTTTTGTTTTTATGTCCCTTAATAGCCTTAACAGAGTAGTTGTGGGAGGGGAACAAAGAGGCAGGGCATTGCTTTCTCCATGTGAAAAAATGTCAATTTCTATTTAAAACTTTTGCTTCAGTTTCTTCACTTGAGAAATAAGAATCCATCACAACACTAGATTGGCCCAATCCTTTTTGTAATAAATGTAAACAAAGGGCTGCACGGCGTGGTAACTGTGTGTGTCTGCTATGCCATGTGATGCTACAAACACTCTGATCCAGATGTGGAACTAGTTTTCACATCTGTGGGCTGTGCAGGTGTAATAAATGTTCATCTGTGTTGCATCTGTAGTGCTGGTGTTGATTCTCCACCACTGCAAGGTTTAAATGTTAAATCAAGATAGGCTGTTGTACTAAAAGATATGCTCTATGAATTGTTTTGGGGAAATTTTATGGCCTGTGCTTGAGAGGTTATAGACTGAAGCATCAGAGTGATATCTTCAGGCCATAACATCTATTGAATATCCTGGGAATATCCATGTCATTAAGGGCAGCTGTCATTTTGTGCTATAGAGTTGATGTAGCATGTTACAAAGGAAATATACTGTGATGTCTCTTGGGGATGTTACTTTTGTTCCTTTTTGTTTTGTTTTTATGTTTTATTTTAATCTAAAATAAGCCATTTAGTCAGAAAGTACTTGTGTGTTCCATATGTGCTAAAAAAAACTTGATAACTTTGCAAGATATATCTATGAATGGAATTCTTCATTTGAATTTATCTCCCAGTAGATCCTCCTCTGCTATAATCTAGTAGGGTCCATTTTAGTCATGAAAAGAGTCATCTGAACCAAACAATGGCTCCAGCCAATATATCTGCTAGTAGTGAGGTCTGGATTCACAGCAATATTGGAGCCAGTCATTAGTCCATCTAATCAGGCTCTGCACAATACTTGATGCTTTAGTGGAATACAAACCCTGTCCCCATTTACTCTGAAACTTAGCCACTTGAATCATGTCACATGGGGGTGGGGGAATGCTGAAACATTTAATCTTGACATCTGGGAATTGTTATGTAATAGTTATCTGAATTCTATTCATGCCTCATTTTCCTCTATATGTGGCATTGTTATCCAATGGGCAGAAAAGGACTGTTTGCTCTCAGATCAGGATAAAAGACATAGGTATGAATGTCACCTAGTTGTATGGATATTAGATCACCTATTAATGGAGAATCTGAGAAGATGCTGGCAAATCCAGTCACCGAAACATTGACACCTAGCAACCAAGAACAATGAGGGATATAGATTTCTCACCCTCTCAGAAGGGAAGCTGAGCACAATCATCCACCTCAGGAACAAAGGACTGGGAAGTGTGAGGTGGAGGAGTAGAACTTGGCTGCTGGAAGGAGTCAGAGCTCTCACCTAGAGTCTGACCAAGGATTTCAAACTGAGAAAAACACAGAGCTTGCATAATTGGGTTCTTTACAGCTTGGCTGGGCTCTGGGCTAACCTGAATGAGCCTGGGTCATGCTTTAACCTGCATTTCTCTATGCCACCCAAAGGATTTCCTGCACTTGTATTTCAGTTGACAAATAAATCCTACTGTTTTGACAATGGTGTTTGTGTCACTGGAAATGCTTTGTGAGGTGCATTAACCCTTTGAGTCTACAGGTCTCAACCAGCAGTCTGTCTCAATGGGATGTACTGAACAATGGTATGAAGCAGGAGGAGTGCTAACAGCTTCAGTCTAAGCAGGCAGTAAACTGTGTAGCTTACCCTGGAGGAAGACTGAGACCAGGGGGTTAAAGTGTAATTTGGGGGGGTCCCAGAATGTTCATGTGCCGGTGGGCCCCCCTCCCATGCTGTTGGGCCTGCCTCATGTGCCCTCCTGGACCCCAGCTCCTGCCCCATCATGCTAGTGCCCCCCCCATCCCTCCCCCAGTGCGAGCCGGCTGCCCCCGCATTCACTGGCAGCACGGCTAAGGGGATGGGAAGCCCTGGTCTGGGTGGTGGAGTGGCTGGATTGGAGGCAGCAGGCCCCAGGTTGGGGCGGGGCCTGGAAAGGAAGGGGTCTGGGGAGGGGCTTGAGCCCCCCAGCAACACTGCTGGCCCCACCCCCTCCCCTGCCTGCTGGAACATAGTGGAATGCCTCTCTGGGGCCTGCTATTTTTAGGGCCCCAGTGTTTGGGCCCCTAAAAATACAACATGGAGCCGGAACGCTGCATTCCAGGGCCTGCTGTTTTTCAATGATGGGCCCCGGAACGCGGCATTTCTGGCTCCACATTCTATTTCCAGGGGCCCCGGAATGCTGAGCCCTTAAAAATAGTGCGCCTCGGAAAGGTGTTCTGGAGCGTTCTGGCTTACTTTAACACCTGACTGAGACCTTGGGGGGGCCTGGCACACTGAAGCGGTTTTTTTCTACCAACATTTTCAAAGCTAGGGGCATAGTGCTGATTCTTTGGATCTGTGACAACGTCTCAAGTAATCTGCTTATTCTTTGAAATACACAGTCACCCTTCTTATCTTCACTGACAATATCTGTAGTTATACAAGTTATCATGATCCAAAGGGGCAGCAATGTTCATCTAGTTCAAAAAAACAAAGGATTCCTGTGGCACTTAAAGACTAACACATTTATTTATTTCATGAGCTTTCGTGGGAGAAAATCCCATTTTGTCAGGCACTTCTTCAGTCTTCTTCGAAGTGTCTGACACAGTGGGACTTTTCTCCCATGAAAGCTCATGCAATAAATAAATGTTAGTCTTTAAGTGCTGCAGGACTTTCTTTTTTAGCAAGTTATCATAAAATTTGTTAGATTTTTCAAAATCCAACAAATCTCTTTAAATCCACTTGGTTTTTCTCAGTCTTCTATAGCAGTAACTCTCAACCTTTCCAAACTGCTGTGCCATTTCAGGAGTCTGATCTGTCTTGTGTATTATTCAAGTTTCACTTCATTTAAAAACGACTTGCTTATAAAATCAACCATAAAAATACAAAAGTGTCAGATCAGACAATTCCTGAATAATTGCTTGCTTTCTCATTTTTAACACAGATTATAAATAAATCCACTGTTATAGCAATATTGTACTTACATTTCAGTGTATAGTATATAAAGCAATATAGAGTGCTTTTCTTTGTGATGTTATGCAGGGATACGGAGTACAAGCACCTTTTTTGCTGGCCCCTTTGCTCAGCTGGGGGGTGGTCAGCAGGGAAAACGAGAGTACCAGCATTTTTTTTTAAAAAAAAAAAAGGACAAAAAAAGCACTCAGTATAAACAAGTCACTGTCTGTCTGAAAATTTAGTTTATAGTGACTTTGCTAGTGCTTTTTTATGTAACCTGTTGTAAAACTACAGAAATATCTAGATGAGTTGATGCAGAGCTGTGACACTCTGTTTCAGTGCCCAGGGAGGGGGCATTCTGATTGGAATGCGCCCCTTGCAATTAGCAGAGCTTGGGGCTGGCACCGCGAAACACGCCTTTTAATAGAGAGACTCTGTTGAGCCGCTCCGGTGTGCCTAGGGCAAAGTCCCATTCGCACTGCCGTAGTTGCAGCTCTGAGTTGATATACCCACTGGAAAATTTCTGTGGATCTCCAAAGGTACATGTTATCCTGTTTGAGGCGTACTGTTCGATAGCTGTTACTATACATGTCTTGTCACTGCAGGTAAGCCAGGATATTGCTCTATACGCAGGAGTGTCAAACATGAGGCCTGCCAACCTCTTCCATCCAGGACTGTCCAATCAGCCTATGGAGGCCCCCAGACCCTGCTGGGTGGTGGGTGGTGGTGGTGGGGCCAGCCCAGACACTGGGCTCTGCACTCGTGCCCCGCCCCTTGCTTTCAGCCTGCCATCAAATGCAGTGGGGCGGAGGAAATGCTGGGCAGTATGGCAGTGGTGGGCCCATAGAACCACAGGGCTTGGGGTGGTCGCTCCACTCCTTTCCCCAGCCCAAGACTGTAGTGCTTCCATCAAGCCTTTGACTGTGCTCTGCAGGACCACACTCTCCAGAGACAGAGCAAGAGAGAGGTCTCACATGAAAGTGTCAGGGCTCAGCATCACAGAGCACTGGGCATACAAGACTGCACTCTAAGGCTATGTCTACATCAGAAAGCTTAGTTCAGAGTTCCTTAGTCTGAACTAAGCAGTTCCCGGTTAAATCGAACTAGCTGTGCTGACTAGTTCGAACTAATCAGCGCAGCTAGTTTGAACTAATGGCTAAAAAAAGTTCAAATTAAGTCATTAGTCTCGGTCTACATTATGCTAATTTGAATTTAAAGTTCGAACTAAGCACTTAGTCCGGATTACCTTTTAATTAAACCTATTAATTCAGACTAAGCTTTGCTTAGTTTGAACTTAAAAAATTTCCAAGTTTGAACTAGGCAAAACCTAGTGTAGACCCAGACTAATTAGCTAGTGTAGACCTAGCCTGGGAAACCACCCTTTCCCCCTAACAAAGAGAGAGTGAGGCTGTCCCTGGGTGGGGTGGGGTGGGGGGCGAGCAGGGTGACCATCCTGGGCTCTGGGTTCAATGGGCTCTGCTCTGCCCCACAATCAGTGGGGCAGCGTAGGACCTGCGCACTACTGCCCTCCACCTTCGGTGGCAAGCTGAAGGCTAGAAGTGGACCAGAAGCATGGAGCCTGACTTCTGGGCCACTCTGCCCCAGCATGGAGGGGAAAGTGGAAATCCCAACAAGCCACTTGGCCCTGAGCCCTGCTCCTCCCTTGGGACAGCCCTGAGAGAGAAAGAGTGGTATCATGAAGAGCAGCCTTGCATACACAGCACTCCATGATACCATGAGAGTGCCCTACTATTTCAATTTATGGTATGTACTGTCCACTTAAAATATATTTAAGTCAAATCTGGCCTGCCATAGCAGATGAGTGGACACCCCTTAACAGTTCCAGAACTAGGTATATTGGTGCCAGGGGTGCACCCGAAGCAAGCAGCACAGAATGTGCTCTCAAACAAGCAGTGAAACGGAGCCATGCGATACAGCACCCGGGGCAACGCTCCTGTCAACCCACCTTAGTTACAGCCCGCCCTTTATCTATAGCTTGCTATGCAGTGATGTCCCATATGGACTCAGTGACATCACACAGAGGCTTGGCTTACTGCTACTCACATAACATGCAAGGTACCTGTCCAGGATGTTCAGTGTACAATGTCTATACAGGATGTGACTGCACAGCAAACTGGTACTCCATCAGAGTAATACCCTGGCTAGCTGCAAAGCAACTCATTGTGTAGAAAAGCCTATTTGTCACTGAAAGCTTACTATCACTTGATCTGCTTTTAACCTAGAACAAGAGTTTGTTCTGCAGCTACTGATTTTCCTTAATACCCCTTATAAAGAATCCTACTTAAAAATGAAGGTTTTGAAAAACATGTGCACTACATAGAATGTGCAAAGCTAAACACACACAAACACTGTTGCAGGATCAGGACCTGAAAACACAGGCAAGGGATGGGAAAAGCAGGGATGCAACATACAAGCTCAGGGCATAAGAATATGATTGACCTACTCTCAGTTGTTTCTTTATACAATTGTTCTGAACAGTTGTTTTCAGAGATAAAGGGGTTGGAGTGGGTTTTAAAGATGGCTATGAGCAGAGCCGTAACTATGGCGGGGTGAGCAGGGCTTTGCTCCAGGCACGACAGAGCAGTTCCATTGAGCTGCTCCATTAAAGGGTGTATTCCCCCTCCAATCGCACCAGGTGCCAGCTAGTGTAAGGGGCACTGGATTCTTTAGTTATGGCTTTGGCTATGAGTGTGAAATAAATATCCTCTGAACTGCTCACTTAATGCTGCAGTGAAGGATCTAGATTTTAAACTGAACAAGTTAATTTCTTTTTTATTGTTAGCATCAAGACTCTGTATTGTGCATCATTAGAAAAAAATCTGTCTTCTGTGGAATTGTGGTATAGTAAAATACAGACAGTCTGTGAAGTAAAAACTTGCTCATCAAGTACATACACAAGCGAAACACAAAAAGAGAGAATATGTATTTAGAAATTTGGTCTCACATACAAAAAACCCCAAATTAGGTTACATTTTATTGTAACTTTTCTTTCATAAAATGGTTTAAATCCCCACACTCCCCAATAATATAAACCCTTATTAGTACAGAACAGAGATCTAGATGTTGAAGGAAAAGATATGGCTTTTAGTTACCTTAGATGCAAGCTAGATGGTGCTAAAGCATACTAATACAGTACAATGTTCAATTAATGAGTGAAATTACGGTTGTGATGGTCAGAAGGACCTGGAATAAAAGGAGACTATGGAGTTAGGTTTGTGCATGTGGGGAGGGGGTTGTTGTTGCTGTAGGTTTTTGTATGACTTTGTTTGCACGCAACTTTTTAGTTGACTCTATAACAGAGGATCATGCCTCCCTGATCCTGTTAAAAGACCCTGTCAAGCATGTTTATTTACTAGACATTTTGTTCGGACTCTCATTTGTCGCAGATTTGCAACAATCCTTATGCTCCATCATGATACTCAGTAAGGCACATTTAATTTTTCATTTCCCCCCACTCCCTTTTGGGGTGTGTCTTCTCAGAAATGCTAGATTTAGAACGGTAAAACGTATATTAATACAAAACGGGAGGGGGGGCTGTGTCACATGGAAGAATCATTTTTCAAACATGAATCTTTGCATATTCTGTGTATTTAAAGTATTGTTTTGCTTATTAAATATCCCTTGAAAAAACAGTGATTTAAAGGAGAAAAGCATTTGTAAAACTCAGGGTTTAGCAAATCTCTGAATTTAATTGTTTAAAAAGTTTTCACAGAACTGGAAATTCCACCTGATTCTCACATCCTTGGGAAACACCTAAACTTGTCTTTAGTGTTTAGCCCTGTGAACTGTCCCACTGAGGCAATGAGACCACTAACTTCAGTAAAATTATTCATGCTGTTAAGTCTGGAAGCTCAGGGCCTTTGTCTGAACTTAGATAACTCTGCTTATCTATCAGCATAGAGCAGGTACACAAATTTCCTCTTTGGCTCCCCATAGCAAAATGTGGTCAAGCAGAGAGGGCCCTTCACTGTGAATCAGACCACCTAGCTTCTACTCCTGCCTCTCCTCCATTGACCTGTTATGTGATTTGTTGCCAGCCTCTTAAGTCTGTCTCATTTATAGAATGGAGATAAGGATGCATATCCACTTTGGAAAGCACATTGAGCTCTACAGATGAAAAGCCCTCTTATGAGAGGTATTATTAAATACATAAAAAAGATTGTTTAAAAAATTGCATTATGGAAAGCTCTGTAGTACAATGTATTTGAATAGGCCTCCAAGTTAATGGTTTAATTGGCCAAAAGCACTAGATTTCTGGACAAGTCAGTTTCCTGGAGATTCTGCTGTGTCGGTGCAACTGGTTTGCTGTTGCATATATGAAGATAGTGTGCACTTTTAGGTGTCTGAGTCACTTTGCTGCATCTCACATGCCTCCCATAACATCTTGAAGAGTTCAGCGTGAACTGAAAGAAAAGAATTCCCCTTCAGAAAATGTCTGAAAGCTAGACATCAGTGGAATGATGCCAACCTACCCTGGCTTTTGCTCTAAACTTGTGAGCTACAGCCAGAAGGTGTTCCCTCTTGCAGTCTGAGACTGTGACTGACAAGCATAGCTGAAAACAGTTACCACAAAGGAGAAGAAACTGCTGTCTCTACTCACTGCTCTTAAAGATGTATACACTCTTGATTTTCAGTTGAACACTGAGGATATGTCTACACCAGGAAGCTTAGTTCATACTTCCTTAGGCCGAACTAAGCAGTTCCTGGTTAGTTAGTACTAACCACAGCTTTTTAGTTCAAACTAGCTGTGTATTTTACTTCAAACTAACTTTTTAGTTTGAACTAAAAAAAGCATGGCTAGTTTGAACTAAACGTTAGTTCAAACTAAAAATCATGGCTAGTTCAAACTAACGGCTTAGTTTGAACTTATTTAGTTTGAACTAGTGCATGTACATTGCACTAGTTAGAACTAAAATTCGAACTAAGCAGCTAGTTCAAACTTACTGTTCAAACTAACTAGTTGGAACAAAGCTTTGCTTAGTTAGAACTAAAAATATTTTTAGTTTGAACTAGGCAAATCCTAGTGTAGATAGGGGCCAAATTAGACCTTAATCCAGACTAATTTGCTAGTGTAGTCATAGACTGAAAGAGGATCTATGGGCATGAAAAGTACATTTAGGTGGTAATTCCTTCGAGAACATTATTGTAATGGGATGATCAGGTTGTACCATTAACTCAAATGTCAGAAAATGGCATAGTCAGGGGGGTATGTAAGCTTTTATTCTGTTCATTTGCTTGTATTACAATACTTATTAACTGCCAAGCCACATGCAATGCCTCACACAATGCAATATAATATACAATTTATATGCCATGTGTAACCTTTTGTAATATTTTTGTTTGTCTACTTGCACATTACCTACCTTGATAATCCAGCACATCTTTACAGACTTAGACTTCATAATAAATTCTCTTCTTGAAAGTGTATGTTTTAGTAAATTTCTGAATTTTCTGTTCCACCAGCAGCAAGCTGGGCTGAGGTGCAATTCAGGGAAAGAAAGCAATTAAATATGCAGTTAAATTAGCTGTGCCTGTACATTGGGCCAGATCTTATACAGAAATGGAGTCGAGGTGTTTTGTCATTGATTAGAAGGGTAGTGGGATCAAGACCATGCAGTACAGCCTTCCCTAGAGCATTTCGGGGGATGCCAGTATCCCTTGAGATCTGCAGGAGGGTCAACTTCCCGTAGACCTCTTTTAGTGTGAGAAAGGCCTGAGTGAGAAAAGAGAGTTTGGCGAATGTAAAGATATAAGGGATACCATATCTCTATGGTCAGAGGCCTGCAGCTGACAGATGAATGCTACCTGCTGCACTTGAGAGATGTGCTGGAACTCAGTTAGCTAACCCGTATAAAAGAGGGCAGAAGGCAATGGAGGTGGGAGAATGCAATGCTGTACAGAAGGTTGAGTGGCCAGGCCCCAACAGAGTGGTAATGGAACTACTGCTGAAAGGAATTGCTGAAGAAGTATAATAAATAGACAGAGACTGCATCAAATCCTTTGTAATGGAAGCTAGGAGACCCAGGAAATCTGGGTTTCTGGAATTACTGGAGGGGGGACAGACTTTTGAGAGAAGAGTATGTGAGGTTCAATTTGTTTTGTTAAGAAGGCTTTATTAACTTCTTGAGCGAACTCAGATGGAATTGCTGTGGGAGTGAACTGGTTCAGCAAAAGCAGAACTTGGTCCAGTGTCAGGAAAGTGTTGTAAGACTGGCTCCAATCCTTTACAACTAGAAAGCCCTCTTCCCTTTAAACTATTAAAGCACTGCAGAAGGGGGAGTTTGCTACTGAATTATGGGATAGAAAAAACTATTGTTTTAAATGATGAGCCTCCCTGAGAGTCAGTTCGCACTTTAAACTCAATCCTTGGATGGAAAGGAACTAGAAATTTAGCTTTTAAATGAGACCTTAAAACGTTTGACACCCAACACCAAGATCATCAGGGCTTATTTGTGATGATACTAAAGAAACTGTTAATAATGTTTGTAATTCCATATTAATCAACTAAAGAGTGGGCTGGGCTCTAGATCTGAGGTAGAATGGAATTCAGTAAAATTGCCTTTGGCTCTGACTTTCATTCTGGATTTGGTGTTGTGTGGGTTTGTATTTTTGCTGCAAAGTGGCAAAAAAAATGAGCATTTGGGAGTTGTGTAAATATTGCTATTTTAATATTACTGTTTGTTTAGAGAGCACAAACACTGACAAATTGTTGCATTTTTGGTAGCTATATAGTAATATTACTAAGTTTTTATATAATTCAGGAATCCATTTGCCTTGTTCACTTTAGATTTTGCCTAAAAACTTAATCTTTTTCATGGCTGTGACCTAACAACTTTTAGCTAAGGTGTGTGTGTGTTCGTTCAATTGCACACAAAATTGAGCTTATAATAGAAACTTTGTGCCACCACCTTCACTTACAGAAAGAAAGGGATGGGTTGTTAATCCCCCTGGAATCATGAAGAGGAGGCCTCTATGCATTGATAAAAGGGGTTTACATGAGACCAAACGGGTTAAGTGTGCTACTGGCCTTTGCTGATAACAGAGAAATATTTTGACTTTAAACTCAGATTTCCCCATTGTGGCAGTAAGTTGTTTTGAGGCTGGTCACTATAAAGAGTAATATTTTATTTTACCTGCAGTGAAAATTTCCCCTGGATATATAAAACTTTTTTTTGTGTTTGTGAGGGTTGTATAAAAACGACATTTTTTTCAAGAATCTGGTCAGTAAATTGATGAAAAATTCTGGCTATCCAGTAAAAGACTAAAAGCTGACGGGAATTGGTTTGGAAGAATATGGGTTTGTCGGCCTAAAATTTAATTTCCCATGTTTGGTTTGCCAGGGATCGGTTACATGTTGCCAGCAAATCAATGACATGTATTACAAGAGTTTATGTGATTAGTAATTCAACTGCATACTATAACTGCAAGAAATTTTGGGCACAAAAATCATGCTAGGTTTGCAATTGACCTGAGTTCAGAAATCTCATTTCATGCTCATAAAAGATCAGGGAACATGGACAAAAGTGTTTTGCACAGATGTAAAGTTGGCAAACCTTGCTCATCATTATCAGACTCCTTTATTTCATCTCCATGAATGCACGTAAAATAACAAGCCATTCGAAAAGGATGATGGACTTTCCCAAAAGAGACAATGTGGCCATGGGAATAAGCTGATGACTGTGAATGAGAGAGCAGTGGCAGATTAATGAATGGGTTGATGGAGTCTGGGCACACAAGGTCTGGGACCCTGACCCTTGCCAATTTGAGGATCCCTGGAAAAATCTCATGATGTTAAGGCCATTGGGATTAGGAACTCCCTGCAGTCAGGGAAGATTGGGAAATTTCTTCCACTACCTCAACCCACAAGGGCAGTGCCCAGGGAAATGCAACCCCGAAAAGCAGATGGGGAAACAAGGAAGGCAGCCCTCTCCATGGTCCTGTGCAGGGCAGAACACCTGGAAACCCCAACACACCATGGGGAGCCTTTACCACCTCTTCCTTCCTTTGAATGTTCAATCAATTCTCTCCCCCAGGTATGACCTGTTTTCTCCCCTTCTTTTCTAGTTTTTTTTTCTTGTTTATTGGTAATTGCAAACTATATGGTGAGGCAGAGGCTTTGTTTATGTTTTCTTTGTCTTCATTCACACTTTCAAGGCCTTTATATGCCCCAGTCCCTGCGTCTTGCAATTCAAGAGTATTTACTCCAACCTCATATATCATGGTGAAGCCTTGTTTACTCTTACCTGCTCTCCTAAGACTTCTGTGTATCCCACATCCCCAAAAATGTGGTTCACAGCCTTGGGATCTTAGTGTGGACTCTTGCCAAGTACATTGTTATATGGCATTACTAACTCATCTGCTCTGCTGATTTGAGGAGTTCCACTGTGTGTTCTCCCACCTTAGCATTGGATGAAAGACTGTAATACAGTAACTCCAGGCCATACTTTTAAGATATTTATGTGCATTTCCCCCTCACCAAGCATGGAGAATATGGCCCTGTTTGTAGTGATCTACAGCTTCCAGGCCCATTTTACTAAACAATGCATTTTACAAATGAATTGTGGTCCTCTCATAGTTACTTAACACAGGTGGTTAATGGCATCAACTATTGTCATGACTGATGGTCATCTGTTGCTATTTGAATTTCAAGGTGAAGCCTGACTGGAGGGATAAACAATAAAGGACAAACCCAGATAATTATACAAGTGGGTTATCTTGTGAGAACCTTCAGTTTCAATGAGTTCTCCCCTCCCTCCACCTTCCCACCAGCACGACATGATGATGTGGCATTGTTATAATGGAATGATCAATATTCTCTCTCTCTGAAGTATTACTGGGAAAATTATATTCTCAATGGTTTAGTAATAATTAACCATTCTGGTGTATGCTTTAGCAAATCAGACCCTGGCTTAGTCTTAGAAAGTGGTTTGATGTATACATATAAACTACTTTCTGATTAGCTAAAATAGTTAGTCCTAAAATTTAATTGGTAAAATGTGAATGTTCTTATGGTTTGACATGAATTGCCTTTGGCAGAAAGCCAAGAATCATTTTGGCACACAAGATTTTCAACATTTTTACATAGCTTATGTGATCAGTTGCCAACTTTTCTTTTAAACCAGTTCTCAACATTGGCCAAAATGTAAATTATTAATAATAGAGTAATTTTGCCTTGGGTTAGGATTATTTCTTTTAATTAAGTTATTTTCTGGAATTATGACTCTTGTCTTTCGGACATCTTTGCTTCCACAGTGGTAAAACTGGACGGCAACAGGATCAATAGGTGAAAAAAAAAATTTGCAATTGTCAGGTTTAAGAAAATTGGGGGAGATGAAAGAACCACTTGTTGAGCTATGAATGTTTGATTCTTGTAGCACCAGAGTTGTCCAGATCAGTAGTGAACACCTTTGTGTAATAGTACGGATAATCTCTCCATATTCATTTTCTATGTGGAAAAACAGAGCAGTTAATTTAGGTATAATGAACTAGGGTATGATTTGCCTTATTATTAATGCAGTGTATAACCATGCAATGGCATCTTCATATTAATGTATTTTGATATGTTTGTGTATTTAATGGACTGTAAGGGGGCCCAAATGTTCTTTGTGCCCTGGACTCCAGTAAATCTTACTCCACCTTTGGAGTTCCCACAGGTAATTCAAGTTCCCTAAACTTGCACCTCAAAGTGAAGTTGCTGGGTTGGGTGTACTGTCAACCATTGCAAATCAACTGCAGGATCCAGTTTCTGATCAGAACCATGTGAGACTCTCACAGTGCTTGCTACTCTATATATTTGCTTCCCCAGAAATCCAATTGCTTTGTGTTACCGCAATTAGGGCATTCATGGGTATTCACACCTTGCCAGGAACTATTAGGATTTGCTCTCCAAGGAATTTTCAGCCCGATGTTTGTTCTGCCTGGAACTGGCTTATATGTGTGCTGACACAAATTAAACCTGATATCATTGCCATGAACAATACAGGACTTTTCTTTTGGGAATTTAAATTTTTTCCTCTTTGGTAATTCAATACTCGTCATGTTCCTGCCAAAACACACCATATGTTCATTTCCCTGAAGGTATATCTTGTCTATATCCCCCCATACCCTTGCCACTTATTAAGCCTCTCTTTTCTCTTCATCACATTTGTCTTGCTACTCAATGATACTGAAAATGGTTATGTAGATTTGCTGTATCTGAACACCCATCCTCTAAGTCTCTCAGGAATAATTAAGTTTTGTCTCCTGGAAGTCAAAACAAGGTTTTCCACCTTATGAATTACATACATATCCTGCTAGGAATCGCATATGGTAAGTATATTTGGCTAAGATGCAAACCATGCTGCATGTTTGTGCTGCATGAGGAGGCCATGTGGTACAGATCAAAAGGGTCAGGGGCCCCAAAGGATTCTGGGTACTAATCTACACAGAGATATTTACACGCTGTGTGACCTCAGTTAAATGGGTGACTTCCTTGAGCCTCAAGTGAACCCTCCAGGAAAACTGGGAGTGGGGTAATAGGGCCTGCTGGATAAATTGTGTGCATGTGTGTATGTGATGTATTTAACTAACAAAATGATTCATGGATGTTTGCCCTGCTGTGAAGTCATTTCTATAAGTATCCTACAAGGGACTTTTGCATTAGATTCATCTTGAAAGGAAATCAATACTTTATTGCTCAAAATCATATATTGTACTGGTATTCTATTAGAAAATCAACCCCCTGTGTCTCTACCCTTCAGGCATTTGGATTCCATATTATTTGTCTTTTATCTTTTTAGGATTCCTGGGATAACAATCAAAACAAGGAGTCTTATGGCACTTAAAGACTAACAGATCTATTTATCACGTGAGCTTTCGTGGGAGAATATCCCACTTCACCAGACACTTTGAAGAGGGGGAGCTTACAGAATTGGATGAAAATAAATGCAGGGGAGTTAAGACATGGGATCAGGTCATAATGCGACAGCAAAGGATTCAAACTCTAGGAAACAGCACACAGAAGAGGAGGGTGAAGTCAAATTACCTGTTATAATATGAAAAGAATCCATAGTCATGATTTAGTCCAGCTTTCACACAATTTAATTTGCATATTAGTTCAATTTCAGCTGTTTCTCTTTGAAGTCTTGCTGTCCCATTGATTTTCTTGATGACCATCATTAACAAGTCATTAATGGAGTGATTAGGAAGATGGAAGTGCTCAGCAACTTTTTTTTTTTTTTGTGTTGTGATTTCTGATCTCAGTTTTGTTGCATTTTTCTTCTACGTAGGGATTGTCCTGTTTGTCCTATGCATAAGGCTTGGGGGCATTTCTGGCACATGATGGCATAAATCACATTGGTGGGTGAGCAGGTGAAGGACCCTTTGATGGAATAGCTGGCTTGATTAGGTCCTATGATGGTGTCTTTTGTGCAGATATGTGGACAGAGTTGGCAGCATGGTTTGTTGCAGGGATATGTGCCTGCTTTAATGTTTCTGTTGTTAGGTCTGTAGTTGCTGGTGAATATCTGTTTAAGGTTCAGGGGTTGTCTGTAGGTGAGGAGAGAGGTCTGTCTCCCAAGGCTAGAGAGAGTGAGGGGTCAACAATATAACTTATTTTTCTACTCTGAAATTCAACACTCAAAATACCATTCTTTATTAGGTATTTAAATTTAGATGATGCCTTTTTTAAAGCAATCTGGTGTCAAATTGCTTTTTAAAAGGTATTGAGCCTTAACAAAACTTTTTGTGGGATAGTGTAGTAAAATTTACAGATGTCTTAACTGAGAATTATTTGCCTGATGTAACAAGTCAATGATAAAGCTGGGAATGGAACACATAGCCTTCTCGTCACTTGCTCTAGCCTCTATATAATATTGCCTCAGTGACTAATTTTTAGCACTAATCATATATGTTTTTCTTATTCGGAATTTAGTCCCAGAGTTTGTCCTATTTGAAGCTTAACATATTTTTTTTTCTTTCTGAAATCATATGCTGTGCTATTGAATTCTTATCTGAAATTTATAACCCTCTATCATTTTCAGCCAGCAACCATACATAGTAGTGCTAGCTGGAATTAATTTTATATTCCTGCTAAAATGTATATACACCCTGGTAGTGATAAAATGTATAGGGTTGACCTGCCACAGTTGAAAATGTGGTAATAGTCTACTGTCATTATCGTTGATTTGTCCTTTGCATAACTCAAGGACTTATTCTGCTGGGAAAATTTTATATTCTGATCCCCATTGGAGCTATATCTTTCCATTTTTTAAATTTCAGGCATAAAAGATTAAATTTTTATTAGCACAGTTTAGATTTAATAGTGTTACAGTAGGAGTTAAAGAAAATATATTGCCAATATGACTCATATTCACTTCTTCTTAGTTCTTCTCTGTGTGGCTGCTGTAAATGTAGAACAGCACCTATAATTTTACATTCATGTGGCTAAGTCAGATAACTGCATCTAGAGTAGCAGCCTATATTGCTGTGATGCCATTTTTGTACTTGTGAATTGGGCATTGTTATGTGTCCCGTGGTCTGTTCTGGGAAATCACAGTCACACATTGGAGAGTCATTAATTTTCCATTTGTGCAGCAGATATGTGCATCTGCCATGGTTTGCAGATGCAGTGTAGGGTTGCCTGTGAGCTTCATGGGAGATTGAACCCCCGGAACTTCTGCACTTGGTCTTTTATGAGGTTTATTTGTAACTTCCCGTGAACTCCATTGACTCTCCAAGCTTCATCAGGGTTGAAGTTGCATTGTAGGAGGTTAAATGTGTAGATCCCGAAGGGCTTCAATGACTTCAAACAGTGATGAGGGATACTGTGACAGGCCTGGTGGGTGGAAAGATGTTAGTTTTCCACATTCCTCTGTAATTCCTGAGGGGCTGCAGCAATGTGGCAAATGGATGGGAGAGCAATGTGCAGCAGCACTGGCAGCCAAGGTATTCAGACTGACTTGATGTTTCCAGTGATGCACCACGTTGCAATGTTCAGTAGGACATCAACAAGTCAAGTATGGCTATTTCTCGTTCATACTGGTGCACTGTACTCAGCTACAGAGTACACAAGGCCCTTTGCTGGTGTCCATAACAGTAATGGTCCTCAGCTTGTGCTTGCCAATTTCTGAACCAGTTGACCCTTGGCTTTGTTTTGGCAGCTGCCTTCTTCAGAAGGTCATGAAAGATTAGCATATGATCCAGCTTCATTCCAAGATAGGCTAGTGTGGGGATGTATTGCTACCGAAGGGCACTTTCAGGATGTGCTTAGTATTCCTCTTATTAAAATTGAACACAGTGACTATTTTCTGATGATTTGGCTTTAGTCTCCATCTCTGGAAATATCCATGAAGGGTGTTTAGGTCCCTATTCAAGGTGGACTCAGTGTCACTGAAGGTAGCTGCTTGTGTTACCAGAGTGAAATCATCTACATATGCAAAGCTGTGCAACTTTGTTGGAGGGATGTTTGTAGTGTAAATATTGAAAAGCATTGTCATGAGTACTGAGCCTTGTGGCAGTCCACTTTGAGAAACCAAGGAGAATTGACTTTGCTGCTCAATTGACATGTTGCCCACTATTGTTCAGCCTTGTCTATAGCAAATATAGTGTTTTGCCACAGGGGATGAATCCTGCAAGCTTCAGCCTTTAATGCAGATCGGGCTGTAGGCTGATGACAGGATTACAAAAGCTGTGCCAGTCTTAGATTTCCTCTGGAATCCAGCCTCAATGGGTTTTATGGGTGCCAAAACTTGGTTGCAACAACTGTGTTTAGGCCAGAATCCTGCTTGTTCTTCAGAGAATCAGTCCTTTCTTTGAATCAATGATCCCTGGAGTATGATACATTCCATGAGCTCATAGGTAATGCTTAGGAGTGATATCAGCCTATAACTTCTGGGGTTGTTGGTCAGCTTGCCCAATTTGCGTATGACAATGTCTCTTGCCTCTTGCAAGGCTTTTGGGATGCATCTGGATTCTGGATTCTTTCTACAGTTTTGCCTGCTGTTGTAGGCCCATGGGACCTAGTAAATGATGAAATTCCAGGGAGATACTATCTCCACTGTCCACCTTCCCTTGCTTTATTGCTGCTAAGCCCTTTTGCACTTTACCTGTACTGATGATGATAGGTTTTGTGGAGAGATTGAGACTATTGCCCAATGTACCAAAAGGGCAGCCATGTTAGTCTAGAAAAGCAAAACCAGCAAGGAGTCCTGTGGCACTTAAAGACTAACAGATTTATTTGTCAC
>ML681994.1:53670631-53681987 GCA_007922195.1 Podocnemis expansa | reverse complement strand
TCGTTAGAGATGTACCTGGGACATCAAGACTTCAAAGAGAAACAGCTGAACTCGAATTAATATGCAAGCTAAATTCTGTGAAAGCAGGACTCAATCGAGACTGTGGGTTCTTTTCCCATTACAAAGGGTAATTTGACTTCAGGCTTCCCATGGTTTGAGCCTGTAAACTGCTCTGATTTGCTGTTACTTTATGACCTGATCCTATGTTTTACACCCCCTTGCATTTAGTTTCATTCCTTTCTGTAAGTTCACCCATCTTCGAAGCATCTGAGGAAGTGGGATCTTCTCCCATGAAAGCTCATGCAAAAAATAAATCTGTTAGTCTTAAAGTGCCACACAACTGCTTGTTGTTTTTTTCTTCTTAGGCAAACTATCTGCAAGATATGACAGGGTATTTCTTTAGGAGTGATGACTGTTGGGATAATTGGGCCTAAAAATTTACCCTACTTCTCAGCTCAACTGTAAGAAGTGAGGGTAAATCATAAGGTGTCACAGTAACCTTATAACAGCAAATGTTATTGAGAAAAGTTGCAAAAGGGGGACTGACTAAATTAGTTAAGTTCTACTTATATAATTCAATGACCATGTTAGGATCATCCCTGATATAGAAGAGATGCAGGGACCAGGTAACAGTGGTGTGTCAGAATTATGTCATGTCAGAAATGGGGCCCAATTGGTGTGACAAGGTAATGAAGGGCTGGACTATTCTGCCTCTTACTTCCTGTTGGTGTCCTTAGAGAAAGAGACTTGGGTTGGGGGGAACTGGATACTGTAGTGAGGTTTCCTATAATGGCTGCTACTGCACCTCTCCAGGAACACTGAGCCAATCATGGGCAGATTTTGGAGTTTACCCCTGGACAGACAGTTCCAAAATCCAGCTTCCGCCTCCTCCCCCTGCTGGAGGCGGTTCCTGCTGCTGAGGACGGGGCTGGACACTGTCAGCAGCTCCAGGTCCCCAGTCAGGGCTGGATGCCATTGGCAGCAGTGGCCCCAGGTCCCTGGCTGCGGCCGGATACCTCTGGCGATGATGGCAGCAGCAGCCGTGGGTCCCTGGCCAAAGGCAGACACCACCAGCAGTGGTGGTCACTCTCTGCCTCACTGCTGAGGCAAGAGTGAGCCCTGGCTGGGACTCAGGCCTGCCACCAGGGTGGCCCTGGGTCCAGGCCAAGGCCCGCTTCTCTCTCAGCAGGAAGGCAGAGAGCAGCCAATCAGAGGAAGGCAATGACTCCCTCTGTCTCTGATAAACTCTGCCCATGGTGCCAATCATCCTAATCCTGAGAGATGTCCTGATTAGACCAGGCCAGAGAGACGGACATAGATGACGCTCCCATCTCTGCTGGCTATGTCTGACTTTGATACACCATCTGGGACAAGAATCTCTCTGTCTCTCTCCCCGCTCTGATGTATCCTTTTCTTTCACCACCTTATTCTTTCTCTTTCTTATCCCTTTCCTCTTTCCTTCTGTTAGTAGGAGTCTGGTTTAGCTGACCAAGAGTATATATTTTGCAACACGGCTGTAAGCCTGTGACCAGACAGAGGGAACTCAAAGCAATGCTGGTATAAGTTCTCCAGGTCTCAGAGTGGCTGATAAGTTTGTGTGCTGTGTCTATGGTTCTCCAGCAGTAAGGGTGTAAGTGAGAGTCCTCACTAAAGAGAGGAGTTGCATTTTCTATTTTTGCTGTTCTTTTCTCTTGCATTTTGTACTTGTTTATCTGGATTTGTCATCTAGAAAATGAAATCTGATTTTATCGACAACTGCAACTCTGATTGCACCAACCCAGCTCAAGTGACTTCTCTTTTTCCCAAAAAGGATGGTTTCTGCCATCTTTGATACCACCTAAAAGCCTCAAAGGGGTAATCGTCAGTCTAGTTCAGCAAAACAAACAAGAAGTCCTGTGGCACATTTAAAGACTAACAAATTTATTTATCTTAGGAGCTTTTGTGCGAGAAAATCCCACTTCATCAGATGCTTGAAGACAGAGATCTTACCAAATGGGCTCCACAAGTGTCTGATGAAGGGCAACATTCTCCCATGAAAGCTCATGTGATAAATAAATTTGTTAGTATTTAAAAATGCCACCAGACTCCTCACCCAGAAGTCTGTTAAACACGAGAGGTTTTCTTCTATAAGCTGCCTCAACCAAAAGAGGAAGAGAACAGGTTTGAAATAAAACATCTTCCTTTACATTTCAAGTGGTTTGTTTGTTCTTTTCTGTATCTTTAATAAGTTTAGTGGTATTTTGTGAAATGAAGAAGGTGGAGGTGTCTGTAAACCAAACCTCTGTGTACTTGTTTAAAACAGTTTAATGCTGGACATCAACTGGGCTGTGTTAGTACCTTTGACCCATATATTCCTTCTAAGTTAATACAACATGACTCAGTGCCCAAATTATTGGAGCTATACAAAGGATAATTGCATAAACAAGTCTCTTCAACCATTCCTAAAGATCAGAGGCCTACAGGATATGAATATGTATCACAGTCAGTGCTACTTGGCTTTAAATTTAGCTTTGATGTGGGAATTACATCTGAATTTCAGCCTGATTGTGCTAACATAGTACATGCAGGTGAAATTTAGCCAATGTGTGTCTAGAATTACATGAGAAGTTGTTCATTTTGTCCTGTGATGACAAACTAGCTGCTGACTAATTTGAACATTTTCCTTTAATCCATGTGTTGGGGGCTAGTCTGCTGAAAACACAGATAGTGCCTTCACTCTCCTAGGGATGCTACTACATCCTTCCCTTTGTGTCTTTGTTCCCTTCCAGTATACCGGCATGAACTTCCACTTGGGGAAGTCATCAACAGTGCAGAATCAGGTCATTTAGGTTGTCTTTTATGATGACTCATATCTGGAACAAATTACTTACATCAGTGCATCAGCCTCAATCTCTATTAGTACCGCCTGAAAAATTCTTCAGCTATGAAGCCCATAAACACTACTGTTGCAGTTTCCAAACTGTGGGCTATGACCCCAAGGTGAGGTTATTTAATCAGCAGATGGGGTCATAACAATCCTGACTATGCAGAGGATGTCATTTTACAAAATGGCCACTCGCACACACAGTATGCATGAAGTCACGTCACCCGAGGGAAGTTATTTTGCTCTACACACCAGAGTACCTCACGCAGCATGATCTTGCATGCACTGTATGTGTGTGAGGTCAGGCAGTCCAGAGGACACCATTTTGTAAACCAAAATGGCAACTTTCCTGCAGCATGACCTTGCATGTTCAGTGCATGTGAGATCATATTGCAGGGAGGACAACATTTTTAAATGGCAGCTTCTATCCTGGCTGGGATAGTGGGAAGCAACACATCTGAAAATAGGGAGGTGCAGTGAAACTGTTTTGAAACTAAGTAGTTGTCTTGTGGCACTTTTTATGGCAATAAATAAATTTATTAGTATGAGCTTTCGTGGGAAAAATCCCACTTTGTCAGCCGCTTGAAGATGGGGCAGTAGTGTATCTCACTGTAATGTTGTCAAAACTCACAAGTGTGTGTTCATATATGTAAAATTAAATGTTATCATTTTTCGAGTTCATTAGTACATTCTTGTCTGATTTTTTGGGAATACATTTTGGATATGAATCCTGCAGTTGACCATTGGTGGATGGATTGCCAACTGAAGGATTTGGGTGTCTAGATTTAAAACTTCTAATTCTGCAAACACATATTGATGCTCAACTTTTAATATGGGCACAAGGACTGTTTGCATTCTGTGCAGCGGGGAGCATGCTGCAAATATTTTTCTAATAATAAATAATCCCCAAAATGCAGTCAGATTTCCTTGAAGACAGATTTGTTGAAATAACTGTTGAACACATATGGCTCACTGAATCCTATTTTATTTACAGGAAACTCTAGCTCATAATACTACAAACTAAAATATTCAAAAATCAGTACTAAATACAAACATTTGAAGTTAATTTTTCTTAAAAGAATCTGAACAGAACTACCCAAATTGTCAGTTACTTTATTTATAAGACAACGATAAAGCTAGAATAAAGTAAAAATAATTAGTCAAGGAAGAGCATATTCTATTTGTTGCATATTCAAGGGACATGTAGGAGTAAAGTTGTGTCAGATGGAACTCCCAAGAGTCTGTCCCATTTTTTGGCTAGCGCTTGAACAGGCTGGATATTTCCATGACATCAGTGCTTTAGCACGTATTCTAGTTTACACCAGTAATGAAATGACTGGTATATACTTAAACTGGATAATCCTGAACATTTTATCAACACTGGTTTCTAGGATCTAGCTGCAGAATTGCTGCAAGATTCTTTAGTTCAGCTGCCACAAAAGCTTGGAACTGAAATTCAGGGACTAAAATTATGTCTATGTCAGGATCTTGACTTTGCAAACTGACTTGGAAAGATGAGTCTGGGTATGGATAGATATGGCAAAAGTTTCAGACAGTATGAGAGCTATGTGAACAAACAACGGGGGAAAGCACAGATAGAGGCAGAAGACATATGATCTTCTGTGTAAATGCCTGCTGTGGTTCATGCATTTTGGGTTATGAGGCTAATGGAAGTTTATCTTCCTACCTCTGCTCATTTTGACTGGTTCCAAAGAGTTAGTCATGTTAATCTAGTTCAGCAGAACAAACAAGGAGTCTGGTGGCACTTTGAGAGTAACAAATTGATTTATCACATGAGCTTTTGTGTTTTTAAATTTTAAATGTGTTAGTCTTTTAAAGTGCAACCTAAATCCTTGTTTGTTTTATCTGGTTGAATCTAAAAGCAAAGTACTTTATCTTTCTGCTCCAATCTTTACCAGTGTCATACAACTGAAGCATAAGTAAAAAGTATAATTCCCAAGTTTAGTTACTTTCTCCAGTAAAAGAACATTGCTGACAAGCTGTGGGGTTATGTTCCTTTGGCCCTTTGCCTGGTTCTCTGTGTAAGCATGCTAACATTGATATCAGTCTGCTACTGACTTGCCTGCTTTGCAGTGAGCACAAATTGTACTTGAAGCACATATTGCTGTTTTCACAGCCCATATGTTCTTAGCAGGTTTCTCAGGTGCTGAGTGCACTGTAAATAGAGGCTATTCACCAGTTATCCTTGTCACTGCTGCTCAGGATGGAGCCTAGTGATGAAGAGAAAACATCCAGTCCCAACAAGACTGTAATGTATTGATCCATGAGAACCTAACTGGCACCAAACATCATTGAGATAAGAGAGAAATAAAAATTAGCTTCCCTGTCACCATAAGAAATAATTTGTAAAATTAATAGATTTTAATGCCAAAAGGGACCATTCCAGTGATTCTCAACCTTTTTGGTACCAGGGACTAGCTCACTGCTTTCCTAAACTGTCAGAGGAATCTTAGGAAACATCACCAGTCCAGTCATTGAGAAACACTGCATTTGATGATCTACTTTGACTTCCTGCATAGCACAATACATAGAATTTCACCCAGTTACTCCTATACTGAGTACTGAAGTTGATGAACCAGAGAAAGGGCAATGAGGGGTTATAGTGAAAGTATTACAACCTTTTATACTGGTTTCTTCAGCTTGGGGAAATGCCTTTATAAGTGGAGCGATGGAATAAAACTGGTTTAAGAAATGGCTGAATTTCTACTGAATCTTAAAATGAAATGAAATAAGTCAATTTGTCCAGGCATATCTCCACTGAAACCTATTACAAATACTCTATTAGAGAATCTTACTATCATTTCTACGTTAAAATATTATCAGAATAACAGACCAAATATCTAAAGAGATCCAGTTTAATTCCTGAGTTGCAATTGAGCTAGTTCAAGCCACTGTCGGGCTTTAGGCACAAAGGTTTGTCTTTCTAAGGTTCTTTGACATTGGCTTAGTCTTGTAATGTACTTCACTTCTTTTTAATTCTCTTGATTTGACTATTAACTTGTTGATATTTAATAGCAGTACCAATTTGAATAATTTGTAGTTGCTTAAAATAAACAACTCATGATAAACATAATCAGGATAGGGCAGGCCACCAAATAGTTTCTGGATTGAATAAAATCTACTGACATCAATAAAGGATTTCAATAATTTAAGAATCCTGGGACAATGTGGTGTGGTGGTGGCAGTGAATTTTATTTTTGAAAGTAACATTTTCAAAGAGTGATTTGAAAGTCAAAATCCCAGTGAGTTTCAATAAGAGTAGGCTTCCAAGTGCCCAAGTCACTTCTGAAAAAGGGGTTAGGTTCCTAAGTCACTTAGAGACTTTTTCAAAATTTTACCCAAAATGTTTCATGTTAGATTTGCACTTAATTCTCAAAATGCAGTGTGTCTTGATCTGATGACATGATTTGCTGGGTTTTACCAAAGCTCCTGTTTTTAGTATGTTGAACTCAAATGCAGTGTTTAAAAACTTTTGACTTGAGCCACAACCTCCAAAAAACTTTGTCACAATCCTGTCTTTAGTTATTTAAGTAGTTCCATTAAGATCCATGAACTACTCATTGGAACTAAATTTCAGCACATGTTTAAGTATTTAGTTACTTGAATGGGCTCATAGTGAAGGCTCAAGAAGCAGCACACTAAATGCAATGTGGAGGGAAAACATGGTTACATGGCTTATTAGTATTCAAGACTAAGACCTGTAATTTTAGAAATGTTAATATTCACAATGCTCCCAAGAGGAAGGCAAGCATTACAACACCCATTTTATAAATGAAGAAACTGTGGCTCAGAGTTTTGTTTTTCCCAGTTTCACTTAAGGCTAGTTTGAAGCAGGGGTTGTCAACCCAAAAGATTAGAAGAGACATTTTTAAAAATTCCCTCAAGTAATCCAGTGTTTTGAGAGCCACAATGAATGTGACCTCCTGGTAGAAGGTGGGGTGAGCTGGGCCAGGGTCCCCTGGTGGAGTGGGGGAGAGCCTGAAAGCAGGAGTGGGACCCTACAGGGTTCCCTGGTGGCAGAGGGGAGCCTGGAGTCTGGCATGGTTGACTTGCAGGGTCACCAGGTGGTAGGGGAGGGAGTGGCCGGGAGCCCAGAGCCACAAGGAGATAGTCAAAGAGCCGCATGCAGTTCTGGAGCCACAGGGCTCCAACCCCTGGTCTAGAGATTAAGAAAACAGGTCAAAGTTACATCAGGATTGGCTGATATGCATTGGCTAGCCTTAGACTAACCATAACCTTTCCTTAATAAGTGAACAAAATTTACATCTGTGTTGAAGATAAAGTCAGAGTTTGCTATCACAAGCATAACCTCAACCTTCCTTCCTAATCTAGTCAACATCTGTGACAGAGAAGGAAATAGAATACAACTGTCCCTTGCTCTAACAACTGTACAATAGAAACCTGCAGATGAGAACCTTGATGTCATACCATATTGGAAGAGACGAAGATCTGGACTTCAATAACAAAAGTAAGTTAATCAAGTTAGTCACAAAATATAATTTCATCCTGTTCTGGGGGTACAGTATCTGAACATGCTTTGTGCCCTAAACTAGTTAGAAGTGATCCAGGCTATTTGCATATACCACCACTACATTTTCTGATAAACAGAGGTGAAAGCACAAAAAATGTATACATGCAACAAAAGTTGGCTTTTGTGCAAGTTTAGATATCCATACTGTGCTTGACTTTATTAAGTCTCTGTGCTGCTATTTCTTTAATGTTTCAAGCTGACATATTGTTTGCTTTATGCTAGGTTTGAATTGTATTTGACTGGTAGCTTAGTTTTGTTTGGACAATGATCAGGGTTTTCCTTTACATTTAAAGTTATACTAAGGCTGGCTTCCCAGAAATGTGTCAAGGCATCAAGCCAGAATATGAATGCCTGGAAGCAGCAATAGAATTAAAATGAAGAGTGCATTAATTTTGGTCATTATTAGTTATTTATTTTACTGTTAATAATTATTATACAGCACTCAAAGGTGTGATGGGCACTGCTTAGAGGACTTAGAGACACTATCTTTGCCAGGAAAAGTTTAAAATCAAAGGCTTAAAATGTGTACAACTCTTGCAATATTTTGTGTCCAACTCTTTTGCTATTTGGAGATTAAAGCCTCACATCCTGGAATAAAGAGACTTGTTGGGATCTGATTTCATTTTTAAAAGATCCAATTCTAGTCCTGTGATTAAAGAAAAAAGCTTGTAGCATGACCAAAATGCACCTAGAAGGCAAATCAGGCAAACCAGAGATCTAGATTTTTTTTTATTTATTTATAAGCTAACTTCACAATTTTGGGTAAGCCTGATTTGAGGATGGCAGTGCTGCACATGAGTAGCCCTGTGGACTTTAATAGGTTGAACCTGCACATAATTATGTGCAAGACTGAGGCTTAACTTTTAGATAGGACACATGTTGTTTAAAGAGAGGATGACCAGATGTCCCAATTTTATATGGACGGTCCTATATTCAGAGTTTTTTTTCCATATATGGGAGCTTATTACACCGCTCTTCACCCCTCCATCTGATATTTCTCACTTGCTGTCTCTCACCCTATTTAAAGATCATATGGCTTAACCCAGATCTGTGACTCTTCCCAGCTGATTTCCGTGGCTTACCTCATTCTCAAATGTGTCATGGTTGGTCTGAAGTTTGATGCCATGAGATCTAGGCAAGGTAAGAAATGAGAGTCCAAGGGCCTTGGTAGAGTACAAGACAAAGTCATTTCTGTGTGCAGTGAGAACTCTGAGAACTCCCTTCTTCCATAGATGAAAGGCAGTCAAGGAGGTGGATCTGAAGGGAAGAGGATGAAACTGCTCTTACCATATCCTGATGGGTGAGAAGGGTGATGTTGACTCTGGCTATTCCAGGCATTTCTGCCTGCTACTGTTCATTAGAAAGTCCTGGAGGCACTGCTTGTGGCCACACACATTTACATGGCACCAGGATGGATGAATGTGAGCTATGCAATGCTACTTTTCTTTCTTCAGTTTAACAGCTAGGCAAACCTTTACTTAGGACTACCTTTTTCCCCAGCTATCCAAATCAGTTACTTGTCTATAACACTGTGACGCTGTTGCAAAAAAAAAAAAAAAAGCAACCACCACTGTGGGATGTATTAACAGGTGTATTGTAAGAAAGACATGAGAAGTAATTCTTCTACTCTACTTGGTGCTGATTAGGCCTCAACTGGAGTATTGTGTCCAGTTCTGGGCAACTCATTTCAGAAGAGATGTGGACAAACTAAAGGAAGTCCAGAGAAGAGCAACATGAATGATCAGAGGTCTGGAACACTAGACTTATGAGGGAAGATTGAAAGAACTGGGCTTGTTTTAGTCTGGAAAAAAGGAGACTGAGAGCAGTCATAACAGTTTTCAAATACCTAAGAGATTATCACAAGGAGGAGGGAAAAAAATTGTTCTCTTTAACTGCTGATGATAGGACAAGAAGTAATGGGCTTAAATTACAGCAAGGGAGGTTTAGGTTGGACATTAGGAAAAAATTCCTAACTGTCGGGTTGATTAACCACTGGAATTAGTTGTCTAGCCACGTCATGGAATCTCTATCCTTAGAAGTGTTTAAAAGCAGGTTAGACAAGCACCTGTCAGGGATGGTTTAAGATGGTATTTGGTCCTTCCATGAGTGCAGGAAACTGGATTCACTGACCTCTCATGGTCCCTTCCAGTTTCTATGATTGAGAAGCCTCGGTGTATAACACTTGGTATGACAGACTACCACCAATGAGACCCTCTGTCTCTCTGTAGCAGTACAATTCAGGGCACAACTCAGGTTGCACAACTGGCCTTAAGCATGAGTAAATCAAAGATGTTGGGATCCTGCTCTTTTGAGTGACCCAAATCCCTTGAAAACCATGTATTTCTCAGACAGCAGCTTCTCTCCATTAGCTGTTCTGGCAAGAAAAGAAAAAAATCCATTATTAGTCTTATTCTCTCTCCAGAAAGCAGGATTAGATGATCCTCAGGCCCAGTAGCTTAGATCCCTTCTAATCTTAGTTTGTCTCTGCCCTGGAGCTAGAGATGGTGGGGGTGCTAACACTGGTTTGAAATGGATTCAGTTATATACAGGGTTTACAGTTTGGTTCAATAACTCTCAGCATCACTTTCCCTGATGGAGAGTTGCTCAGGATTTTCATGCAGGGCTGCATTTCATGGGCAGGTTTACACTGCCTGCCCTTTTTGGCAGCAATGAAACGGAGATATGCAAGTTACTTAAATAACTTGACTTGTATATCTGCATTCTGACCATCTCGCTCCCAGTATGGTCACTGTACTGAGTTGAAGGAAGGGGCTTCCTTTGGACTCAGCACCAATGTTCCCTGTAAGCTGCGCCAGTGCGCGGTGGCGCAGCTGCCTCCGCTCACTGGCGCAGCAAACACTGACCCCAGCGCAGAGCTGGGGTCGGGGCTGGTGGGGAGCAGAGGAGCCGAGGTCGGGGCTGGCGGGGAGCAGAAGCCGGGAGCGGCGGGGAGCGGCAGGCAACAGAAGCCGGGAGGAGAGGAGCCGGGGTCGGGGCTGGTGGGGAGCAGAAGCTGGGACCGGAGACGCTGGGGATGGGGCTGGCGGGGCAGCAGAAGCCAGGAGCGGCGGGGGAGCAGAAGCTGGGACCGGAGACGCCGGGGCTGGGGCTGGCGGGGGAGCAGAGGAGCCGGGGCTGGGGCTGGCGAGGAGCAGAAGAAGCGGGGAGCGGAGGCGCTGGGTTGGGGGCTGGCGAGGAGCAGAAGAAGCGGGGAGCGGAGCTGGGTTGGGGGCTCCCGGGCTGGGAGCAGATTAGAAGCCCAGGATAAGCTCATGGCACGTGGGGGGGGGGAGGGTTGATGTGTAAGGAAACGTCTTGTTTCCCTTTCAAGTCGTTGCTGCCCCATAGGTCAGTGGTTCCCAACGTTTTCTCTGCCATGGCACTCCTTGCTACCTTTAATTCATTTGAGGCACACTGCCATGTAGTTTCCGAATGAAGCCATATATTTTCATGAGCCAATGAGCCCATCCAGAGCGCTCTGAGTAGTTTTTCAAAAAAATTTGTGACACACCTGTGTGCTGTGACACAGTGGTGGGGAAACAGTGGGCTAGGTAGACACAACACACACATTCCACCCAAGATGTAGAATAAACACAGAGAACTATATAGAACCGTATGTTACTTTATTAACACCCAGCATTTCTACAGCACTTTCCATCCCAGGATCTCTCAATGGCTCACTATACTAGTCAATTTTAAAAGGGATAGCCGTATTAGTCTAGTCCAGTGAAAAAACAACAAGGAGTTGTGTGGCACTTTAAGACTAACAGATTTATTATTTGCATGAGCTTTCGTGGGAGAAGATCCCACTTCCTCAGATGCTTCGAAGATGGGTGAACTTACAGAAAGGAATGAAACTAAATGCAAGGGGGTGTAAAACATAGGATCAGGTCATACACCCCCTTGCATTTAGTTTCATTCCTTTCTGTAAGTTCACCCAT